>OY748313.1:5570812-5667851 GCA_963556515.1 Nudaria mundana
TTCCAGACCTCCGGCACGATTCCTGTACAGGAGACAACTCAGCTGCGCATTTCCGTAGTACCACCACCGGAATGCCGTCAGGGCCATTGGCTTTCCGCGTGTCGAGTGATCGCAGCACTGCCCACACATCGCATTGCCTGAATACAATGCCAGCGTGAACAACACAGTGGTCGGAACTACCCAATGGGGCTCTTTCCGAAACACTGTACTGGGCTGGGCGACTCGTCAGCAGTAAATCCAGCAGAGCGGGTGCGTGATCTGACCTGTCTGGTATCCGGGTGATCCCGCATACCATCTGGGTCAGACCGTAGGAGAGAGCGAACGCATGGGCGGCTCTACCCGCATGATCAGTCCTGAGGGACCCCGGCCATTCAATGTGATGGCCATTGAAGTCCCTCAGAAATACTTGGTCAGCGTTCGGGAACCACATCTGCGCTTCATCAGCCGTCTCGCTGAGGTACTGGAAGAGCTTTGTTGTCTTATAATCCCCTGTGTGGGAACGGTAGACGAACACGTAGATCTGGCTCATAGAGCCATGGTCTACGTACAGCCAAAGGACGGAGTTGGAGGGGTTCTCTAGGCAGCGCAACCGGCGGCAGCAAACATCCGCCCTAACGAACACGCACACCCCGGCTTTGTCTCGAAATTGTTCCTCGATGACATAGCCGGGGTAACACAGGTAAGACGTGTCGTCAGGGCGGCGTATTTGTATCTCCGTGAGGAACATCACAGCGGGCCGTGCCGTCTGAAGGTGATGGTGGACGGCATCGAGGTTCCACGGACGTTAGTGAACTCCACGTCGAAATGTGAAGTTGTGGGGTTTCCTAGGGCCGCTGTGAAACGTTTACTTTTTTTTTCATTGCACTGCCATTGTAGATTTTGAAGAAGAAGAAGCGTGAAGACAGGGCGACATTTGGTGCAGCAGTAAGTGACAAAGCGCAGGGCCCCATGACTGTGTTGCGGTCGGCCGCGGCAACGCCGTTGCTAGGGGTCTCCCTGCCTGGCGAATCGACCCACACCACCCACACTAGACTCCGTTTCGCCCCCACTGGTCCAATACCTGCTGCACCATACATCGCCCCGGGCCCGGCGGTGCAGCTGCTGAACCCCTAACGCAACCCAGCCTGGGCTGGGTTACTTGGGGGGCTTTAGCACAGCTGCACGGTGGTACGCCCCCGGACCAACACTGTTGTACCACCTGGTACCCACGTAGGGGCCGAAGCCACTCCATAGGTACCGTAAATTAACGAGCCTCGTCCGTTTATCAGCAGGTGCGCCACTAGCAGGTGAGGTCGCTGGGGCCCTAAAGATGTTGGTAGAGCCCCTTTGCACCCAAAAACCAAGTACTAATAAGTAAGTACCTACATAATTATAAACACAGAGACGTATTACGCCTCCATTTCGTCAGTAACTTTGTTTCAATTAGATTTAACGTCGTTTGGTCAGCAGGTGCCCAACTCGCAGGTGAGGTTTACTTCAAGGCCTAAGATCTTGGGTGGCATGGGTTGGATTCCTATGCATGAAAATATATGCTGTTAATGAACAATTATTGAAAAAAAACACATACTAATTCTCAGTTTATTTTTACAGTGACCGGTTCGGCCTCACTAGAGACCCAAATAATTAATTAGTCTGATAATGCCGCAAGAGGCTCGCCTCCTATTACGTGGGGGTTAACGAATTGGCGAAATGTGGGTGTAATAATCGTCTCTGTCTACCCTTTCGGGATAAAGACGTTATTTGTGTGTGCTCTCTTTTTTTGAATACCTTGTAATGCCTAAACTCTGGGTGGTGAGATACATACTTTGCTTACTTATCTTTTCTTAACCTGGGCGTCCCGGGTTCTCTCTCGTAAGGATAACCACAGGGTGGCGGCCACTGGCCACCTATGCGGTCTCTGTGAGGTTTTATCCTGCATCTTTGGGGTCGGGTTTAATCCCGCGTCGGTGAGTGAGGGCTTGCGTGGACGGAAACCTCACGCTACCCTTCTGGCATGGTGGGTTACCAGCCCGCTGTCCTCATACTTCAGCCCCGATAGACGATACTTCTTATCTAACCTTTCAATAATAAATGTCAGTTTGATAGCTGGACGAACTTTTAGAAGCAATATCTGAAGTTACGGCACGCTGGTATTGCAATTGGAAAATAACATTAAAACTAAAATGGACTTTGAAACCAGTTACGAAGTGTTAAACCCTAGGGAATATCGCGTATTATTGGGAAAGCGTACTAAACTTGTATAGAAATACTATTGTAAGAGAATCCAAGCCTGGGGTGAACTGGACCTTCTTTTTCTATGATCTTTAAAAAAAATTATTTAAAAGATAGATATTATTATACCTATGTAAGGAAGTAGGTAAGTAAAATAAAAATAAATATATTTTTGTATTTCAAAGCAATGAGTTTGCTTAAAGTATTCTTAAAATATTAAAATACTCGTAGCAATTATAAACATACGAGAATCACACAGTAATAGCGTGATCTAGAAATTATGATGAGCAAAAATTGAATGTCGTTGGTATTGGTAAGTGTATCTCAGTGGTCAGAGCATTCCCCCTCCAAGGGAAAGACCGTGGGTTCGATTGCTGCCGATGACATCAGTTTTTGTGATCTGAAATATGTTAAAAAGTACATGAAAATTCTGTCCGCAGAATCACGATTATTTATCACGGTTAGGTAAGTACCTTTTACTCTAATTTTTCGCTTGGCATGGTAAAATGATGAATTTTTCGGAAGGGTCGACGGATAAAACAAGAGATTACTTATTTTTGTAACCGCCATTAGGTGACTCAGCGAAAATTTTAATAGCATTTTTGTTCATGATGTGATAACATGGTAAATTACGGTGTGGCAAGTATGTACTTAAGTAGGTACCTACTAATGATCTAAATTGTAGCTTGTTATCTAGCTGACATACCTTTATTTTGTAACTGTACCATCGCCCTGTATTTTGATCAAGTGCTAAATAATCGGGTGCATCCCACTTGTCCATTGATTTTGTCCAAGTACGGGACAAATGACACTGCCTCTTTTTTCGTGTCCCTTCGTCCAGCATACTCACCATGCAATCCTGATATTTCATGAATGCCAAAAAATTGTGCTGAAATAGTGCTAATTAGTGCCCAAAGGAAAAAAATAGTGCTCTTATACTTAAGAAATTACAGCCATAGTTCGATGCAAAGGGGCCCTTCTTACATCTATCGGGCCCCAGCGACCTCACCTGCTAGTGGCGCACCTGCTGATTAACGGACGAGGTTCGTATATTACGGTACCCATGTGGTGGCTTTGGCCCCTACGTGGATACCAGGTGGTACAACAGTGTTGGTCCGGGGGGGTACCACCGTGCAGCTGTGCTAAAGCCCCCCAAGTAACCCAGCCCAGGCTGGGTTGCGTTAGGGGTTCAGCAGCTGCACTGCCGGGCCCGGGGCGGTGTATGGTGCGGCAGGCAGGGGTCCAGTGGGGGCGAAGCGGAGTCTAGTGTGGGTGGTGTGGGTCGATTCGCCGGCCAGGGAGACCCTTAGCAACGGCGTTGCCGCGGCCGCCCGCAACATAGTCATGGGGCCCGCCTGGGACCAACCACCCCAGTAGGCTGCCCCACATGTTGCGCATAATCCTGTTGTGGGGTCGCCGCTCCGGGTGGTAACCGGTGTGGGGTAGCGGCGGCCTTGCATCAGGGGGGTTTGGGAGCCCTTCCGTCCGGCGGGTCGGCTCCGACCTAACCACACGGTTCTAGACGAAGCTAGCCTCTGCACTTTGTCACTTACTGCCGCACCAAATATCGCCCTGTCTTCACGCTTCCCCATATTTCAAAATGACAGTGCAACAAGAGAATAGACGGTACACAGCGGCCCCTAGAAACCCCACAAAGTTGACTTCGTTTGAGGTGGAGTTCGCGAATATCCGCGGACTCCATGCAAACCTCGATACCGTCCACCATCACCTGGAGTCGGCACGGCCTTCTGTGATGTTCCTAACGGAGACACAGATACGCCGCCCTGACGACACGTCGTACCTCTGTTACCCGGGCTATATCATTGAAGAACAATTCCGCGATAAAGCCGGGGTGTGCGTGTTCGTTAGGGCGGATGTTTGCTGCCGCCGGTTGCGCTGTCTGGAGAACCCCTCCTACTCCGTCCTTTGGCTGCACGTGGATCATGGCTCCATGAGCCAGATCTACGTGTGCGTCTACCGCTCCCACACAGGGGACACTGGGACAACAAGGCTTTTCGAATACCTCAGCGAGATGGCTGACGATGCGCAGGTGCGGTTCCCGAACGCTGACCTGGTTTTCCTGGGGGACTTTAACGGTCATCACGTTGAGTGGCTGGGGTCCCTTAGGACCGATCATGCGGGACGAACCGCCCATGCATTCGCTCTCTCCCTCGGGCTGACCCAGATGGTACGGGGGATCACCCGGATACCTGACAGGTCAGACCACACGCCCGCCTTGCTGGATCTACTGCTGACGAGTCGCCCAGCCGAGTACAGTGTGTCGGTACGCGCCCCACTGGGCACATCCGACCACTGTGTGGTGCACGCCAGCTTCCAAGTGCCACCGCCTGCTCGTGCTGAACAAATGACTCGACGACTATGGCACTACTCGTCGGCAGACTGGGACGGTCTCCGCGATTACTTTGCGTCCATCCCGTGGAGCCAGCGCTGCTTTGTAGGGAAGGCGCCTTCGGATAGCGCTGCTGCCATTGCTGGCGAGATCAGTCTAGGGATAGAATATTATATCCCTTTCACTGATGTCGCCAGCATCCGCAAAGCTCGCCCCTGGTTCGGGCGTGAATGTGCCGAGGCTGTCCAGAAAAAACAGTCGGCATATCGCGCCTGGGTCAGGGCTCGGGCGGCACGTGACCCGAACGTGAACCGCCTCAAAGCAGCGTACAATCGGGCCACTAGGTTCAGCAAGAGGGCCTTCAAGAGAGCGGATGCCCAGCGCGTCGCGCGGCTTGGTCAGGAGCTCACATCCCATCCCACGGGCAGCCGTGGATACTGGCAACTGGCCAAAGCCGTACAGTCAAATTTTTGTCAACCCTCGCTGCCACCACTGCGTTTTCCTGATGGATCACTGGCTCACAAAGCCCAAGAGAAGGCGGACATGCTCGCAGACCTCTTTGCGGCTAATTCCCGGGTCGATGACCTTGGCCTGCAGCCCCCCGCCATCGCCAACTGTGGCCACACTATGCCTGATATTGTTATCAGGCAATGTGATGTACGGGCAGTGCTGCGGTCACTCGACACGCGGAAAGCCAGTGGCCCTGACGGCATTCCGGCGGTGGTGCTACGAAAATGTGCTGCTGAGTTGTCTCCAGTATTAACGCGTCTGTACCGCCTGTCATACTCTACAGGCCTCGTGCCGGAGGCCTGGAAGGAGGCGAACGTACAACCGATCCCCAAGAAAGGGGATCGATCCGATCCAGGCAACTATCGACCCATAGCTGTCACCTCAGTCATTTGCAAGGTGCTCGAGCTTCTTATTAATAAGCAGCTCATGCGATACCTGGAGGATCACTCGCTAATCAATGATCGGCAATATGGCTTCAGGCCAAAACGATCAACGGGTGACCTCCTGGCATTCGTCACGCATGTATGGGGTGAGGCTATGGAATGGTTTGGCGAGTCCTTGGCTATTAGCCTGGACATCGCCAAAGCTTTCGATAGGGTCTGGCATGCTTCGCTCCTTTCCAAGCTTCCGGCATATGGTCTACCTCCTCAACTGTGCAGCTGGATTGCCAGTTTTTTAAACGAGCGCCGAGTGCGGGTCCTCTGCGATGGCCAGGCTTCTCGCTTTTTGCAAGTGAATTAGGCCGGGGTACCGCAGGGGTCCGTACTGTCACCAACTCTCTTTCTTCTGCATATCAATGATATGCTTTCCCTCGGGAACATTCATTGCTATGCAGATGACAGTACATTGCACGGGAGTTACTCGGTTCGTCCGACGGCGGGGCGATCTGTGATAGAGGAGGAGAGACGACATCTCGTGGGTGATCTCGACCGAAGCCTCGACAGTATCTCCCAATGGGGTGCCGAGAACTTGGTCGAGTTCAATGCCCACAAAACACAGGCGTGTGCATTTACAGCGAAAAAATCCCCTTTCCTTCCCCTACCCACTCTTCAGAATGCAATATTACCAATGAAGGACAATCTAGACATCCTTGGCATAGACGTTCGTCGAGAGCTCAATAACACAAAATACATTGAGAGATGTATTGGGCTAGCTTCGCGGAAACTAGGAATACTGAACAAGGTAAAGCGATTCTTTACACCGCACCAGAGGTGTCTGCTGTACAAAACGCAGATTAGACCCTGCGTTGAATACTGCTCTCACCTCTGGGACGGCTCCGCGAAGTATTTGCTGGACGCACTCGACGCTATGCAGCGACGCGCTGTTCGCATTATAGACTGTCCGGAGGTAACGGGAAGCCTTGAGCCGCTAGCCCAGCGCCGAACAATTGCTTCCTTGGCCGCGTTCTACCGTATTTACCACGGTGAGTGTTCTGAAGAGCTCTTCAACCTGATCCCACCCTCTCCCTTCCGATCCCGAACAACGCGTGCCGGGCAGAGATGTCACCCTCATACCGTGGAAACCGTCTTCGCGAGAACCGAGCGTTTTAAACGATCGTTTCTCTGCCGAACGATGGTGGCTTGGAACGCCCTGCCTGCGCACGTGTTTCCTCCTACATATAACCCTGGGCTCTTTAAGCGAAGCGTGAAGAGGCACATTACAGGGTCGTCAAGTTGAGGGCCACTCTCTATAGTATTCCTGTGTACTGTGAGAGTCGCCCTCAATTGCCAGACGTCGCCTCAGCTTACCATCAGGCGAGTGGCGTCAATTTGTCGACCTAAATATAAAAAAAAAAAAAAAAAAAAAAAAAAAAAAAAAGAGTATGCTGGACGAAGGTTTCGCCCAGCATACTCACCTCCGTTTGTGGAATCTGTGTACGCTTCAACCATTATTCATACTTAAAAAAATTCTGCCCAAATAGTGCCAAATGGTGCCCAAAAAGAGAAAAACGGTGCTCTAATAACTTCGGTGTTATAGGCTTCGTTCAGTGAGTATATTCAGTGAGCATACTCACTTCACTACGCGAATACCGAACAAGCTATAGGTACAATTTACGGCTTAAAAAATTGTGCTTGAAATAGTGGCCAATATCAGTCCAATTTTCGCTTGACTTTGGACCTAGAAAACCATTAAATTTAATTGTAAACTTTTACATAACATTAGATTTAGTACAGTCGAGTTCAAAACTTTCTAATAACTTACATTTTGGTTAACAATTTTTTAACCTTCGACGCAAAAACGAGGGAAATTTGACGTGTCTGTGTTTATGTGTTTGTGTCTGTGGCATCGTAGCTCCCGAAAGGATGATCTGGGTGGAAGATGATTTGGATTTTGTTTTTTTTTGTAAGGTGAATTAGTCGGGAGTGTTCTTAGCTATGTGTGATGAAAATCGGTTCAGTCGTTTAAAAGGTACGGGGAGATGAGATGGAAATAAAACAACAATTTTCCGATAAATGCATGAAACGCACAAAGCGTTACTTTGTTCTAGAGCGGCATGCAGTAATTTGTATTTTATTGAGCGGAGCGAAGCGGAGCTCAATCTTAGGCGACAAGTGTAAATCGTTTGTGCGTCTACTCCTCCGAAACGGCTCGACCGATTTTGACCAAATTTGGCATGCTGGTCGACATCATACCCGGGAGTGCATATATCTGAAATCATGAAAATAGAGCTGACCACGGAGGAATAATCACCGAAAATGTCCTGGACATCGACGATTTAACATTTAGCTAGAAATTCCAAAATTGGCACGCGCGTGCACGACATGCAGCTGGTGGGGTCAGAAAAACGATTTTCGAAATCGGATGCACCATCGAGGAATAATCACCGAAAAACCAGATTATTAAATGGTTGCCCCATGGAAACACGTGCGTCAACAATGAAAATAGATTTTTTTTTCATTCGATTAATTAATTGAAGTGTTTTTTCTGATTCTGATATGTAATAAAAACATTTGCTACATTTGCAATTATCAGCATGCATTGCATACCTAGTATTCTTTACTTTATATTATATTACACCGTTTTTACGGCATTTTCTGCTGCTCCATTGGCTTGGGGTCTGTACGGGGCTGAGGTAGTATGTTTGATACAATTCTTAGCGCAGAAGTCTTTAAATTCTCGTGACGAGAACGGTGGTCCGTTGTCCGTTATCCGTAACTAATTGTGAAGGCAATCCATCATCATCTCGCAAATATGCTTCTAAAAGCGTTTATTGTCCTGTGGGCGTCAGTACCGCGCATCTGTAACGCTTCTGTCCATTTAGAATGGGCGTCCACTAGGATCAGGTAACGGATACCTCCAGAGTCCCCAAAATCAGCATGTAATCTCTGCCACGGATGTAGTGGGAACTCCCATGGGTGTAGCTGTGCCCGTGGGGGTGCGTCTCGCACTACTCTGCACACCTCGCACGTGCGGGCAATTTCCTCGATGTCTTGATCAAGTCCCGGCCAATATACATGGTTTCTTGACAGGGCTTTCATTTTATTTATTCCTAAATGGCTTTCATGGACCTCTTTTAGTACTGCTCTTTGTAAAGCCGGGGGGATTACAATGAGATACCTATAAATTAAACAGCCCTGGTCCAGTGAAATCTCTGTTCTCCTTACAAAGTAGGGCTTTTCCGCCTCGCAACCAGGGGCTTGAGGCCAACCGAAAGAACATAGCCGTTGATTTTCTGTAGAACCGTGTCCCGATCAACTTCCCGCGCAACTTCTTTAAAGGAAACTGGATAAGTGTCTTCAACGAGATTCAGATAATCTATGGTAGGGTCACTGCGGCTCTCACAACTCAGTGGTAGCCGTGACAGCGCATCAGCCGGTCCATTGTCCGCTGAACGAACATAAGTGATGCCAAAATCGTACGCCGCCAGCCTGGCCGCCCACCGTTGCAGCCGACTGGCTGCCGTCTGTGGAATGCCACCTTTATCTCCAAAAAGTGTGTCAGTGGATGGTGGTCTGTGCGAAGCGTAAATCGTCTTCCAAAGAGGTACTGATGGTGCTTGGTGACCCCGAACAGTATCGCCAGCGCCTCCTTATGTAATTGGCTATAGTTGCGCTCGGCGGCGTTGAGAGTACGTGATATACAACTGACGGGCCGTTCACTACCGTCGTCATATCGATGTGCCAGCACAGCACCCAGGCCATATGCGCTGCTGTCCACCGACAGCACTAGTTCCCTACCCTCCTCGTAGTGTGCCAGGACTCGCGAACTGAGGAGTGCGAGCTTTGCTTGTTTAAACGCGTCATCATATTTAACATCCCAATTCCACACTTCGTCTCGTTTTAGTAAGCTGTACAAGAGGTGCAACAACGTGCTTAAGTTTTGAATAAAGCGCCCGTAGTAGTTCAGCATTCCTAGGAAGCTTTTAAGTTGCATTGTGTTCTGTGGTATCGGCACACTTGATATGGCTTCTAGTTTTTCCGGATCTGGTTTCAATCCTTCCTGATTGATGATAAACCCGACATATTTCACACTGTCTTGTAAAAACCTGCATTTACTTAATTTTACAGTAAGTCCCGCATCCTGCAACCGCTGTAAAACCGTCCTTAGGTTTTGTAAGTGTTGCCGATCGTCCGCCCCTGTCACACATATATCGTCCAAAAATACAACACACGCCGGTACACCCCGTAAGGTCTCCTCCATAATTTTCTGGAATTTTTCAGGAATACAGGATAAGCCATACGGAGTGCGCCTATAAGCGAACGTCCCGATATGTGTAGTGATTGCGGTGTACGGCTGTGAATCCGGGGTTAACAGACATTGTTCATAAGCGTGAGCAAGATCGATCTTAGAAAATTTCTTACCGCCACTTAACGTCGAAAACAACTCCTCAATACGAGGTAGAGGATAATAATCTCGCTTTAATTTAGGATTAACAGTAATTTTATAATCTCCGCAAATGCGGATCTCCCCATTCCTTTTTACTACCGGTACGATCGGCGTGCCGTAGTCAGAATAGTCGACCCGATAAATAGTACCGTCCGCTTCGAGCCGTGCCAACTCGCACTCGACCCGCTCGCGTAGGGCCAGAGGAACAGGGCGAGCGCGTACATACACTGGTGAGTGATCCGTTAACTCTAAAGATATAGGGCGTATACAGGTTCCTAACTTTTCACAAAACACCTCTGGGAAATCTTTACATAAATTGTTTACAAAGGAGTCGTCGGTAATCTCATTGAGGCAGATCTGTTTGATCCCCAAAGCCCGCAACCATTCGCGTCCCAGTAGTGGCCGAGCGCCTCCTTTAATAACGTACAGGCGCAACGCCTTGGCTTCCACCTTATGAAACACAACGTCAACCTCAATGTATCCCAACGACTCAATTTTAGATCCACAATAACTACGTAATAACAAATTATCCGTAATCAAGGATTTATGAGAGAAATTTTGAAGGTACATCTTTTTACTAATTGCTGAAATGCGGCTTCCCGTATCAACCTCACATTGCAACGAAATACTATCAATAGTCAGTTTAATAAAATATGGGTCACTAGCGTTACCTGTAAAGTCCATACTTCCCATGTTGAACAAGTCCTCCTCACTGTCACTCACGTAGTTATGTCCGTTAGACCGCCCTCTTTTGCACATTGATTTTAAATGTCCCTTTAGGCCGCACTGATCACACGAATAGTTTTTAAAACGACACCGATCCGCCGGGTGCGCTTTACCGCATCGCCAGCACGGCCTATAGCCGCCGCCGGCCCCTGAAGTCGCTCCCCCAACTTGGCCAAACGCACCGCCGTCGTCCGCTGGCGCCTGTTCCACAGCTCGGCCGGCCGAGCGCGCGCTGTCTCGGGCCGCGCCGCTTGAGCCGCCCTCGCTGCGCTCGCGCCGTCCGCGCGCGTAGTGTAACGCCTCGCCTGGCGTGCCGGGTGTTGAGTTTGTCGCCGACGCCGCCGCCGCGGCTCCTGTAGATGCGCTCACTTCGGCGTGCTTTTCTGCCGCTTCGAGCGCCAACGCCAGCTCCACCGCCGCTTTGTACTCAATCTTCTTTTCCGCAAATATTCGAGATCGCATCGCGTCGTTTGCTAGGCCTGATACAAATTGGTCTCTTAAGTTCTCTTCGAGAGACGAGAGACATATTCCACATTTGCCAAAGTTGCAGGTAGTTGCGAGGTGCTTCAGTGCCTGTAGGTACTCGGCAAGCGGCTCGCCCGTACGCTGCCTACGCAGCCTAAATAAGTGCCGTTCGGCAACTTCGGACCTCTGTGGCTCTAAATGTTCTGTCACCAATTTGACGAGTTCGTCAAAATTCTTATTTTCGGGGAAACTCGGCGCGCACAAATCACACATAAGCGCATATGTCGCTTCACCCACTACCGTAATTAGCAGTGACACTTGTAACTCCGCTTTGATTTCATTTAATAAAATGAATTGATTAACGCGACGTATGTACGCAGGCCACTGTTTTGAGTTTGGATCGAAAGATTCTAACTTTCAAATCGGCATTATTAAGCACTAGATAAATCACACGCACGAAAATGTAATCTAGGGTCGGTAATTTTACTGTCCGCGTCGCCAATGAAGCGTCAATGAAAGGCGGTAGTTGGCAACAAACTGGTTTATTAACTAAGAAGTGACCCGCGCGTAGTAACTACATACAAGTTCGTATGACAACTAAACGTTACAGGTACTTTGAGATTATGTGGCACCTTTAACTAGTATTTGACTTTTTTTGTGAATAACAGAGATTCATAATTTTTGAGTTCACTTGGTCCACACATGGTCACGTACTTGCCCTCGCCCTCTTTTTATTGTTGTAACAGAATCATTGTATTTACTGGCGAATAAAAAGAGTGGCCGTGAGTTTTTCTTGCCAGGTTCTTTCCTCACAGGCTCTACCTATTGTCTTGCGAATCTGGCGGTAAATGTAAATGTAGAAGCATTTTCTTTTTTTGACGTTCATAAGTGTTAGTTTGTGACCTACATGAATAAAGATATTTTGATTTTGATTTTTTGATTTGATTGTACGGAATTGACACTAAAAAATCTTTATACATAGGGCACACTAAAAGTTTTGCACTTCTAGCTAATTGGAACTATTTGAATTTCGAATGTTATATTTTTTTAAACGTTGCAACCTTTTTAGTAATATAAAAACAATTGGCGGAAAATCATTTGTCAATTGTTTTTTATCACACATCAAAGTTCTACGTATGCAACGAAAATGGAATCAAGTCGAAAAGTTTTTAGAGCGATGATTTTTATGATTTTAAAAGTTCTCTCTCTCCGCAAGACTGTGCCGCTCGTCTTCAAAATGCTTTTGGGAGAGAAGCACCTTGTTTGAGCACCGTGAGGCGATGGTTTGCTGAACTTGAGAGAGGTCGAGTTTCTTTACATGACCAATTTCGTGAAGGGCGGCATTCAACTGCCGTCAACGAAAATAATGTGGCTACTGTTAAGTGGTTAATTGAAGAAAACCCGCGGATTACCTATGAGACAATTCGAAGACTAATTTTTTTCTCAGCTACGGGTCCCATCTGTACAATTCCATTTGAAGATCAAAAGAGTGTTAATGCCGAGTGGTATTCTACCATTCGTTTACCCAGGGTGTTAGAAAAAGTTCGCGAAAGACGACCCAAAAGCTGCGTTCTCCTACATCATGACAACGCTTCTTCACACACGGCCAACAAAACAAGTCATTTTTAGCTTCCGAAAAAGTAAAACTCGTCACCCATCCTGCGCATATCCCCGACCTAGGACCCTGTGATTTCTGTATTTTCCCCAAAATCAATGATTTGATGAAAGGTTTCACTTTTAACAACTTCGAAGAGGCAGTGATAGCGTTCAATCAGCACGTAGAAAACATGCTTTCAGATCTGTGGTCCTCCTGTTTTAAAAAATGGTTCGATCGATTGAAAACCTGTTTAAAATGTAAAGGAGAGTATTTTGAAAAGCAATAAACATAATATTGTAACGCCATCTCGTAGCGAGTAATAAGACTACCAAACTCAGCGCCATCTAGTAGCAAATCGCAGTACTACTACGTAACGTCTTTCGGGAATGTTCTGTCAAGGTACTTCTATGTAACGTGTTATCTAGAAGCATCTCGAAGGTGTGGAATGTTCGCGATAATTCTTCCGTGAAGATTCTAGAGTAATCTAGAGTAATGACCGTACTATAAAGGCGGAGCACTTCGGTGGCGGGGGATCAGTATTTCCAGAGCGATAATACGAGTTATACCTGCGAGTTCAAGTGCGATTAAAAGTGTTTAGTGAAGCTTTATAGTGAAGTGTAAATTAGTGGTGTAATAAATAAAGTGTTTTGTGGTAGTTTGATCGGCATTTTCAATTCCGTAGAACCCCGGCTCGTAACAATTGGTGTCAGAAGTGGGATTTGGACAATGCCGGTGTTACCGAAAGAAGACACAGAGGGCGTCCGTACCAGGGGTCAGCGCCAGCAGGAGTTGGACAGCAGGCGCTTCGGAGGTAATACGCCGGAGAGGTTGGGTGGTCAGGAGCAGCCAACGGTGGAAGCAGGCCCGCCCACGGTATCTCCAGCGCCAGCACCTCCAGACTTTGCTGCGCTGATGGCGATGCTACAGGAGCAAGCCCGTCGCCAGGAGGAGCAGGCCCGCCACCAGGAGGAGCAAGCCCGTCGCCAGGAGGAGCAAGCCCGTCGCCAGGAGGAGCAGGCCCGCCACAAGGAGGAGCAAGCCCGCCGGTTGGAAGAACAGTTGCTGCGGGACAAGGAGGAGCAGGCACGCCGCCAGGAGGAGCAGGCCCGCCGGTTGGAAGAACAGCTACTGCGTGACAAGGAGGAGCAGGCACGCCGCCAGGAGGAGCAGGCCCGCCGGTTGGAAGAACAGCTGCTGCGTGACAAGGAGGAGCAGGCACGCCGCCAGGAGGAACAGACGCTCCTCATGAAGGATCTTCGAGCGACTTTTGGCAAGGAGATGAATGTGATGAAGGATCAAGTTCATCATGTTGAGAACCGCATCACGGAAGCCGAAACTCGGATTGAAGATGTAAAAAACCAGATTACAGATGTGAGGAAAGAGCTGGGAAATCTGAAAGCTGGAGATGGGATTACGACTTCCTTACCTGCCGTACCTTCAGCGCGTGGATTTAAAGTACCGCCATTCGATGGGACATCTTCATGGTCAGCCTATAAAAAGCAGTTTGAAGCCGTTAAGAAGGCAAACGGGTTGAGCAAAGCCCAGGCCATGACTGCGCTTACATTGGGTTTGCGAGACAAGGCGTTAACCATCCTAGAAGCTCTCGGAGACGATGTTTCCTACGAGCAGCTACTAGAAGCCTTGGAAACCAGATACGGTGACGCTCACCTGGAACACGTGTATCGTGCGCAGCTGAAGGATCGTGTCCAGCGCTCTGGTGAAAACTTGCAACAGTGGGCCCTGGAAGTTGAGAAGCTGGTACGGAAGGCATACCAGTCGATACCTGCGCTCATCGATGGGAATCTGGTGCAAGTATTCATCGACGGCATCCACGACCTGGAAGTCAGGGCCGCTGTCAGACTCGGGCACCATGAGACTCTCAAAGACGCCTTGGCTCATGCTTTGGAGGTCGAAGCCGTACGGAAGGATCATCGATCTCACCGTGTCAGGGAAGTTGTAGCATCACCGGCTCGCGACCGTTTCACGAGGTATAGCCCTAGGTGCTACACATGTGGTGAGAGGGGCCACCTTCGATCCAGTTGCCCAAAGCGGACTGCTGAAAGAGAAGAAAGTCTTTCCGAAGAAGATAGGGTGGCTAACGTCACCGCCCAGCAACAGCAGGGAAAACGAATTATAGCCAGGTCTGCGTGGCGGGTGCCGGCTGATGTTAGAAGAGCCCCAAGAGTTTCGATCTCACAAACCCAGGATGGCAGATTCCATGGCAACGCAGACGCATTGTCAAGAAGACCTTGCCCTGAAGACCGTAAGCACTGTGCCAAACAGGAGATAAAGGTAGCCATACCTGTGAAGATGTTTAAAACGGATCTGAGCGACGAATGGAAAGAAATCCTACAACATGCTCAACAGGACGACGCAGACATCAAGCCAATATTTGAGTGGATTAAAGCAAGTGCTCCTAAACCCATGTGGAGTGACGTCGCTTCAATGAGTTCAATCACAAAAAGTTATTGGGCGCAATGGGACAGTTTAGTTATTCAGGATGGAGTCTTGTGCCGCAAATGGGAAAATGCTCGAGGAGACAGCTGTCATTTGCAAATGGTCGTCCCTAAAGTTAAGGTCCCAGATGTGCTACAGCTCTACCATAATGGATGTTCAGGGGGCCATATGGGAGTAAAAAGGACTCTGTTGAAGATACGTGAGCGGTTTTACTGGATCCACTGTCGCGACGACGTTGAGGACTGGTGTCGCAAATGTACGAGTTGTGCTGCTGTGAAAGGACCTCATACACGGAGCAGAGGTGCACTGAAACTGTATAACGTTGGGGCACCATGGGAAAGGATAGCCCTAGATGTTGCGGGACCGTTTCCTGAAAGTGAAAGCGGAAACAAGTACTTCATGGTTGTGATGGATTATTTCACGAAGTGGCCAGAAGTCTTCGCTATACCTAATCAAGAAGCTACTACGGTCGCAGATAAATTAGTTCACGAAGTCTTCTGTCGTTTCGGGGTGCCTCTAGAAATCCATAGCGATCAAGGAAGAAATTTTGAATCTCAGGTGTTCCAGGAAATGTGTCGGGTCATGGGTACTCACAAAACCAGAACGACCTCTTACCACCCGCAGTCAGATGGAATGGTGGAGCGATTTAATCAGACATTGGAGAGATATCTGGCAAAAGTTGTGGAAAGCAGGCAAAAAGATTGGGACAAGCACATCCAACCGTTTCTTTTGTCTTACCGAAGTGCGGTTCACGAAAGCACGTCAGTGACACCAGCTTATGCGAACTTTGGAAGAGAATTACGGTTGCCTGCCGACTTAATAACCGGTATACCACCTGACGCTCCACGCAATATCACCGATTATGCGAATGACTTGCGCAGCAGGATGAATGACATTTATGAGCATGTCAGACAATCAGGTCAACAAATGTCTGAAAAGATGAAGACCCGTTACGACCGAAAGACAAACAATAAGAGCTTCGATGAAGGTTCGTTAGTGTGGTTACATAACCCAGTCCGCAGTAAAGGGAAGTCTCCTAAGCTGCAAGCTAAATGGGATGGACCATACCGAGTTGTGACCAAGATTAACGATGTCACTTACCGAATACGGAAGAGTCCAAGAAGTGCGCCAAAGATAGTTCATGTGGATCGATTGGCGCGATATTATGGGCCTGACAATGCTCGGGACGAGCATGTCTTAGGAGGGGGCAGTGTAACGCCATCTCGTAGCGAGTAATAAGACTACCAAACTCAGCGCCATCTAGTAGCAAATCGCAGTACTACTACGTAACGTCTTTCGGGAATGTTCTGTCAAGGTACTTCTATGTAACGTGTTATCTAGAAGCATCTTGAAGGTGTGGAATGTTCGCGATAATTCTTCCGTGAAGATTCTAGAGTAATCTAGAGTAATGACCGTACTATAAAGGCGGAGCACTTCGGTGGCGGGGGATCAGTATTTCCAGAGCGATAATACGAGTTATACCTGCGAGTTCAAGTGCGATTAAAAGTGTTTAGTGAAGCTTTATAGTGAAGTGTAAATTAGTGGTGTAATAAATAAAGTGTTTTGTGGTAGTTTGATCGGCATTTTCAATTCCGTAGAACCCCGGCTCGTAACAATATTTTGGTTTTTACATTATAAGTTAATAAGTTAAGTAATAAGTTACGCAAAACTTATAGTGTGACCTACGTATTTCCTTTTTACAAATTTATCTATTCTATTTATTTTATTGGCTGCAATAGACTATAAGTGCCCAGACATTTTTTTTGGGAAATATTTCACCCTACAAGCAATAAAGTAATACGAGTAGATTTCATTTATGCTTACAATTTCATTAATTTATGAAAAAAAACAATAAAAATAATTAATAACAATTAAAATAAATTTAATTAGCATTTAATTGACAGTTTTTGATATGTGGGAAAATACCACAATTATTCCCAATCACATTACCGCCCACAATTAGAATTTTTAATATAATTGTCCAAAAACATGTATGAACGACTGTACCTCATTTAACGTTAGTATGTAGAAGTTTACAATTAAATTTAATGGTTTTCTAGGTCAAACGTCAAGCAAAAATTGGAGTGATATTGGGCACTATTTCAAGCACATTTTTTTAAGCCGTAAATTGTACCTAAAGGTCGTTCGGTATTCGCGTAGTGAAGTGAGTATGCTGGGCGTAAAACCTACGTCCAGCATACTCACTGAACGAAGTTATTAGAGCACCGTTTTTTCTTTTTGGGGACCATTTGGAACTATTTGGGCACAATTTTTAAAAATTTGAATTATGGTTGAAGCGTACACATATTCCACAAACGGAGGTGAGTATGCTGGGCGAAACCTTCGTCCAGCATACTCATCCAACTATGGCTGTAATTTCTTAAGTATAAGAGCACTATTTTTTTCCTTTGGGCCCTAATTAGCACTATTTCAGCACATTTTTTTGGCATTCATGAAATATCAGGATTCCATGGTGAGTATGCTGGACGAAGGGACACCTTTTTTCTTGTACCTGTTGTCTCATGGGACTGACGTGACGTTGACGTGATACTGATATTTTAGTACAAGTTGTCCCGGTATATGAAATCATGGGACAACTGGGACGTTGCTTTGTGGGGTGTATCCCACACTAGGTAGTCAGGTTACCGTAATTTTTGAGATATTGGTCGAGAAAGTCGATGGATTAAGTCGAGAAAATGACAATGAGATTCGCATGACTTACGGACGCCACTGATAACATTGATAATGTTGGTTATCATCCGGATACTTTGACCACTTCATTACGTAGAAAAGTACCTAAAAGATAATGGAATAACATGGTACTAGAGAACTGTTGTAAGTATTTGGGCACCTCCTAAAGTTTAAAAAAGTAACGATTAGGTAGGTAAAATCTTCGAAGGGATAGATAGAGGTGTATGTATACTTTAGGTCCACATTCACTATGAAACCATTTGGATTTCGCAACCACCATTTGTCAAAATTGACGGCGCAATCTCTCACTTTTGATGGTTGTCGAAACATTTTGGATTCCCAAGGTTAATATAACTACTTATAAACTTTGTAGTTGAGATATATCACGAACGTTCATCCTACTAATATTATAAACGCGAAAGTTTGTGATACATACTCACAAACTTTTATTACGATTACGATAGAATTTTCGAGGAACTGTCAGCCATGTGTTCTAAACGGAAGCACTGTCAATGGTACCACGTTTGGATGCATCTGGGGTTCACCCATCATTTATGACAAATGATGGCTACGAAAACCATTTGGTTACATCGTCAATGCCAAGCTTTACGCCTTTTATCAACCATGGTTTCACATAGATTACCTGAAAGGAGGTTAGTAGCCAGCTGACGTTTTCAGGAACCCTCACCTCGATCATCTGTCAACAAGTGGACTGCGTCCGGATCTGGATAGTGTTTTGGCCCTGAAGACCTACTTACCCATTAATGTCCTAATGACGAAAACGTAAAGAAGATTCATCTGTGGTAAGCATGACTTTGATTATATTCCGATGACCGATCAACATTTCCTAGGAATTGCAAGTCATCAGGATGATTAATTACTTAGCATAAGTTTTGGGTAAATGTTTAAAAATTAATTCGCTTGTTTTTAATCTTTATTAAAAACAAATAAATGGAAGCCCTGGTGTTTTTATCGAAAATATGCTTACCTATTTTTACTGTTTGGGGCGACGACGAAACGATACAAATCAGGCCAGTCGCTCTTAAATTAGAAATGGCGTAAATAACCAGACTGTTTAGCAAACTAAGTAGGTACTTATATAAATCTCCTTTCCGATCCCGAACTACGCGAGCCGGACAAAGCTGCCACTGTCACACTGTCGAGAATATCGTCGCCAGATACCGAGCGTTTTAAACGCTCGTTCCTCTGCCGAACGATGGTGGCCTGTAACGATATTCCTGCGCACGTGTTTCCCCCCCACATACAACCTTGGGTTCTTTACGCGGAGAGTGAACAGGCACATCACTAAAGATAGATATAGATAATACTGTGTGCTGTGAGAGTGGCCTTCAATCGCTAGACTACGTCATGTCGTCTTGGACTAACATCAGGCGGTGTCAATTAAAAAAACATGTCTGCGTCTCTTTATCCGTGAAGGGTTAGACACCTACATTTTACCAATCACTGTTGGTCCAGCGTAATCCGTTTCAGAGTACTTTGAATATTATTGAGCTTCGTTTGTCGTTATTCTGGTGTTGCACCGTGTGCAGGGTGCAATAACTGCAGGTCGTATTCACCTGAGCCATTAAACAGTTTATCCGAGATCTTTTATGAAACCTATTCAAAATCTTAACCGCTACTTATAGGAGTTATAGGTAAATTAAATGGGTAAGATTTTACGATCACCTAATAAATGCATTTTTAGTGTAATAATAAATAATATTTGTACCTTAAATAATAGTGACTACTTAGATCTGTAACCTAATTTGAATTACCAAATAACGTAAAAACGATTAAGTAGGTAGGCACCTAAATATTAATTAAAAATTACTTGCAAATTATATCAGTAACCAAATAATTTAATTATATTGGATGTCAAATTAATAGAAGTAAGTACCTATCACTAAAACTGAAAATCCAACAAAACATAATAACCACGAAATATAAGGTGGGAGCAGTGCCTGAGCTCCCGCCTTTAATTAGTCTTCTAACCTATAGGTATCTATCCAAGTCGGATTGCTCTGAGACTTTTGCCAGGTGCTGATTAGATTTATTAGGTGACAGATCTACTATTTTAGGAAAATTCGCATTTAAAAAATTGAGAATCGAATCATTTTACATGCTCCGGCTCCAGCGACAAACCGTGATATTTTTTTTATCATACAGCTAGTCTTCAGTTATTAGGTAGGTACGTAGTTACTAGAGTTGGTAGACGAACTCATTTATTTATCAACCCGTTAAAGTTTATAACTCGTCTCATTGAAATGCGGCTGACGGTCTGCGAATCTAAATTTTTTACCAACACGACCGTTCCCTGCCAGAGCTTTTTAAATACATTTTATATTTTGTCGAAAAACTTTCCCGACATCTGGATTTTTTCTGAGTTCTGTCTGATGTTGGTTTTATTCTCACCTTTTTGGGAACGTGTGGGGAATGTAGATGGACGAAATATCGGACGATTACTTAGCTCAGGTGCTCAGGTCAATAAATATAGGTATCTAACTTTGTGAATGTTTGCTTATTTCGTAGCTAAAACTAAGGCCTATTGACGGAGATATCTATTTTGTAAGTACCTGCTGTATTTATTTTATTTTATTTATTTATAATTTTTGTGCAAACACACAAATAAAGAACAATAAACAGATGTACAAAAGAATCAAGTAAGCATAGTACAAGGGCACTACTTATTGTATTATACTATATTGACTGCTTCGGTGGCGTGGTCGGTAGTGCATCTGCTTTCGATACTGGAGTCTCGGGTTCGATTCCAGATCGGGACAAACTTTGTGTGAAGACAGACACGTTTGTGCCGAAGACTGGGTGTTTCCTATGTACAATATGTATGTATTTACAAGAAAAAATATATGTAAGTTTTTATATCAGTCTATCTAGTAAGTAGTACTCATATCACAAGCTCTGCTTAGTTTGAGACTAGTTGCCGTTGTGTGAATAGTCCTAACATATTTATATATTCCTTAAGGAAACTCAGCAGGCCTGAGAGGAGAAGTGAGAGTGAAAGGACTAAGCTGTATCTACTCTTTATTTTAAATAAGCAAGTAAGTAGGTAGTCACCTAGATGATTTGCAACATTTAATTGCTGTTATATTACCTGGATTCTAAGAGGTTCTATCAATATCTCCGGGGCTAAATAATCCACATCAGCACTCCAAAAAAATACACCGGTTGAAAGACGAACGAGCCTACTTATACCCAAAGTATCCACAAACGAAAAAGCTCTTCCCCTATTTCATAGACCTATAAAATAAGTGGCGAAATTTGGGCGTACCTAATAGGTGTTCATCTAAACCTTCAGATGTAAAGATTGTTATTGGTGACGTGAATGAATGTAAAAGTTATTTTATATTTACATAATCTTTAATTAAACAAGGAAAATGGTGGAATGAGTATATTGTAAGTACCTACTCCTACGAGTAGGTACACTTACATTAGAACATCTGTTTACTTAGGTAGGTACTCTCAATAAGTTTAAAATAGTAGTGAAAAAACGTTTGTTGAAGAAAGGCTATTATAATGTAGACGAATCCCTAATCTACTGTTGTTAGCCACTCGTACAATATAAATTGTAACACAATGTAAACAAAACTTTATTAAAAAAGAAAATGGCTAATCTACCTGAGTTTCTTGCTGGTGTCTTCTCAGGATAACCAACTTACCGAACCAGCGAAAGAAGCATTTTCCAATGGTTATTTATGTATATACTTAATTTAGTATTTTTATAATATTGCTTGACATAAAATTGTAAAATTTTGATATTCATCTATGCTCTTTATAAACTGAATAAACGAAATTGATTCTTTGATTCTTGATTCTTTGAGGTAATTAATTACCTACTTACCAAGTTTGTAGGAACTTATTATTACTGTTAGGTAGTTATAAGTACCAACGTGTAAATGATATGACTCAAAACCGCAATATTAAGTTGCAATAATATTTACTTAAATAAGTTTACAATAGGTGAGTACTTACAGTGCCCGGCCGGTGATACATTATTACTCATTATTAGTATTAATGATATCACATTTGCTTGGTAACCCATCGAGTGAGTAAGGTCTTTTCTAGGGTTTCGTAGTTAACGTCTCGGAACCCTTTTAGTTTCTTCATGTCCGTCTGTTCGTTCGAATTCGGCTTTCCTTCTGTATAATTCTTTTATAATCTATGGTCAGCTGACATTCACCCGGCGTCCGCAACACCTGTGTGGCGCCACTGTGTCATTCTACGTCAGCCATCTTTGAGACGTTCAAACTATTTTTCTCCACAAAATAATCAATATTAAATAATTTAACATACCAAAACTGTTCAAAGTGAAGTGTGGGCGTCATAACAGCATCTGACCACCGGCGCCGGTTTTCACCAGGATTCAAGAGACAAATCTTCCAGACACGGTGAGTCCTTGCGGACCATTTTTACATATTAAAATTAATAATTAACTGGGCTATCGACATACATTTTGGTCAAATCGAGCCAGGATCGATCAGTTACGATATCAATACAACTGAATATAGATATTCAGTTGTATTGATATCGTATTTACATGTATTTATCGATATAAATTCACTATTTCATCAATTTTCATTATAAAACTATTAAGTAGGTACCTACACATATGAACATACATACGAACCTCAAATAGGGAACCGATCACTTTATCGAAATGTTTTTGCTTGAAATTCATTTTACCGAAAACTATTGACCGACGTGACGTCTCTTTTTCAAACGACTTCCAAAAAAGGAGGAGCTTCTCAATTGGACTGTATGTTCTTTTTACGTTTGTTGTCTTTGGACTGGGTGTATGTACCGATTTTGTTTTTTTTTTAAAGCTATTACTTCACAAGTGTTCAATTTGGTCCCATTCCGACAATTATTTAGTCCCATTTCGGTAATTTGAAGTCGGTTGTTGTGTCAATTTTTGACGTATATTTTATTTGATATTTAGGTATGCATTTTTTGACATATTTTTAGATCAGAGAAGTATCAAGTGTCATAAGATTTGACCAAACTATTTTGCATCGAATTACAAAGTAACTATTTTTCCTATTTTAATGGCTGAAGCCTCATTTAAACTTTTTTCGTTTGCCAAATGTTTTACTTTCCATTTTTGCACAGCAAGGTTGAGAGGCGTAAAGACTAAGGCGGTCGCAATGGTTAATAATACTACCTGGATAGATTAGAATGGAAGATTTTCGTGGTTATTTTTTGATGCACTTAAAGTTTTAGAGCCATCCGACTTGCATAGATTATGTTAGAACACATATGAACATACATACGAACCTCATATTTTACGACGACCGAATCAAGAAAATTTTGTTGTAATTTGTAGTATTTTCTTTTTAAACTTAATAACATGATTTTTAACCATAAATCACAAATACTGAAATGTCGTCGACAGGACTCGAACCCACAGCCTTTCCGTAACAAAGGAAATGCTCTGACCACTGAGCTACGATGACGAAACAAATAAAAAAAAAATGTTGTAAAATTACAAAAAATTGGGAAGGCCCACGCCTTCCCAATGGTTTGCTTTTTTACAACATTATCAAACCGGTCGGATTATACCGTGCGTAGGTTTGATGAAATTGTGCCCACATTAATAACGTACATATCGGTTAAGAACGATAGTTATATAACTAGTATACTTATATAGCAGCTAGAAGTCTTAGTAGGTATACCTAACTCTTTGAATTAAATGTAAAACTAGTCTACGGCGCAAATATTACGATTCTTAATATCGTCATCTTCTTACTGCTTCGGTGGCGTAGTCAGTAGTGCATTGGTTTTCCGGAGCCTCGGGTTCAGTTCCCGGGTCGAATAAAATATTTGTGTGATCCACAAATTTTTGTTTCAAAGTTTG
Source organism: Nudaria mundana (assembly GCA_963556515.1). Lineage (NCBI taxonomy): Eukaryota > Metazoa > Arthropoda > Insecta > Lepidoptera > Erebidae > Nudaria > Nudaria mundana. The sequence continues at coordinate 5,594,516 of OY748313.1, forward strand.
GGTGTTTTGTATGTATTGAGAAATATCTATAAGTATGGTTATCAGTTGTCTAGATCCCATAGCCCAAGTTTATAGCTTAGTTTGGGCTAGATGACGTTGTGTGAGAATGTCCAAAAATATTTACATAAGTATTTACATTAGTTTATATCTTCATCATTGCTCAATTATCCTTACTCATCATCCAAGCGGTCTTCACTGCTGCTGATACATTTCTTTTGACTTGCTTTTATCCTTCCGGAGTTTTTTTTCTACATCATCATCATTCACCGAGCATTTTCCCAACTCAGTTGGGGTCGGCTTTTCAGTCTAACTGCGATTCGGCTGAACTTCGATATTTTCCGTGAAGCGACTGCTATCTGACCTCCACAACCCATGGGCGATATCGAAGTTCTGTAGTTAGACCGCGAAGATTTTTGATTAAAATAAAATAAAAATAAATACAAATAAAATAACGTTTATTATCTTTGAAATTTTCAGAAAAATATTTAGATTCGTCAGAAGTTGGTGTGACTCTACCGAGGGTTCCAAAATGCAACGAGACTGAGAAGAGCCCTCAAGAAACTCAGCTCGGCTTTTTTCAAAATATTTCATCTTAAATCTAATACAGAGTTATTTAGAAAGGAGCAATTCGTTACGTTGTTACAACCAGGCCGCCTTGTCATCTAAGAAATCATTAATACTATAATAAGCTTTATGGCACAATTTACTTTTTATTAGTTTTTTAAATTTATTGACAGATAAATTTGCTATTTCGGTTGGCAATGTATTGTACATTCAAATAAAGTTCCCCGCAAAAGAATTACTCACTTTATGAAGCCTAAATTTAGGAACAGCCAGTTTATCCTTATTTCTTAAGTTTAGATTATGATTATCACTATTTTTCACAAATTTACTTTTGTTCTTGTGGGTATACAATAAAATTTCATAAATATACTGTGAATACACTGTAAGGATGTTAATATGCTTAAACTTATCTCTTAATGGGCTTCTTAAGGGCTCCAACTACCCTAACGACTGCCATAGATGTCTGTATAACAACCGGGACCGACGGCATAACGTGCTCTCCGAGGCACGGTTTTTTTTCTACATACATTATGCTAATATAAATATAACATTATTTTCATAGTTGATAATATACCGTGCCTCCTGGCAGGAAATTGTTAAACTTCGTTCTATCTTTTTATAAATTCAAAATAGTAAGTATGGAAAAGTAAATTGTACGAGTATGTTAAAACTTATTTCAACTTGAAATCTGCAGGTAGGTAAGTACCTACCTATTATTAGCACTACAATATTGAAGGTCAATGTATTATAATATAAATACAAAATACCTAACTTACCTCTTGTCGGAATTACACAAAAACAATACTAAGTACCTAACATCGATCAAATATTTTTTTGTAGGAATATTAATTAGATCGATGCGGAGTAACGAAAAAACCTTCTAGCTAGAAGCTTTCTGTGTGTTTTGGATGTTGTCGCTCCGCGTTGTCCGTCGGACCAATTTATTCATAGCATTGGTTAAGTAAGTTGATAGACTTTAGCCGACACTGCCGTGTACTTAGGGATGATACCGGCTAACCGCTAAACTATACGTTGTCTCATACATAGTAGTCGGGTATTCCCCTGAAGATGACTTCAACCCAGTAAGTACATAGTTCTTGATGGAGCACTTTGGACTTACCCGACGTCCCAGGTACGCCCTCGGAAGAATAACCGCTGACGGACTTTTGGTCACGTACACGGCTCTTCCGCGTCAGTGAGTGAATGAAAGCCCCATAGCATGCCACCCTGCTGACCCAGGCCTAGGGGGTCATGGAGGCAGCAAATTATGGGTCACCGTACGCATAATACAGACCTCACTAGTAGATCGTGGCGGGCCCGGGAGAAATCTATGAGTATTTGTCACAAAGCAACCGAATTTTGGACCTACGTAACGTGTTGGTCTATCTATAAATCTATAGTATTTGCACATTAAAAAAAACCGGCCAATTGGAATATGGTTACGTACTTAACCTTGGCCTCTCTAACTCCTGAACTGTACAAAGTTATCTAAGCCGTTTTAGTACTAATTCTTTAGAAGGTGTATGTCGATAGCCCAGTTAATTATTAATTTTAATTTGTAAAAATGGTCCGCAAGGTTGACTCACCGTGTCTGGAAGATTTGTCTCTTGAATCCTGGCGAAAACCGTCGCCGGTGGTCAGATACTGTTATGACGCACACACTTCACTTTGAACAGTTTTTGGATTGTTAAATTATTTAATATTGATTATTTTGTGGAGAAAAATAGTTTGAACGTCTCAAAGATGGCTTACGTAGAATGACACAGTGGCGCCACACAGGTGTTGCGGACGCCGGGTGAATGTCAGCTGACCATAGATTATAAAAGAATTATACATTTCCCCCCACCGAAATCCGCAAGGATTTCCCAGTTACGATAACAAGTTCAGTAGGAAGATGTATAACATGTGTAATTGAATAGATAAATTATATATTGAGATATAGTGTAATTAAAGTTAGAACAATGGACTGTATAATGTATAAAAATAAAATAAACTAAATCTAAGTAAGGAATTATAGTTTAGTTAAAAGTTGTGATCGAGAGGCAACGGGCTTACTTTTGAAACTGGACGAGTTAGTTCGTTGCCGTTCGATTTTTTTAACGAATTACACGGACCACGCCACCGGGGCCACTATGCAGTTTCGTAATTCTACCTAGTGCCTATTTGAGTGGCGGGGCATCTGAATTTATAAGTACAAGATCACCGAGTTGTAAATTGTTTGAAGAACTATGCCATTTTTGGCGTGTTTGTAAAGTATGCAAGTAATCTTGTTTCCAGAGTTTCCAAAATTGTTGAGACATCTGCTGGACAAGTTGCCATCGATCCAGTCTAGAGCCAAAAAGATCTGTAAGACTGTTCTCCGGTACAGACAGAAGCTCCCTACCTATGAGGAAATGTGGCCCCGATGGCGTGGTCCGTGTAATTCGTTTAAAAACATCGAACGGCAACGAACTAACTCGTCCAGTTTCAAAAGTAAACCCATTGCCTCTCGATCACAACTTGTAACTGAACTATAATTCCTTACTTAGATTTAGTTTATTTTATTTTTATACATTATACAGTCCATTGTTCTAACTTTAATTACACTATATCTCAATATATAATTTATCTATTCAATTACACATGTTATACATCCTCCTACACTCAAACTAGTTAACAAATTCTACCGAACTGGTTATCGTAACTGGGAAATCCTTGCGGATTTCGGTGGGGGGAATTGTATAATTCTTTTATAATCTATGGTCAGCTAACATTCACCCGGCGTCCACAACACCTGTGTGGCGCCACTGTGTCATTCTACGTAAGCCATCTTTGAGACGTTCAAACTATTTTTATCCACAAAATAATCAATATTAAATAATTTAACAATCCAAAAACTGTTCAAAGTGAAGTGTGTGCGTCATAACAGCATCTGACCACCGGCGACGGTTTTCGCCAGGATTCAAGAGACAAATCTTCCAGACACGGTGAGTCAACCTTGCGGACCATTTTTACATATTAAAATTAATAATTAACTGGGCTATCGACATACACCTTCTAAAGAATTAGTACTAAAACGGCTTAGATAACTTTGTACAGTTCAGGAGTTAGAGAGGCCAAGGTTAAGTACGTAACCATATTCCAATTGGCCGGTTTTTTTAATGTGCAAATACTATAGATTTATAGATAGACCAACACGTTACGTAGGTCCAAAATTCGGTTGCTTTGTGACAAATACTCATAGATTTCACCCGGGCCCGCCACGATCTACTAGTGAGGTCCGTATTATGCGTACGGTGACCCATAATTTGCTGCCTCCATGACCCCCTAGGCCTGGGTCAGCAGGGTGGCATGCTATGGGGCTTTCATTCACTCACTGACGCGGAAGAGCCGTGTACGTGACCAAAAGTCCGTCAGCGGTTATTCTTCCGAGGGCGTACCTGGGACGTCGGGTAAGTCTAAAGTGCTCCATTAAGAACTATGTACCTACTGGGTTGAAGTCATCTTCAGGGGAATACCCGACTACTATGTATGAGACACCGTATAGTTTAGCGGTTAGCCGGTATCATCCCTAAGTACACGGCAGTGTCGGCTAAAGTCTATCAACTTACTTAACCAATGCTATGAATAAATTGGTCCGAGAGACGACGCGGAGCGACAACATCCAAAACACACAGAAAGCTTCTAGCTAGAAGGTTTTTTCGTTACTCCGCATCGATCTAATTAATATTCCTACAAAAACATATTTGATCGATGTTGGGTACTTAGTATTATTTTTGTGTAATTCCGACAAGAGGTAAGTTAGGTATTTTGTATTTATATTAAATACATTGACCTTCAATTTTGTAGTGCTAATAATAGGTAGGTACTTACCTACCTGCAGATTTCAAGTTGAAATAAGTTTTAACATACTCGTACAATTTACTTTTCCATACTTACTATTTTGAGTTTATAAAAAGATAGAACGAAGTTTAACAATTTCGTGCCAGGAGGCACGGTATATTATCAACAATGAAAATAGTGTTATATTTATATTAGAACAATGTATGTAGAAAAAAAACCGTGCCTCGGAGAGCACGTTAAGCCGTCGGTCCCGGTTGTTATACAGACATCTATGGCAGTCGTTAGGGGTAGTTGGAGCCCTTAATCAAAAATCCTCGCGGTCTAACTACAGAAGTTCGATATCGCCCATGGGTTGTGGAGGTCAGATAGCAGTCGCTTCATGGAAAATATCGAAGTTCAGCCGAATCGCAGTTAGACTGAAAAGCCGACCCCAACTGAGTTGGGAAAAGGCTCGGTGAATGATGATGAAGTAGAAAAAAAACTCCGGAAGGATAAAAGCAAGTCAAAAGAAATGTATTAGCAGCAGTGAAGACCGCTTGGATGATGAGTAAGGATAATTGAACAATGATGAAGATATAAACTAATGTAATTACTTATGTAAATATTTTGGACATTCTCACACAACGTCATCTAGCCCAAACTAAGCTATAAACTTGGGCGATGGGATCTAGACAACTGATAACCATACTTATAGATATTTCTCAATACATACAAAACACCCAAACTTTGAAACAAACATTTGTGGATCACACAAATATTTTTTTCGACCCGGGAACTGAACCCGAGACTCCGGAAAACCAATGCACTACTGACTACTCCACCGAAGCAGTAAGAAGATGACGATATTAAGAATCGTGATATTTGCGCCGTAGACTAGTTTTACATTTAATTCAAAGAGTTAGGTATACCTACTAAGACTTCTAGCTGCTATATAAGTATACTATAGTTAGTTTACATTAGTTAACATTTCGATAAAGTGATCGGTTCCCTATTGCTAAACATGGATCCTCGCTTAAAGATCGATTCAGATCGGGCTCCCTTTGGGGATTTCCCCACACAATAATAACATCATCTCCAACAATCCAAGATATTATTTTAATGCTAATAGGTATGCGTAAATCCCAGCACTTAAGCAGTACAGACCTGAGAATACAACTATGACTCATATATTTTTATGTTTTTCCACTATAACTTTGCCTCTTCAATCATCACTATGTGTTTAGTTACGAACCGTATTAGACACCGTCTAACATGTTTTGTGAAGTGAATTTATAAAACAAGTTGTATTTTCAAACGTTCTTTATTGACCTCCAGTTCTCTGGCGGAAGTGTCTGTGAAGTTATTCTGAATTAAATGACGACAATAAACATATTATAATTACTCAATTGATTACACAAGGAAAACTGTGTCAAAATATAATCATAATTGCAACAAATTTTGTGTTAATTAATTACAACAGAAGCGGAGTTTTAATTTACTATACGCAATATTTTCTGAGAATCTCTGACGCAATTGAAAAGTAATCAGAATAAGAGTTACAAGACAAAATATTTACAAAACAAAATTTGTACGCATTAATTACAAATTAATGGATTTTTAATTTAAGTGCAATACGCAATATTTTTGAAGAAACTGTGAAGCAAAAAATTAAAATACAAAATATTTTCAAGAAAGCACAGGAAAGAGAAAGAAGAGGAAAGACATATAAATATTACCAGAACGCTGTGACGAAAGGAATGATACTGAAAGGAAAATAAAAAAGTTGTTATTAACTGAAATAACTGATCTGATTATTTTTATAAGTTATTTTGAATCAGATAACAAGAAATAAATCAAAATCTAAGCTTTATATTAATGCGAGAATGTTTCACAAAAAAAATCTAAAGCTTTCGAAGCTATTTCAGTAACAGCGAGTTAGATTTTTTAATACCGATACTGAAACGAGGAAGAGGACTTTTAAGTTGGATGGATCATCCCTCAAGTAAAACTATAATTTTTATTTTTTGGAAATCATGTCCCTTTATAGTACTAACATATCATATATAACACTATGTGACACCTATCTTCCATTAATCGTCTCTCCTTATGTAGACGTCGCCTATATCGCATTTTCTGTATTCACCATCATTATTGGGATAATATCATGGATCAAGATAATAAAATTCAGATGGTTCAAGAATTATATATTATTGAATATAATTTTTAATAATGCAATGAATAATGCCGTCAGAATTGTGGATCAGGGAGCCCTTATTGATATTCTCGGTGACGACTACTCTGAAACTGTGATAACTGTTATGTGTTATATATATTTATACTTTAAAACTACATTGAATTATTGGTTATTAACAATGTGTTTCATGTTTTATACAGATTTAGTTAAAGTATTTAACACTCATATCCCTAAAAGATATCTCAAAGCGAACTTGTTCGCTTGGGGACTACCATTTTTGATGCTGACTTGTAATATTCTGATCATGCATATAAATGATCTCAATTTACCAATATCTATGACTGAGTTTGCGTTTGGTATACAATTTACTTATATGTATCTGCCTTTAGTGATCAATTGTGTTATTTATATAATTATTGTTTACACATTATTAGGAAAACATTCGCACAATTTAGTATTACTTTATAGTTCAAAATGGCGGACGTTATTAGTTGTAACGATAATATTTTGTTTGAGTGGTATATTTATATTATCAATACCTGTGCTCCAATTTTTAAGACAGATTAATATAATGGTATATTTCTTTACAATATTTGCTCGCATACAAGATTTTAGTCCTAACATATATTTTTTCTTTGTTAAATATAATATGACAGTGTGGAGTGATTATTTTAAAAAGACTGCTAAGAATTGGAATGTTGCGGAAGTTTAGTGATCATCGATAACTTGATAAGTTATACAAATATGTTTCTGTATTTAAAAGCAATGAGTTTGCTTCTACTATCATATCATAATGTAGTATTAAAATGTAGTCGCTCCGTCCTGTATGCTTATATCTTTTAAACTAGCAACGGATTTTAATGCGGTTTTCACCAATGTATAGAGTGGTTCTCGAGAAATGTTTTGTGTATATAATATGTCAAGCGGGCGAAGCCACGGACGTCGGCTAGTTCTTAAATATTAAGATAGAAATTTGAACTTTAAAGCTTTTACTATCAATTTATTTATAACGGTAGATGAAAATACTATTTACAGTTACTTTAAACTAATGACATATCAGTTTTTGTGATTTATAAGATAGAAATTATAAGTAAATCACAAAAACTGAAATGTCATCGGCAGGACGCGCGTGTTCGGTCATCGTAGCTCAGTGGTTCTGTTAACTGAGTTACGATGACCGAACGCGTTTGTCCTGCGCGCAACAAGCGTAATGCTATTTTTTTGCGGCCGCTCTTACGTCCGTTGCCGGACGTCTCTGGTGCACACGCAGAAGGTATTTCCAGTGGCGCCCGGCAGGGGAATGCGATGGCATTCCCCTTGTTAGGAGGGCAAGGCCGTGGGTTCGAGCCTTTCAGGTTTGTGATTATTAATTTCTATCTAAATGTTTAAGTGACACAAAATATAATAAATTGGATCCTCAATTACCTTTTGCTCAATGATTATTATAAATTAATGTAGTTGTATGTTGTTATTTTCTTCTGTATCAGAATAAAGCATTTACTATCGTCTATTATAATTATAACTAAGCTTATTAGAAAGTAATTTACGATGTGTTACATCTGTGATGTATTTAGCTCCTTGAATAAAATGTAAAATAAGTAATATCACGTATCTTTAGTACTTTTAACCTAAACTACTTTAAACTTTTTACTTTCATTTGGATAGATTTTAAGTAGAAATGAAAATATACGGATAACAGTGATTTCTGGAAAATGTTTATGTATCTATTTACGTACGTACATAATTATGTACGAACAGGCGCAGTCTGAACCATTCGTCCGATTTCGCTCAAATGTAGCACGAACGTGTATTTCAATAATGGGACAGCTGATGGGAAAGTTCATTGACATAACATTTCCAGGGCCGAATTAAGGAAGAAAAAACCAACACCCAAAAAACAGATTTTTAATTTTATCCTATCTTGTTTCTCGAAAACGGCTCAAACAATTTTCTAAAAATTTCCATCAAACTAAGTTAAAAGGGTCCCCCATCATCGAGTATAAGCGGTATACTCATGATAAGTCGAAATTTTCGGTTATGAATTTTGAACATGCAATTTTCCAAGTGAATGTAGAACTGTCGTACCATGACGGTCAAAATGTTTGAGATTTCTGGTAAATATAAAATTGCCCCGTTAGTGGTAATAGGGGCCAGCAAAGCTACTTTTTTTTTTTTTTTTTAATTCCGCGGCCCATGGCCGCGACCGCTTTAACGTCCGTTGCCGGGCGTCTCTGGTTACTAGCAGAGGGTATGTCCAGTGGCGCTCGGCGGACTTTGACCAACTCTGTGGTCTCTTCGGGTGTTGGGTCGGGACGAGAATCCCGCGTCGTTGGGGAAGGGTTTTATCCCGCGTCAGTGAGTTTTTTTTTTTTTTTTTTTTTTTTTTTTTAATATTTGGTACGCCAAATTGACGCCGCCCGCCTGGTGGTAAGTCGTGACGACGTCTAGCGATTGTGGGCCACTCTCACAGCACACATTACTATTGAGAGTGGCCCTCAACTTGACGACCTACTGATGTGCCTCTTCACGCTCCGCTTAAAGAACCCAGGATTATATGTGGGAGGAAACACGTGCACAGGCAGGCCGTTCCAGGCCACTATCGTTCGGCAGAGAAACGAACGTTTAAAACGTTCGGTTCTCGCGAACATGCTATCCACTGTGTGGGGGTGGCATCTCTGCCCGGCACGAGTCGTTCGGGATCGGAAGGAAGAGGGTGGGATCAGATTGAAGAGCTCTTCAGAACACTCGCCGTGGTAAATACGGTAGAATGCGGCCAAGGAAGCTATTGCTCGGCGCTGAACTAGCGGCTCAAGGCTTCCCGTTACCTCCGGACAATCTATAATACGGATAGCCCGTCGCTGCATAGCGTCGAGAGCGTCCAGCAGATACTTCGCGGAGCCGTCCCAGAGGTGAGAGCAGTATTCGACGCAGGGTCTAATCTGCGTCTTGTACAGGAGACACCTCTGGTCCGGTGTAAAGAATCTCTTTACCTTATTCAGTATTCCTAGTTTCCGCGAAGCTAGCCCTATACATCTTTCGATGTAGTTTTTATTATTGAGCTCTCGACGAACGTCTATGCCAAGGATATCAAGGTTGTCCTTCATTGGTAATAATGCATTCTGAAGAGAGGGTAGGGGAAGGAAAGGGGATTTCTTCGCAGTAAATGCACACGCCTGTGTTTTGCGGGCATTGAACTCGACCAGGTTCTCGGTACCCCATTGAGAGATACTGTCGAGGTTACGGTCGAGATCAGCCACGAGTCGTCGTCTCTCCTCCTCAATCTCAGATCGCCCCGCCGTCGGACGAACCGAGTAACTCCCGTGCAGTGTGCTGTCATCTGCATAGCAATGAATGTTCCCGAGGGATAGCATATCATTGATATGCAGAAGAAAGAGAGTTGGTGATAGTACGGACCCCTGCGGTACCCCGGCATTCACTTGCAAGAAGTGAGAAGCCTGGCCATCGCAGAGGACCCGCACTCGGCGCTCGTTTAAAAAGCTGGTAATCCAGCTGCACAGTTGAGGAGGTAGACCATATGCCGGAAGCTTGGAAAGGAGCGAAGCATGCCAGACCCTATCGAAGGCTTTGGCGATGTCCAGGCTAATAGCCAAGGACTCGCCGTGCCTTTCCATAGCCCCACCCCAGACATGCGTTACGAATGCCAGAAGATCACCCGTTGATCGCTTTAGCCTGAAGCCGTATTGTCGATCATTGATTAGCGAGTGATCCTCTAGGAATTGCATGAGCTGCTTATTTATAAGGAGCTCAAGCACCTTGCAAATGACTGAGGTGACAGCTATGGGTCGATACTTGCCTGGATCGAACCGATCCCCTTTCTTGGGGATCGGTTGTACGTTCGCCTCCTTCCAGACCTCCGGCACGAGCCCTGAAGAGTATGACAGGCGGTACAGACGCGTTAATACTGGAGACAACTCAGCTGCACATTTTCGTAGCACCACCACCGGAATGCCGTCAGGGCCACTGGCTTTACGCGTGTCGAGTGACCGCAGCACTGCCCGTACATCACATTGCCTGATAACAATATCAGGCATTGTGTGGCCGCAGTTGGCGATGGCGGGGGGCTGCAGGCCACGGTCGTCGACCCGGGAATTAGCCGCAAAGAGGTCTGCGAGCATATCCGCTTTCTCTTGGGCTTTGTGAGCCAGTGTTCCATCTGGGTAACGCAGCGGTGGCAGCGAGGGCTGACAAAAGTTAGATTGCACGGCTTTGGCCAGTTGCCAGAATCCACGGCTGCCCGTGGGATGGGAAGTGAGCTCCTGACCAAGCCGCACGACGCGCTGGGCATCCGCTCTCTTAAAGGCCCTCTTACTCGACTTTGTGGCCCGGTTGTACGCTGCTTTGAGGTGGCCCACGTTTGGGTCGCGCACGTTTTGTCGAACAGCTTTGGCACAATCTCGCCCGAACCAGGGACGGGCTCTGCGGATACTGGCGACATCAGTGAAAGGGATGTAATAATCCATCCCTAAACTGATCTCGCCAGCAATAGCAGACGCACTATCCGAAGGAGCCTTTCCTACAAAGCAGCGCTGGCTCCAGGGGACGGACGCATAATAATCGCGTAGACCGTCCCAATCCGCTGACGAGTAGTGCCATAGTCGTCGTGACGTTTGTACAGGACGTGCAGGAGGTGACACCTTCATGCCAGCGTGAAAAACACAGTGGTCGGAACTACCCAGTGGGGCTCCTACCGAAACACTGTACTGGGCTGGGCGACTCGTCAGCAGTAGATCCAGCAGAGCGGGCGCGTGATCTGACCTGTCTGGTATCCGGGTGATCCCGCATACCATCTGGGTCAGACCGTGGGAGAGAGCGAACGCATGGGCGGCTCTACCCGTATGATCAGTCTTGAGGGACCCCAGCCATTCAATGTGATGGCCATTGAAGTCCCCCAGAAATACTAGGTCAGCGTTCGGGAACCGCACCTGCGCTTCATCAGCCGTCTCGCTGAGGTACTGGAAGAGCTTTGTTGTCTCAGAATCCCCTGTGTGGGATCGGTAGACGCACACGTAGATCTGGCTCATAGAGCCATGGTCTACGTGCAGCCAAAGGACGGAATTGGAGGGGTTCTCTAGGCAGCGCAACCGGCGGCAGCAAACATCCGCCCTAACGAACACGCACACCCCGGCTTTGTCTCGAAATTGTTCCTCGATGACATAGCCGGGGTAACACAGGTAAGACGTGTCGTCAGGGCGGCGTATTTGTGTCTCCGTGAGGAACATCACTGCGGGCCGTGCCGTCTCAAGGTGGTGGTGGACGGTATCGAGGTTCGCATGGAGTCCACGGACGTTAGTGAACTCCACCTCGAAATGTGAAGTTGTGGGGTTTCCTAGGGCCGCTGTGTAACGTTTATTTCTTTTTTGTTGCACTGCCATTGTAGATTTTGAAGAAGAAGCGTGAAGACAGGGCGACATTTGGTGCAGCAGTAAGTGACAAAGCGCAGGGGCTAGCTTTGTCTAGAACCGTGTGGTTAGGTCGGAGCCGACTCGCCGGACGGAAGGGCTCCCAAACCCCCCTGATGCAAGGCCGCCGCTACCCCACACCGGTTACCACCCGGAGCGGCGATCCCAAATCAGGATTATGCGCAACATGTGGGGCAGCCTCCTGGGGTGGTTGGCCCCAGGCGGGCCCCATGACTGTGTTGCGGGCGGCCGCGGCAACGCCGTTGCTAAGGGTCTCCCTGGCCGGCGAATCGACCCACACCACCCACACTAGACTCCGTTTCGCCCCCACTGTTCCCATGCCTGCTGCACCATACATCGCCCCGGGCCCGGCGGTGCAGCTGCTGAACCCCTAACGCAACCCAGCCTGGGCTGGGTTACTTGGGGGGCTTTAGCACAGCTGCACGGTGGTACCCCCCCGGACCAACACTGTTGTACCACCTGGTACCCACGTAGGGGCCGAAGCCACTCCATAGGTACCGTAAATTAACGAGCCTCGTCCGTTTATCACCAGGTGCGCCACTAGCAGGTGAGGTCGCTGGGGCCCTAAAGATGTTGGTAGAGCCCCTTTGCACCCAAGAATCACAAGTGAATCTGGTTGCATGCTATGGGGCAAAGGCCCCGCAGCACGCAACCCTTCTAGCCTGCTTCTGTAAGGACGGCGGATGGCGATCCCGCCGTCCTCAGGCCCCGATCATGGAGTTCGATAGTCTTGGGCGTAGTCGCGGAGTCTGGGGCGCCCTGGCCGCCGACTACGGAACTCGGTGGAGAGGGTACGCTCCCTCTCCCTCCCGGCCGCCTCCTTCGCGAGCATGACTTGCTCGCACGGCCGCGTTCCACCTACTCTGGAGACCATGGCTTGAAGCATGGTCTCCAGCGAGAGGGTATCCACGCCCAGACCCACTACGAGGTCCCGGCGCTGGCTCGCCCACGCTGAGCTGCCGGCTGGGCTGAGGCTCGCCAAAGCTACTGGCGAAATGTGAGCGAATAAATATGTCGATATCGTACCAAAACCAACATTCATACTCGTATTACACTGAACTTCCGGTAAGCATAAAAATAAATATCACGAAAACAGTTGCCAATTAATGAATAAAATACAAAGAGTTACGGTTAATTAGGTTATGTTTGCTTTTGCCTGCTTCGTTTAAAATGTATTCGGTGAATGTTTAATTTAAAACCGGAATTATTTAAATGCCCGATTTTATATTATACTACAGACGCAAATATTTAAATTAATAATTTACAAAAATGTTAATATGCAATACATTAAATATGTAGGTTTAATGGCTGGTTGGCTTCCAGCAACATCAGTTGCTGGGAAGAAAGACCGTCGCTGGCTTTTAGCAACATTTGTTGCTACTGATGTTGCTGACATAGTAAAAAGCGTTAGGTCTCGTCGGATGCAGGTGGCAAAAGAGTGGTCCCACTGGTAACTCATTGGAGAGGCATATTATGTGAAATTATCGTTTTTACTAGCACTATCTAATTCAAATAATAATACCTACCAAATAAATATGATTATGAATGCCAGTTACTTAAGCAAAATTGCATATTTATTAATATTAATTAAAATTGTATCAAGAAAAATATTTTTAGCAAACGTTACGAAATCAATGTATTTACAAAGTAACTACAAAAATAGAATGTCAATTTAATGTCTAAAGAATTAAATGTCAAAAAATAACAAAAAAAATTATAATATATTTTTATATGTCTGTATCCCGAGGGGTAAGCAGAGGTGTGCCCTGACTGGACATCATAGGTAGGGATACAATAGGAAATCGATAAGGATTCTGTAATCCGAGATTAAATTCCAACAACCAGGAGCGATGTTACCTACCTACAGTCCGGGTTTAAGGTTTTTGATATCTCTATCTATTTACTTCCTACCTTTAATCATCATCCACCGAGCCTTTTCCCAACTCAGTTGGGGTCGGCTTTCCAGTCTTACTACAATTCGGCTGAACTTCGATATTTTCCGTGAAGCGACTACGGCGGTATCGAAGTTGTGTAGTTAGACCGGTCGGATTTTTGATTAAGGGCTCCAACTACCCCTAACGACTGCCATAGATGTTAATATGACAACCGGGACCGACGGCTTAACGTGCTCTCCGAGGCACGGAGGTGTCTCAGCGTCTTAAGAAATGGTCACCCATCCTAGGACCGGCCTGACTAGATGTTGCATAACCTTTGCAATATGTTAATATTGTCGGTTACCACTGGACCACGAGCCCCTCAAATTTATTTATTACTTACAATAATATATATATTATATATACAATACAATACAATTGTATATATTAAATATAAATAATATTTTTTTTTTTTGACATTCTCACACAAAAAAAATTGTATATATTACCTTTAATATTAATTAATAAATCATATATTATGTAATAAATAAATATTGTTACATTTTAATAATTAATATTCACCAATCCTATATGCATCCGCTGATTTGTTAATTTCATTTCATTTTAAAAATAATTAATAAATATTTTTGGAAATTCTCACATAACGTCATATAGCATATATATATATATATATATATATATATATATATATATATATATATATATATATATATTATATTTTTGGACATTCTCACACAAAGTTATCTAGCCCAAATTAAGCGAATATAAGCTTGTGTTATGGGGTCTAGACGACTGATGAACATACTTGTATATTTCTAAATACATACATACCTATTATACATAGAAAATACCCAAACTCCGAAACAAACATTTGTGGATCACACAAATAATTTGATTTGACCCGGAACCGAACCTGGGACCTCAGGAACAGCAGTTACATACTCATACCACTAAGCCACCGTTTAAATAATAATATGATTTTACATGTTATGTAAAATAGCCGGTATTTACTAGAAAATTAGGGAAGTTGAGTTCGATTTTTGCTGAGCGCGTAGCTGGTGGCTTTTAGGTTACCTCTGGCGCTCCGCAAAAATCGGGTTCCCAAACGCTCACATACCGAACAACGTTTCTTGTCCTGCACCTGGAGCTAGTTAGGAATAAGTTCTTCTGTGGGGACTATCAACTAAGCAAGCATTACCATGACATTGGCGAAATCATCAATGAAAATCGATGGAGCCACGTTTTTAAAAAAAGATGATGAAGAAGAAGGCCTAAAAAGGGCTGCACCAAAATTAGTGAAACTTGGGTAGCTACTGTACCTATCCAAGTTGACTAGTGTGCTAGTATTAGTTATTTATGTACGTATTAGTATTTCAGTTTATTGACTATCATTTGAGTAATATCTACGTATTAAGTATACTTATAAGTCCAACTATTGTTTTTAATTTTCTTATAAATTCTAAGTACCTACTACTAACTCGCTCTGCATCACCCGAAGGTTGACTGGTAGATAACGCCTATGGTATTAAGTCCGCCTTTGTACGTTATTTGTGCAAAAAGTTTAAAAAAAAATCTCCGTTTTATATCGTCAAGACAAGAAACGAGAAAACCAGCAATTCCTGCTTGATCTTACTCATTTATGTTATATTTTGTAACTTGTTTACCTACTTTGAGTGGTATCTGAATATGTTAATATTTTGTACAATATTTTCCATAAATCCACTAGCGACGCCTGTACCATGTTTGGTTGACTAAGGGACCTGGGTTATGTAAATATGTATAGTACTTTGTTTGTCCCCTGAAATATTTATCCGGGATCGATTGTATTTTTTCTTAAGATAGGTAAGTCTAAAGGTAAGAGAAATCCGGTCATCTTTTTCTTTTAAATATAACTAGAAGATCGCCTCAGCTCCGCTCGCGTGATACAGTTTTGTCGTTCACCTGCTGAGACCACCTTGGTGGATCGTGGAAAGTTTTTTTTTACAGCGGGCCACCTGTGACCGCCTGAGTGTTACGTGGGAATATAAAATTTCCACCGTCCACCTCAAATGTACCAGGAATACATAACAACATAAGAGCCTTCAAGATTTTAAATTCTTTTAAATTCAGTGAATACCGATTGAATGTTTGAACTCATTATTCTGAAAAAGTACCAGGTGATCATAACAGAATAGGATAGAATAGATATAGAATATTAAGAGAAATACTGCCAGAACTCATAAAAATGATAATGAGGATCAAGATGAAGATGAAAATAACGAGGATAACTATTGTATTGTTTGTTTCGAGGATTATTCGATCAGTAAGGAAGACTGGTTAGTAAGGAGCTGTGCCAAAAATGATCAATTTTTTGTATGCTTAAATTGTTTGTCCGATTAACTAGCATTGTTTTTCATTGATTATAATGTTTTTAGCGCAGAGTACTAACACATATATGTTTAAGTTTTTGTTTGTTGATTTTATAATTGTATGTTACAATTGGCCCTCATAATGTTACAATCGACACTCCTGGTGTAGCTATTGTAACAATACATATCGATCTCAATAAGTGTATTTTTTCTTATATTATTTGTTATTTTGAAATATTGCAAATTTTTTATGTTTAAGGATAGGTTACTTAAATAGAAATCAAACATTATTGTACTGTGATTATTCATTAAAATTTTATAAAAGAAAATACCTTTTTTGTTACTATTGACACACCTCTCCCCTACATGTATGTGCCAATTTTTGTACAAGTGTGTACATTCAGTAATAAAAAACTTATTTCGAATATTAATTCGTACCACACAGTACCTTTTCCAACTTCGATATTTTCCATGAAGCGACTGCCTGAACCCCACAACTCATTTTAGGCTCCAATTATCGGTACTAACAGCCGTATATATTTGTATGACAACCGGCTCGTGCTCTCTGAGAATTACGTCTCTAAGTCTCACTCAGTTACGAAGTGGCTTCAACTACGCGTATTTAGGTAACAAGTTTACCCAAACTAATGACTAGAGACGCCGACATTTACTTCTCTTCAATTTAGTACTGTTTGCAGACTCTGCTGTCATGTCATGAGACGTAAGCTTTACCAATGTCCCGCGATGATAGTTTGGTTATTGATTTTGGTAAACTTGAAGCTTGGGTTAATTTGATTGTGATTTTATACTGATTGTCATGATGTAAGGTAATATTATATTATGTTGAATAATATGTAGGTACCTACCTATGTTGAATAATACCTACGTTATTTGTTAGAACTAAGTTCAGCGGAGATTGTTCGCTGCAAACTGCACACCGCCGCCACTGCTGTGAATTACAATTTTTTTTATATCAGGTACGTCAAATCGTCGCCCCCCTGATGGTAAGTCGTGACGACGTCTAGCGATTGTAGGCCACTCTCACAGCACACAATACTATAGAGAGTGGCCCTCAACTTGACGACCTACCGATGTGCCTCTTCACGCTTCGCTTAAAGAATTACTATCAAACTTCAATCAACTGAGAACTTTATAGTTAGTCCTATAAATTAAAGTTAAATTACATCAATTGTACCTTATTTTGTTACATATTGAATAAGCTTGTTTTCCTAACAAATATACCACCTAGTTTTTAATTCAAGCAATTCGCCCTGAAAAACGTTCCCATATCCGTCTTTCGACACAAAATTGGATAATTAATGTGATCTTCTGTTTAACTTTAATTATTATTCATGATGTTTTCGCTAACTTCCTAAATTACTCATGCTTCCTCGGCGAATATAATATTAAAATCTTAAAAGTTAAAAGTTTGTACATGCAACAATACATATGTACTTAGGTAGGTACAGGTACCTACTTATTATTTTGTATATATTTTTTTTACTTTCATAATATATTTAAAGTCATTTGTTACAACGCCATCTAGCCTAAATTACTCTAATATAAGCTTGTGGTCGTTTACTAATACCTAAACATGTTCAATACAAACATAGTACAAAACAAAGTTGCTGTCTGTCCGTCCCTATGTGTGCTTAGATCTTTAAAACTACGCAACGGATTTCAATGCGGTTTTCACCAATGGAATGGAAACCTTCCTCGAGAACCACTCTGGTTCTCGAGGAAGGTTTTAGTTTAACAGTTGTCCGGTAGTAGATAAATAAATATAACGCTTTTTTTTTTTTTTTTTTTAATTCCGCGGCCCACGGCCGTGGCCACTCTAACGTCCGTTGCCGGGCGTCTCTGGTTACAAACAGGTATTTCCAGTGACGCCCGGCGGACTTGAAACAATGACGCAAGGGCTCTCGCTTCCAGGTCCCATGGAGGGGTCCCGGCTAGGAGACATGCAGCCTCTCCGGAGATCGTGCGGTACCCTCTTATTGTTTTGACGGCCAAGGTCCTCAACGAACTATTAAGGAGCGTTGAGTTGTTGGCCGTCAACCGCGCCACCCATACGGGAGCCCCGTATAGGGCCATACTCCGCACGATTCCCAGGTACAGTTTCCTGCTCCTGCAGGAAACTGTACCTGGGGATCGTGAGGAGTATGGCGTTGGGTCCCTTTAGGTTGGGCATGAGTCGCGAAAGCGCGACTGATGCCCCCGTCACTTTAGGGACCAAACATCGGAAATGTGGTAGGTACCTACCTATGTTGAATAATACCTACGTTATTTGTTAGAACTAAGTTCAGCGGAGATTGTTCGCTGCAAACTGCACACCGCCGCCACTGCTGTGAATTACAATTTTTTTTATATCAGGTACGTCAAATCGTCGCCCCCCTGATGGTAAGTCGTGACGACGTCTAGCGATTGTAGGCCACTCTCACAGCACACAATACTATAGAGAGTGGCCCTCAACTTGACGACCTACCGATGTGCCTCTTCACGCTTCGCTTAAAGAATTACTATCAAACTTCAATCAACTGAGAACTTTATAGTTAGTCCTATAAATTAAAGTTAAATTACATCAATTGTACCTTATTTTGTTACATATTGAATAAGCTTGTTTTCCTAACAAATATACCACCTAGTTTTTAATTCAAGCAATTCGCCCTGAAAAACGTTCCCATATCCGTCTTTCGACACAAAATTGGATAATTAATGTGATCTTCTGTTTAACTTTAATTATTATTCATGATGTTTTCGCTAACTTCCTAAATTACTCATGCTTCCTCGGCGAATATAATATTAAAATCTTAAAAGTTAAAAGTTTGTACATGCAACAATACATATGTACTTAGGTAGGTACAGGTACCTACTTATTATTTTGTATATATTTTTTTTACTTTCATAATATATTTAAAGTCATTTGTTACAACGCCATCTAGCCTAAATTACTCTAATATAAGCTTGTGGTCGTTTACTAATACCTAAACATGTTCAATACAAACATAGTACAAAACAAAGTTGCTGTCTGTCCGTCCCTATGTGTGCTTAGATCTTTAAAACTACGCAACGGATTTCAATGCGGTTTTCACCAATGGAATGGAAACCTTCCTCGAGAACCACTCTGGTTCTCGAGGAAGGTTTTAGTTTAACAGTTGTCCGGTAGTAGATAAATAAATATAACGCTTTTTTTTTTTTTTTTTTTAATTCCGCGGCCCACGGCCGTGGCCACTCTAACGTCCGTTGCCGGGCGTCTCTGGTTACAAACAGGTATTTCCAGTGACGCCCGGCGGACTTGAAACAATGACGCAAGGGCTCTCGCTTCCAGGTCCCATGGAGGGGTCCCGGCTAGGAGACATGCAGCCTCTCCGGAGATCGTGCGGTACCCTCTTATTGTTTTGACGGCCAAGGTCCTCAACGAACTATTAAGGAGCGTTGAGTTGTTGGCCGTCAACCGCGCCACCCATACGGGAGCCCCGTATAGGGCCATACTCCGCACGATTCCCAGGTACAGTTTCCTGCTCCTGCAGGAAACTGTACCTGGGGATCGTGAGGAGTATGGCGTTGGGTCCCTTTAGGTTGGGCATGAGTCGCGAAAGCGCGACTGATGCCCCCGTCACTTTAGGGACCAAACATCGGAAATGTGGTCCGAAGTTCCATCGGCTATCAAGTACGATCCCTAGGTACTTCATCGAGGGCTTGATGCCGATGCTAACGCCTCCCACATTTATGCTGGAACCTTCAGGTGGACCATGCCGAGGTCTGTGAAAGCACAGAACCTCGGACTTGTGCAAGGCCACCTCCAGTCCCAGCCGCCGTATCCGACCCACGTCTTGAGCAACACCCGTCGTGACCTTGAGTGCTGCCTCCTGGTACGTTGCACCCCGTGCCGTGACGAGGGTATCGTCACGCCCTCAGGCAACGCACCCCGCAGCACCCAGTCGTAGCCGATGTTCCACAGAAGCGGCCCCAGGACCGACCCCTGTGGAACACCGCACGACACATCTCGCCGAGCTGGCCCGAGCCAGCTGGGGAAAGCTATGGCCCTCTCCGAGAGATAGACCCCGACAATACGACGGAGGTAGAGAGGCATTCCGTGATACACGAGCGCTTCCCTAACGCAGCTCCATGGCAAGGTGTTGAAAGCGTTGGCGATGTCAAGATTTTTTTAAATTTTTTTTTTACTTTTTTTATAAATTTAACCCTAACATAAAAAAAACATCGTTCTCATCACACTAAGTTTAAGTCCTTGATGGGAATGGGTGGGTTTTGAACCCACGACCTTTAAGCAGTACCTATTTATCACTAACCACTGGACCAAACAGGTTGTACAATTTTTTTTATAAAAATATTCATTGCATATTTTTTACGTAACATTTCTGGTTGTTGTTATAAGATTAAAATCGACATTTTCCTGCTATAATGTACTTAGGTACCTATTTATGTTTGTCTGACTATAGGCAGGTGACTTGTACTCATAGAGATATGTTGATCTATTGCACTATTTGCTAGAGAAGCTAGAGCAGAGTAGAGTAAAGTTTGACTGCTTCGGTGGCGTGGTCGGTAGTATATCCGCTTTCGACGCCGGAGTGTCGGGTTCGATTCCCGGTCGGGACGAACTTTGTGTGATGGCATACGTTTGTACCAAAGTCTGGATGTTTCCTATGTATAATATGTAGGTATGTATTTACAAAATAAAATATATATATAGATATTTATATCAGTTTATCTAGTACTCATATCACAAGCTCTGCTTATTTTGAGACTATAGATGGCGTTGTGTGAACACACCCATTGCTTTTAATTGCCTCATTTTTTAAACGATATTTTGTAGTGTAAATGTTTTTAGTACATAATTATGTTGGTATATTGTAATTCTTAATTTAAATAAATACACCTGACATTTTCATTTGATTATCTATTTTTCTAGATTACCCACACCTTAATTTATTACCTATAACACAGATTTTTCCTTAGTAGGAATGTTTTATGGCGGGTATTTTCCAAATTTCATACTCAATACGTTAGTAAGTAAGCATTTATTTGCATAAAACAGATGGAATGCAATGTTGTTCAAAACAATTTCTTCTTCTTCTTTTTTTAAAAACGTGGCTCCATCGATGTTTATCGATGATTTTGCCATTGTCAAGTATTTTAGTGCAGGACAAGAAACGTTCGGTATGTGAGTGTCTGGAACCCGATTTCTGCGGAGCGCCAGAGGTAACCTAAAAAGCCACCAGCCACGCGCTCAGCAAAAATCGAACTCCAACACACTTTCATAGTGCGCTGCTTTATAGCCTCCAAGTAATTTTTTATACATGCAAAATATTTTTTTACAATATTGGCATCAAACATAATCTGGCACAATCGATTGATCACAATTTAAACTATACTTAAATTCAACAAATGAGCAAATTATAAAAAAAAATGGGTGGTGAGGTAAAGATATCTTTACCTCACCACCCTTGTAGGCAAACAATGTCAAACAAAATATAAACAACAAAACAACCCAAAACTAATACTAAAATAATACCGTTTTGATGAGTTTTATAGTCCAATTTTACAGTCTGTCTGAATGATATTTCATTCATTCCATTTCCATTCCCTAACATTAAAAACCTTTTACAATTTACCGTTATAGTGAAATTTTAGATGCAGTAAATAACCTAGTACCTACCTAAATATTATGAAGCATATTTTCAGTGGGTATTTTAGACCTATATGTCGGGGCCAAAACTGTTATGCCTTTGGGAAAATAAAGCTTGAATTAAAACAGGACATGAATGAACCCTACCTAAGCTTTAACTTACAGAATTTCTTTGGAAAGCATAGCAATATGTATAAGCCGCTCCTCACAATGTGAGTGGGTTAGAATCTTGTCACAACTTGTCCGTGACGTTATCAACCGCTGAAAAGTACGGATAACAAATCCGTATTGTAGGTTAATCTACGTCACTATGACGGCACCAACATGGCCGCCACTTCAATTTTCATCTTGCGCGGCTTGTAGTTGCCAACATATTTATTATTTTTAATAACTTATACATAAGTGCCACAATAAAAAAGCTCTCTTTATATAGGCGTGACGTAGGTACGTCTGTCTGCTGAACGGATTTTCTTGCTGTAAAAATCGGATGGCAGCAAAAAACTTAGCGTCATAATAAGCTTAATACAGGCGGAGCTGCGAGCGGCCATCATTTACCTAGGTTTTAATAGGTACACGTAATATTATAATACACACATAATGTACACGTCAACTTTAACCCCTTTAATAACAATAATGTATTCCTTATCTGTTTAAAAAATCATACAACACATGCACTTTCCCATAACAACGCTTACGGGCATAAAGTGGAAATACTGTTATACTTATCTGAAGATTTACGTCAAAGCATGTGGTATGAATATTTTATGCATTTTTATTTAACTAACTTTATTGTTTTAAGTTCTCAATTTCGATGACTTTATTTAGTTAGGTACCTATTATATGTAACTCTGACAATATTCTCACACATATTTTTTGTCGGACGACTTCTCTAATATTAAACTGAGCTCTGCAGAACCCAGACTAACCACGTTCTGTCAACTTGTCAGAGCTTAAGTGGCTCCACCATACTTTAATTATGTGAACTGCTCATGTCCTTACTCTAAAAAGGTTTGCTAAATGTCGCTCTCACCTAAAGAACCTAGATTTGATCTAGGGAAATACGTAATGATTATTCTGAAAAGTGTGTCCGCTATTATCAACATCTCCGGGGCCCAAGTAATCGTGCATCTGCAGACAGACGGACAAGGCTCCCAAAATAGTTAAGCTATTAAACAATAAATTATTTCATCAGACCTTTATCAGACTTTAAACACCTCCTAATTAAGTGATCAACGTGTCGTATATGAACAACAACAAATCTTGTGAGTAGCGCATGTCGCGTGACGCGCCCGGAGGCAGTCACACGTCATGCGCAACTTGCGTGCGCGTCACATGGTGGGCTACCGTCACCAAGTTTCTATATTACGTTGATCTTACGTTCTGACGAACGTGAGGTTGGTGGCTACCGTCGTTAAAGTGTCCATACCCTGGTAGCTAAAGCGTTGGTCTTACGTTCTGACGACGTGAGGTTGATCCCCGGCCACCACACTACTGACCTCATAGTATCCTAGTATATAGTATAGAATACCTTGAAAGTTCTGTAGGCCTAAAAAGGTCACATTCGACGCATCGTACACGCATTGAAATACGCAACGGATTTCATTTCGTAAAATGGTAACACACAGCGCGATTTTCTGCGCGCTTCGGTTTTAACGGTTCGCCATTTTGACAAGTTTGTATGAAAAATCGTAAAACGGCTCACAAAATCCGAATCGCCTAAATGTCAAATGTCAGCATTGAAAGACGCAACTCTGACATAGCGTCTTACAATTCGTCGTTCATTTTCGTTCGTAGTTATTTTGTATTTTGACTCAATTATATAAATTTAGCACGAATATGGCTGATTTAATTCTTTACGAAAATTTATTGCAACATGCAATAGCCCTAGAGAGGCTCCAGTACCGGTGGAGGAGTGCAGCCTTATGAAACCAGGAGGTTGCCCTCGAAATGCCGGAGGACGAGTTTGTGGGCTTATATAGACTCACCAAACCCGTCGTATTAGACCTCATCCATGAAATTGAGCCCTATTTACCAGGATCGGAATCTTCTCCCAAGGTAATGTCCGGATTTTCGTCCTAAAGTAACACAAGTTCTAACGCACAGTAGGTTACAGGTGAAGAGGAAAAGGTAAACTCACACGATTGATCGTTTGGCTAAAGATGTATTGGGTATAGCGAAAGGACTGAGTCTAGCATTTGGCAGCGATTACAAAAACCAACTGCATAAAAATCTTTGAGCTCCAAGCCAACTTCACCTGCAAGTAGTAGGTACCTATTTATCAACGGACAAGTCTCTGGCAAACATGAAAGGTCCCGATTAGCGGCAATAGGCTTGCCCACTATTACGTGGGATATATAGTATTGGAAAGTGAGTACTTATATTAAGTATGTTTCGGCCTTCTAGACACAGACTGAATTGAATTGAATAAAACTTTATTGTACAACAATAAAAAATACATACTTAACAAAAAAGCAGGTTTTAATATGTACAAATGGCGACCTTATCACTTAAGAGTGATTTCTTCCGGGCAACCTGAACCTTGGATGGACAAGTAGAAATAATATAGTACATACATACCATCACGCCTATATTCTAGAAGGGGTAGGCAGAGGTGCATTACACACCCACTCTTTGCCAGTATTTTTGCTATTTAGGGGGAAACCTATTGCCGTGACCGGGCACTTGGAAGGCTTTAACCACTCTGTAAGTCCAACTAAAATTCCAACAGCCACGAAATATGTTACTTAGAAATAAAGAGTGTTTTGGGCCTATATGACTGCTTATATGTAGCGTGGTCGGCAGTGTATCCGCTTTCGACGCCGGAATCTTGGGTTCGATTCCCGGTCGGGACAAACTTTATGTGATGACACATATGTTTGTAAGTACCGAAGTCTGGATGTTTTCTATGTATAATATGTATGTATTTATAAAAAAAGTATATATTATAAGTATTTATATCAGTTTATCTAGTACTCATTGTACGATTGGCTGCTGAGACAGCATGGTGACCTCATGTACCGTGCGACGCAGATCGTTGCCGGGCATGGATGCTTCGGTAGCTATCTGTTTCGCATCCATCGTGAGGTCACACCCCAGTGTCAACACTGCGAGGTTTCCGACGACGACACCGCACTCCACACGTCGGTGGAGTGCTCAGCGTAGGCGAGTCAGCGCCGGGACCTCGTAGTGGGTCTGGGCGTGGATACCCTCTCGCTGGAGACCATGCTTCAAGCCATGGTCTCCAGCGGGAGTAGGTGGAACGCGGCCGTGTCCTTCTGCGAGCAAATCATGCTCGCGAAGGAGGCGGCCGGGAGGGAGAGGGAGCGTACCCTCCCCGCCGAGTTCCGTAGTCGGCGGCGAGGGCGCCCCAGACTCCGCGACTACGCCCAAGACTATCGACCTCCATGATCGGGGCCTGAGGACGGCGAGATCGCCACTCGCCGTCCTTACAGAAGCAGGCTAGAAGGGTTGCGTGCTGCGGGGCCTTTGCCCCATAGCACGCAACCAGATTGACTCACTGACGCGGGATAAAACCCTACCCCAACGACGCGGGATTCTCGTCCCGACCACACCCGCAGAGACCACAGAGGTGGTCAAAGTCCGCCGGGTGCCACTGGACATACCCTCTGCTAGTAACCAAAGACGCCCGGCAACGGACGTTAGAGCGGCCGGAATTAATAAAAAAAAAGTACTCATAATAAGCTCTGCTTAGTTCGAGACTAGATAGCGTTGTGTGAATTGTCTTAACATTATTGTCAGAATGTCCGAGGTGTCATAATGTCCAGATGTTATAAAGACCATTTGTCAATAATGTACAAGTGTCTGAATGTTCAAGAAGTCATAATTTCCGGATGTTATAAAGACCGATCACTAACTCTGCAGTCCGAGCATTATATACGATGTATCTATCCGTTAATAAATCCTGAATGTACATATTATAGGTACTTTAACAGCTTAGCTTCCTTCTAAATTATAAGGTGTCTTCTTGAGCCAACATCGTGTGGTTTATCTCGAACAGCTCTCGAACGATCAATTTAATCATCCTGTACAATGCTACTTAACTATTTTAACAGGACTAACTTAACTACCGTATAACTAAACCTAACTGCCTCGGTGGCGGTTTAACGAACGACCTGCATGAGACTTCTGGTTCACAGGTTCCGGATAGTACGGGTCAAATATTTGAACTGTTTGCAATAAGATGTATTTGTTTCAGAGTTTTTCATTACCTATTAGGGTACATATATTACATAACTAGCTGTTGCCTGCAACTCCGTCTGCGTGTTATAGTTTTCTTGATCACCAGTTACTGATTTATTATGTATAGCTGTTGCCCGCAGCTCCGCATGCGTGTTACTTTAGATCGACATAACTTTTTATTTATGAACCGATTGAAATATAATAAACCTTAAATGTTAAGTTAAATAAACCACAACGCATTACTGAAAACCGCATTCAAATCGGTTGAGTCGTTTCTGAGATTAGCGTGTTCAAACATTCATATAAAGAGACAAAAATTCTAAAAACCATTGCTTTATGTTTTATTGCGTTCATAAAGCCCCCTACAACAGTTTCTCTATTATATCTTCGATGCACAGACATCGACCACTTACAATTTTATTATATGTATTGATATCCTTGGAGGGGTAGAGCAAAACACATCTACATTTTATGCCAGATTTTGTTTTGATCCTACGGGGGTTAACTCAATTGACGTTAAATACCGGTCACTCTAGAAACCAGTTCATCAGCTAGTAGTAGTAGGTTTTATACGTATATTGTACTATTCTTTTTTATATTTAGGTCGACAAATTGACGCCACCCGCCTGATGGTAAGCGGTGGCGACGTCTGGCGGTTGCGAGCGACTCTCATAGTACACAGGAATACTATAGAGAGTGGCCCTCAACTTGACGACCCAGTAATGTGCCTCTTCACGCTTCGCTTAAAGAACCCAGGGTTATATGTTGGATGAAACACGTGCGCAGGCAGGGCGTTGCAAGCCAACATCGTTCGGCAGAGAAACGAACGTTTAAAACGCTCGGTTCTCGCGAAGACGGTTTCCACGGTATGAGAGTGACATCTCTGCCCGGCACGAGTTGTTCGGGATCGGAAGGAAGGAAGGTTATTTATCAACCGACGTCCAAAAATGTTTTCTTATGTTTCTTACCTAATATCTTCTTTGGACTGGGTGAAACTTCTTAAGTGGTCGCATCGCACATACCTATAGGTCTGTAATGAATGGGGTCGATCTAGGTGAACTTACTTCGACTAAAATCGGAGATGCTTTGATAAAATGTCAGGTTACATTTAATGCCAGATTCGCAAAGCAACGGGTGGAGCCAAAGAGAAAAGAACCTGGCAATAAAAACTCCAGGCCACTCTTTTCCAATCATCAGTAACTAACGTCAGTTATTGTGTCAATTTCTAACGTCCTTTTATATATTCTGTGGTAGTAGTAACTTAATTGTAGATATTATGTTGATGTCATTATAATTCAAACCAAATTATTTTATTAAAATTACGCTCAAATACCGAAATGTTCCATCAAAATTTTATGATTGAGGTTCGTAAATAGTATGTAGTTTCCACTAAAATTTTAGTTTACAATAAACAATCAAACATATCTAAAACAGACATCTGCACGATGCAATATCGTAAAATTGTATGAATGTCATCTTTATATAGCGTGTGATTTTAAAACTAACGGTAATTGTGACCACGTGACTCACAAATATTTTGCGTTCAGTATTTTCGGATGGAGTTAAATGTGTATATGTATGTCTTTTTTTGAAGTCTGCGCAAGCGCGGCTGCTCTTACGTCTATTGCCGGGCGTCTCTGGAATGCACTAGAAGATATTTTCAGTTGCGTCGGCGGACTTTGGCCACCTGTGGCCTCACGGTAGTTTGGTCGGGATGAAAATCCCGCGTCGTTGGGGTTAGAATTTTATGCCGCGTCGGTGAGTGAAGCTCCTTCTAGCCTGCTCCTGGAAGGACGGCGGGTGACTATCCCGCCGTCCTCAGGCCTCCATCATGGAGCTCGATGATCTTGGGCGTAGATGAGTCTGCGGCAACCTCGCCGCTGACTTCGGAACTCGACGGTACGCTCTCTCTCGCTCTCGGCCGCCTTCTTCGCGAGCATGACCTGCTCGGCTCGACACGGCCGCGTTCCACCCACTCCCGCTGTGTATTTGTATGTCACCGAGCCTTTTCCCAACTCAGTTAGGGTCGGCTGTCCAGTCTAACTGCGATGGGGTTGGACTTCGAAATTTTCCGAGAAGCGACTGCCATCTGACCTCCACAACCCATGGGCGATATGGAAGTCCTGTAGTTAGACCGGTCGGATTTTTGTTTTAGGGCTAACCCCTAACGACTCCTATAGATGTTTGTATGACAACCGGGACTGACGACTTAACGTGTTCTCTGAGGCACATTAAATACTAATTGAATTAATTAAAAACTATTTCACTGGACCTCACTGTAAAATTATTCATCATCAGATGTGGAGGAGCCAAGCTTTTCCAGGCACAATTGGACACAATACTTTCATTCTAATACAAATAAATTCGAATATAATCAAAAAGAAAATTTATTTTTTAAGCTGTAAGTAAATATACAAAACGGTATATTGTTGTGTACTTTAATTACAGTAAAATTAAAATCTGTAGAGACTTAATTCTTGTAAAAAAATATTCAGCGTCATTATTACCTACTGACTTGGAAGGTGACAGGGTTGCCACGTTGAATAATAATGTTAATTCTCCATCCTAAGAAAACATGAAATACTTACAATTTTATTCTTATTCTTCCAAACAATCTGATATTTTCTAAAACTGTCAGGTCTAATTCTAATTCTAAAAGCGTAGCGTCGCTGTCAGGTGATGGGAGATAGGAGCGTTTTAGGTTTGTGCCGGTATCAAAATGTAACAATGTCGGTTCGAGAACATTTAGAAATAAAAATACACCACTAAAACATGGTTTATTTCGGTCTAACCTCACATCGTGTGTTACTCGCTTTTTTTTTCTTTTTTTTTTAATTCCGCGAGTCCGCGGCCGCGCCCATGTCCATTGCTGCGGGTGTCTCTGGTGACACTGGAAGGCATTTCTAGTGGCACCCGGCGGACTTTGGCCAGCTGTGTGGCCTCTTCGGGGAAAAAAACACCATTAAAACATGATTTATTTCGGTCTAACCTCACATCGTATGTTACTCGCTAACATAGCTTTATATACTTACCTAAGCAAAGGATTTTTTCAAATCAATTATTCGGCTTATTCTATGCTAATAAACAATGAAATCTTTCATTTGTGTAATAGGCAAGCGGCAAACCCCCGAAAAAGTGCGTAGAAATGAAAATGAGTGACCAATCTCTACTAAAAATGTGATTGCGCCTATACAAAATGTATATTTTCTCATTTTGAAAAATAGTCAGTAGAAGCTTAAGATCTGAGAAGTATTCCGCCGCAGGATTTTTTTGAATTCGATCTTAACTCGCCGAAATAAAAATTTTTGAATTTGACCATTTTTGCGTTTAAAGATGGTTGTAACTTCTTTATAACGTATTTTTTCGAAAAAACCACAAGAGTAAAAGTGTATTATTGTGCTCGTTTTACCCTGAGAAATCATTTTCCAATATAAAAACCAACTTTTTATCAGTTAACAAATTACGAGTAATTTGTTTATAACAATTAATAGCCCGCACAAATTTTGTTTTCTTACCAATTGACTCCTTTTGGTCCAAGGTTTACAAAAAGTACAAACTTGTATAGGCGCATTCACATTTTCAGTGAGTGGTCAGTCATTTTAGTTTTTCAGGGGGTTTTGTTTGCTTGCCTATAGGTAATATTTTTGTCATCGAAATTTCAATTTTTTTACTGTAGTTCAAGAGATAAATCCGTTGACGTAACATCGTCCTATTCTGTCATAGTACAAATCAAAACTGTTACCCTATTACGTCCTCCAATCACTGCTCACATAAAAACGCGAAGTAATCCACATTCAATACACCGGCCAAATCGTCGAGGACATAAAATATAATGGCCTGTAGTCATTTCAGGGTTACGACCAGTTTGTTACGAGTTATTGGCTATAGATCTAAGTACAATGACGTTATGGGAATGACGAACAATTATATAATATTGATTAGGCGATCCCCTTTTTGCTATTTTTCATTCTCAAAATAGTTGAACTACCAATGTTGAGATTCAACTTAAATCTTTGTACATACATTCATTTAGATAAATATAAAATTTTAACGTCTGTTCCTAATTTCTAATTAAACGCTTTTCACTAAAATCACATACTCATATAAAAAAAACATTTTGTTAAATTATTGTCTGTCTATTTGTTACGGCTAATCCTGAAGGGTGCGTCTCATAACGTATAAACTCAATTGGTCTAATTTCATTTTATTATCGTTCATAAGATATAATCAACGTGAGATACACCAACTGTTGATACAATTTCTTTACATATAACATTTATTTATTCTAAAACTAAATCAGTATAACGTTGTTTGATAACTATAACGTTTATGTTTTCGAAAATCATTAGGTCTAACGTTTAAAATATATAAAAAACGTCATTATGCTTAACACAGAATTCTCGACTCGGATAGGTTAGGTTAGAATGTTAGAATGGTTATTTTTTTTAAACCACCCAGAAATAGGAACCTATCTTTTAACTAGTGGTCGCCCGCGACTTCGTCCGCGTGGTAATTTGGATTTTTTTCCGTTCCCGTCGCGCCGCGTCATATTTTGAACAATTCACACAATATCTTTATAAATGGTAGCCTATGTGTTATTCTGATGTATAAGCTATATTATTGTAAAGTTTCATTAAAATCCATTCAGTAGTATTTACGTGAAAGAGTAACAAACATCCTTCCATCCATACATACTTACATACTCACAAACTTTCGCGTTTATAATATTAGTAGGATGTATGTTATGTCATACGATGTCATATTTTAATGTATGTTATGCTTATAAAAAAATTTTAAAATTATATCAATCGTTCATTATATTAACTAAACGCTATATTCAATAAAATTATAGTTCCGTTGTTTTGTTGTTAATATTAGAGATTTTGTTGTTATATCATCTATTACTTACCCAATCCTGAAACGCCTAGACTGATTTAAACGGCACTTTCGGCGTCCACTAGTATGTAACAAAACATCATATAATATAATAAAAACATTGTGACAAATTCTGTGAAATGTTCACACACACAAAGAGGTAGGCAGAGGTGCATAACACACTAACAATTTGCCAGCATTTTTAGTCCCATGTAATAGGGGGCAAGCCTATTGCCGTCACCGGGCACACATATAATGGGTTATGTCCAAAACGGCTGTATGAATTTAATAAAAAGTAGCAGCTACATAGTTATTTTGAAAAAAATAAATATTTAAACCCGTTGCCTTGCGATGAAATGTAGATGAAAGGCAAGAAAATCTGACGTGTCAGCCACTATGGCACAGCCTATTAAAGTCCTGAGAGTCTCGGACTATTGTGAAATTTTCAGCATTTATAAAGTAACGTAGGTCTGGCCATCGCCGTTTAGGGCTTTTGGTGTACCATAAAATAATTGCAATATCATAATCATGCAGTTCGTTAAACACGAATTAGTTGTAGCCCATTAAAATGTGTCCTATGACCTCACTTGATGACCTGGGGTTGACATAACCTTTACATTCACTTTATACTAACTGACTTCGATTAATAATATTTTTTAATTATCTACTTATAATAATTAAATTATCATAACTTATATTATACCTAAATATTATTTCACTTACCAAAGGACATGGCCAAGATTTGGACCAAGTGACTAATACAACAACAATGACTGAGTTTCTTGAGGGCTCTTCTCAGTTTCGTTGCATTTTGGAACCCTCGGTAGAGTCACACCAACTTTTGACGAATCTAAATAATTTTCAAAAAATATCAAAGATAATAAACGTTATTTTATTTTTTACAAAATATTCAAATCAAGAGACAGTTTTTCTTGGTACTCCTTTCTTTTTTTAGTAATGCGGCCCGAGGCCGCGGTCGCTCTAACGTCCGTTGCCGGGCGTCTCTGGTTACGAGCA
The DNA here is from genome assembly GCA_963556515.1 of Nudaria mundana. NCBI lineage: Eukaryota > Metazoa > Arthropoda > Insecta > Lepidoptera > Erebidae > Nudaria > Nudaria mundana. The sequence goes on from OY748313.1 coordinate 5,626,498, forward strand.
GAACGTATTTCCAGTGGCGCCCGGCGGACTTTGACGACCTCTGTGGTCTCTGCGGGGGTTAGGTCGGGATGAGAATCCCGCGTCGTTGGGGTAGGGTTTTATCCCGCGTCAGTGAGTGAATCTGGTTGCGTGCTATGGGGCAAAGGCCCCGCAGCACGCAACCCTTCTAGCCTGCTTCTGTAAGGACGACGGGTGGCGATCCCGCCGTCCTCAGGCCCCGATCATGGAGGTCGATGGTCTTGGGCGTAGATGAGTCTGCAGCGCCCTCACCGCTGACTACGGAACTCGGCGGGGAGGGTACGCTCCCTCTCTCTCTCGGCCGCCTCCTTCGCGAGCACGACTTGCTCGCAGAAGGACACGGCCGCGTTCCACCTACTCCCGCTGGAGACCATGGCTTGAAGCATAGTCCCCAGCGAGAGGGTATCCACGCCCAGACCCACTACGAGGTCCCGGCGCTGACTCGCCCACGCTGAGCACTCCACCAACGTGTGGAGTGCGGTGTCGACGTCGGAAACCTCGCAGTGTTGACACCGGGGTGTGACCTCACGACGGATGCGAAACAGATAGCTACCGAAGCATCCATGCCCGGTAACGATCTGCGTCGCACGATACGTGAGGTCACCATGCTGCCTCTGCAGCCAATCGTCCATGATCGGTCTCACCGCCGCGATGATGGTGGTACCCCACTTGGGTTGCTCAAGTCGCACCCTCCATGACTCCATGAGATCCTGGCGGAGTTGGGACCGCTGGTCATCGATTTCTCGAGACGCAGGCCTGTGGTCCCGCTCCAGCGCCTCCTTGCGCCATTGGAACAACGACACAAGGGCTCTCGCTTCCAGGTCCCATGGAGGGGTCCTGGCTAGAAGACATGCAGCCTCTCCGGAGATTGTGCGGTAGCCCCTTATTGTTTTGAAGGCCAAGGTCCTCAACGGTCTGTTAAGGAGCGTTGAGTTGTTGGCCGTCAAACGCGCCGCCCATACGGGAGCCCCGTATGGGACTCCGCACGATCCCCAGGTACAGTCTCCTACAGGAAGCGTTGGGTCCCTTTAGGTTGGGCATCAGTCGCGAAAGCGCGACCGATGCCTGTGTCACCTTGGGGACCAAACTTCGGAAATCTGGTCCGAAGTTCCATCGGCTATCAAGTACGATCCCTAGATACTTCATCGAGGGCTTGATGCCGATGCTAACGCCTCCCACATTTATGCTGGAACCTTCAGGTGGACCGTTCCGAGGTCTGTGAAAACACAGAACCTCGGACTTGTGCAAGGCCACCTCCAGTCCCAGCCGCCGTATCCGACCCACGACTTGAGCAACACCCGTCGTGACCTTGAGTGCTGCCTCCTGGTACGTTGCACCCCGCGCCGTGACGAGGGTATCGTCGGCGTAGCACGTTACGCCGACGCCCTCAGGCAACGCACCCCGCAGCACCCAGTCGTAGCCGATGTTCCACAGAAGCGGCCCCAGGACCGACCCCTGCGGAACACCGCACGACACATCCCGCCGAACTGGCCCGAGCCAGCTGGGGAAAGCTACCACACCGCCACCACCACCTTGCCCTGCAAGACTGCTTCCTCCGTCAGGCTCTTCACGCGCATGATCGCGCTCACGGTGGAGCGTCCCCGACGGAAACCGTACTGGTTGTCCGCCAGGTCTGGCCCCACCGTCGAGAGATGCTCGACGAGGCGTTCCGCGATAATTCACTCAAAGAGCTTACACACCTCGTCGAGCAGCACGATCGGTGAGTCCACCGGCCGCCCCGCCTTACGGATCAAGACCAGTTTCTCCGTCCTCCACACCTTGGGAAACTGGCCCCTTTCGAGGCATGCGCTAAAGAGCCCCATCAGTCGAGGCCCGAGTTCTTCGAGGGCCAGGACCCATGCACGGCCAGGAACGCCGTCGGGTCTGGGGGCAGTGTTTTTCCGGCGTTTAAGCCGGAGTACTGCCGCACCTAGCTCCCCCACCCAGACTTCGGGTACGTCGTCTTCGCTGGTGCTATCCGCGTCGGGCAGAGACGGAGCCATGCACGGAGGGACGTGCTCCTCCGCGCTCCTCAGACCTCGGAACGGTCCACCTGAAGGTTCCAGCCCATGACCCGCTCCAGCTGCTGCGGCTGGAGACTCTGGGTCAGTGGGGGCGCCCTAGGTCGGAGTTTCTCCCTGACCTGTAGTTACGAGCGCCCCCATGGGTTCTGCTGCAGGGTCTCCAGGAGCTCCTCGCGGGCCACCGTCTTGGCCCGCTTTATTGTCTCCGGGAGATTACCCTTAGCCTCCCTGTAAGCCTGATATAGCTCCGCCTCTCTGGTTGCCGCGTCGTCTGGGCGGCGATGCCTCCGGCGAAACCTGGTGTACGGCGGGCGGAGATTCATGCTGCGCGCAGCTGTGCAATCTCCGGCGACCACCAGTACACCTGCTTCCTTGCCAGTCTGGGTGTAACCCTAGGCATCACCGCATTCTTGGTACTCCTGGGTTAGATTTTTATACCTACGCTTTGAATTTCAGATTAGGGATCGTTTGAGAAACAAAATGCACTATGTGAGCATTCTAGGCAGCACTTGTTCCAACTTTTATACAAAATTAGTCATTGTCCTTTGTGAAACCATGTACTTTAATTTAATCGTGCTTTTAATCAAGATTATTAATATTTTTAGTAGTCTCGGCACACAATATGACTTCGTCGCATTTGGTATCGAGACACTAGGTTCATGAGGCCACGGTGCAGATCAGCTCTTCACGGAACTTAGCAAGCGTCTGAGGGAGGAGATTCGTGATCCCCGCGAGCTTTCTCGCGCAAATACTCTTATTGGCAATCCAGCGTGGGAATTAGGCATGGAATGAAATCACAATAACGGGTTATAAATCACGTGATTTCACCAATCATAGATCACTGCGGTGACTGGAGCGCCGTGAGTTCCGTGAGTTGGGAACTCACGATACTCACGATTGTGATTGTAAACAGTGATTCGTATCGTATCGCAGTTCACACCGTTCTTCGGTGACTGTGAACAGTCACGTCACGGTCGCTCTCGTGCTAGGCCCTCGCTACTCGTACTTGCTCGGAGTTGCTCGTCGGTCGCTTCTAAGTTCTAATGCGTAACAGCTGAGGAACCGGGTGCGACAGAGATAAACATATTTTTATGGTGTACATATGTTGTAAATGTTGTTATGGTAAATTAAAGTATAAATCAACCTTATTTTATTGTCTCGTTACAAAATTTATTTATTAGGTACGCATATTTTCTTAAGATATAATATTCCTTCATCCCAAAATATCCCGTCCCGTATTACGGTTTTTATTTTTCTTTTGTACAATACGAATAAAATTGTTTGTGTTGTAGTAGACCACAGATAAGAGATTTAACTCGCTTCTTTCAAAATTGACAGACAGATATATTAGATGGATGTCGTCCAACTTTGGATTACCAAATGGATTGAGATCCATTGATCGCTATATACTATGTAAATAAAAGGACATCGATCAAATTCCGATTTATCTAGGCACAAAACATTCGAATGTTGAAATCCGTATATTACTTTTGTCTATGGTTGAAATCTTAAAAACAAGTTGTTTATATAAAAACGTTGCCTCCATAGAAATAAATGTTCTTTGGTTTGGTACACCTGTTTTCATAATGAGTATGTATTACAGAGTTAAAAGTGAAGTGATATTTTATTCAAATAAACTAATCAAATAATGAAATTTCGGTGCCCCTTTTTTTACTCTATGCTGAAACATATTTTTACTCTATGGTATTGTCCATGCTTAACCCCGGCTCCACACATTTGTCCCAACGTTGCTTGGTATTGGTACAATCGTTGCCCTGTAAATTTGATGAACCGTCCACACGTTGGCTTACATAATAGTGATGTCTTAAAAAAGTAATAAAATCAAGGTACCTATTCAAATAGTCAACATTCAATTAAAAATATTCAAAGATGCAAACTAAACTAATCTTTATCACCAATGAACCTGCAAGTGGCATTCAAACTTAGGGTTAGAAAGTAACAGTGTTTTCAGTCAACAGTACAGTAATAATAGCATAGCCTCGATTTCACGCACGATTATCGTGAGGAAAATAGATATCACTATCACTGTGCATATTATTTGTCACTACTCACTGGTAGACAAATCACGGCATACGTGATTAATCACGGGTGAAATCACCGTGACTGGAAATAATAATATCGTGTATTTATCGTGATTTTAAAATCACAATCATTTCCATGCCTAGTGGGAATGCTGCCTGTGTTATGGGCACACTGCCAAGAACTCCCTGTTATACATATTTATTTTAGTTTTAGTTTTAGATAGTATTTAGTTTGTAGTTTATATTTAAGCTTTTCGTAATTGTTTTACAATTGTAATTGTATTGTATATTTTCTTGTAAATATTCTGAAATGTATAGAATTTCTTATATTTATAAAATTTCGATTGACAACCCTATCAGGTTTCGGAACTACATTGTTTAGCGAATTAAATTGCCTCACTGTTTTTGCTGCCTGGGATTCGATTAGTTCGGAACAACCAATTTGTTTATTTAAACTTTCATCTTTCTAAAACCAATTAATTTCGGTCCTGCAATCAATCGTCCGGTTATAAAATACACGTCAAATATTGACACAGCAACCGACTTCAAGCTACCGAAATGGGACCAAATAGTTGTCGGAATGGGACCAAATTGAAATGGGACCAAAAAATCTTTAGAAAGAAATTATAAATAGATCACAAAAACTGATGTCCTCAGCGGGACTCGAACCCACGGGCTTTCCCTAAGAGGGGAGTGCTCTGACCAGCTGAGCTACGATAACCACTACCCACAACATCGAATCTTTACTTCATATCATATTCATAAGTTTTACATCGCGCTATTAAGGTTCAAGGGACCAAAAAAGTTCAAAATCGGTTCATTCAGTCCGAAGATATGAGGTAACAAATCCACTTGGAATTTTTTCTAGTTTCCAATGGTGAGTCCAATAGCACCTTACTGACAAAATGAGAGATTGAATCAAACTGGTCCTTTACATACGACGTATGCCACGCGAACATGGGAAACAGCGACACACTGGTCCTACGTCTTACGACGTCTGACGTTTACGTTATCTACGCGCTATGACACTCTAAACGTGTGTGACAGCGTCGTACGCGTGGGATAGCATGGGAACTCGCGAATCTGGCGCGGTGACGCGTGCGTAAGACAGCATGGTGAATGACCAGTGTGTTCGTTACCATACAAATGCCACAACACACAACATTGTTACTCGTATCATACAAATTGTATAGGCCAGGATCCGGTTCAGATGTCATAATGCGTGTTATATGTCGCATGTGAGGGACGAGTTTGCCCGTACATTTATGGACGTGTCTATCTACCCCTTCGGGGACAAGGAGTTTTTTTTTGTAAACAGGTGTGTTAATTGTTGATGGTTCCTACTCGGCTTAGTTAATGCATTACGAAGGTTGTCGGTAGTACGCATGCACACGTCTGTCTCACGCCAGCACATACGACATTTTGAGTCATACATCTCCATCACAAGTGCGATCGTGGAATGAAGGCCGCACGTGCTCTTTCTACCAACGTATTTTATTTCATTTGTGAGGGTAGATTAAAAATGTTGGTTACGATGATAATATACTTGTTTTTTTTCTTTTTTTTTTTATATTTGGTTCGCCAAATTGACGCCGTCCGCCTGGTGGTAAGTCGTGACGACACGTCTAGCGATTGTGGCCAACTCTCACAGCACGTAATACTATAGAGAGTGGACCTACTGATGTGCCTCTTCACGCTCCACTTAAAGAACCCAGGATTATATGTGGGAGGAAACACGTGCACAGGCAGGGCGTTCCAGGCCAGGAACTAACTATTATCACAATAAAATATAGTTTTATTGTTCCGAATTCCCACGGGAAAATGAGTGTGATCGACGCTACTGAACAGATTTTCTGAGGTTTTGACAGATGGGTTATTTCGTCAAATCAGGGAATGTTATCGTCATTTAAACTTGTCAGTTGTTGTGTACTTGTACACGATTATCCAATACAGATACAAGCATATCCATAGGCACTACTTAGTGTTGACATAACCTTCCAACAATATTGATCTCAAAAGTTTCAAGTCAAATAAAAATGTTTGCAGCTACAACTTAAAAACTTCTGTTGAAACAAACTGAGCAATACTGCCAATAGCCACGAAGTTTTACATCATGTTTCGCAGCAGTTTCAATTTGAACTCCGTTTCGAACAGATGTGTTTGCAACTTAAACAACTTGACTCTCAAAAAGTCCTCACGTATTGAAGTTACATGTGCCTTCTAACGTGTCAGATTCAAGAGCTTTGGACTTATCGGCCTACTAGTTTTTTAAACTCGTATTGATAATTTTAATTTTTGGATATTGGTTGGGATTAAATGCAATACAAAATAAATGAGTGTTTCCCGTTTCATACCAATAAAGTTCGGACCATTGGTATGAATCGCGGTGGACGATTTTTGAAGTGGGTGTTTCACCCCATGGGGTCTTTTTTTGGACTTCCCCATTTGAACCACTGGTATGAACGTGGAAGTAATATTTTTGAGTTCCCGATTCGGACCAGTGTTATTTTACCACTACTGAACAGTCATACACGAAAGTGTTATTACACCAATTCATTTTTATTTACTTAGATGTAAACAAGAGCTTAATAGTAGATCACCGTGCTATGCTATCACTATCGCTATGTGGATCCAAACTGTGGTTTTTGCTTCGATGCAATATTAAAATAATAATTGTGTGGATATGTACTATATATTAGGTAATATATAATTATATAAATAATACAAAAAACTCAACTCCATCCATTCTCACATTAAGCAGGGCTTATATATGATTGGTTACTAAATTACATATATTGAATACGATATAAATAAATAAATATGGTTACAACACTCGACCTCAACGCCATCTAGTTTGAAATTTAGCAGAGCTTGAACTATGTAAGTACTATATAAGTACTATGATGAGAAAAATATTTATGAACTTTGTGTTTAATTTTTATACAAAACAACAAAACTCTGGAGTTAAAACTTAATTCCGCTAAAACATGAAGTATATTATAATCATTATTTAAACCACGTACCCTAAAATCGATCCAAAATGCTCAGGTAAACGCTAGTTCGTTTCTTCAAAAATAAGCCAATAGGAGAACAGCTTGACTTTTTACGTGCTTGCTTGTGATTGGTAGACGATTACAATGACATCGTCGTTTTTATGCAGTTTTTTAGTTCCAAGACGAGAGTTGTGCGCGTGAATTGTGTTTTTTGGTAAGTAGATTTTAATATTTTATTATGGTTTTAATTTTTATTAGTTTCTTTAAGATATTATGTCCATTACATAATTTTGATTTATTAAATTTTAAGTAACTATAATATATATATAAATATGTACATATCATACATATAAAATAATCAAAGTCCGATACAAAAAAAACTGAACGGTTCTTAGTTATTCGACAACAATGTAATTCAATCATCAAATATATTAAACTACACTGTTTTCGAATTTGACTAAGATCCCTTCAGTTGTTTTTGTATCGGACTTTATATATGTAAAATATGTATGTGTTTTTGTAATTATGTTCCCATATATGTATGTATTTATAAGTTTATTGACCTACGCCTACTACTACCTTTTCGTCCTTCAAATTCTATCCAACCAAAGGTTGCCTGGTAGAAATTGCTTTATGCAATAAGGACGCCCATTGTACTGCTCATATATGTACCTAAGCTCTGTATATGTAGATATATTAATAATGTATTGGCGTACAATAAAGCGTATATAAATAAATAAATAAATAAATAAATAAATATATAAAATATAATAAAATATATAAAAATATATAAATGAATAGACGAATAGATAGAACGGGGAAATTATTAGCTGGCCAAATATGTATAGGTAATTGCCTGGAAAAATTACGGACATAATTTACCTTCGAAACATAATAATAAGTAAGCACCTATAATTAAAATAAAACAAATGGCTGTTGTTGATTTTGTAATGATTATTTTAGTCTCTTAAGTTAGAACTAGAGTAAAATAATTAACAGATAGCCTAATCTGTGATCATAATTTTTAATTAACATTTAATTTAAGTGAATAAGACTGATCTGTGATATACTGATATGTGATTTAGTTATTTTTTTAGTTTGTTATAAGTGTAATTAACCCTCAGTCTGTGATTTGATTAATAGTTAAAATGTTTTGTATAAATATTTCACTCAATCTATGATTTTATTAGCTATTGAGTTAGACTAATCTGGACTCTACAAATCCTTTAGTTATTTTTTTATTAGAGCATTATTAAACCTTAATCTTTGATTTTATTTATAGTTAAGATGTTTTTATAAAACTATTACAACTTAATCTGTGATTTTTTATTAGCTGTAAGTGAATTTGTTAGTTTAATATCGATATTTTATTTTAAATATTTTATATTTACCTATATTTATACTTTTAAATATTATAATATCATTTAAATCGTAAAAAAAATAATTAAACATTTGGTTTTGCAACTCATAGTTTCATTAAACCTTTACTTCCCGACAGTATTAAATAAGTAAATAAAATAATCAAAAAAGGTCCGAATCGGGAACTCAAAAACAGTACTTCCACGTTCATACCAGTGGTTCGAATGCGGAAGTCCAAAAAAAGACTGGGTGTTTCACCCCATGGGGTGAAACACCCACTTCAAATATCGTCCACCGCGATTCATACCAATGGTCCGAACTTTATTGGTATGAAACGGGAAACACTCAATAAATGCGAGAAGTTACTTAAATATTTAGTTATTAAATATTGATAATTTTGAGGTTTATAATCATTACGGATAAATTATTTAACAAGGTTTGGCTCAATTTATTATTTTAAGTTAAGTACTTATGTACTTATTTTATTTATAATTTAAGTTGAATCGTATCTTCGTTCTCCGTAATCATTTATCTTGCATCTCTTTCTTTTCGTGCATGACGTCATCGACAGTATCAGTTATTTTAGAACTTTTATTCAATACAATTTTAAATTGGCCTTAAACGGCGTAAATATGCTAACCTAGGAGGTGATTACATATTTGAGCCGTTTGGGTCCGAGTGTTCACCGCCTTTATAGAGACATTGCTAAACGCTTAATCGATGCTTCTCAGGACCAGAAGGCTGGCTATTTTCTGGCCCAAAGAATAAGTATCGCCATCCAACGTGGCAACACAGCCAGCACTGGGAACCTTCCCATTCGGCAATGACGCGGATGATTTTTTAAACGATATTTTGTAATGTAAATATTTTTCGTTGACTGAGGGAGCGAAGCGACCGAAGTCTCCGTTTCAACTTGCAGACTGGGGAGAATTTCTTTCGTCTGTACCCATCTAAGGGTTCTGTCAGATCATGTTTGAGGCCGTATTTATCAACCGATTTGCATGAAACTTTACACACACACTCCTTGCTTACAATGAATAACATTTGAATAATATTTTTTGGATTGAATGACAAATGACAGAGTAATAAAGAAAATTGAAGAAGAAATTTTCTAAACAAATCCGCTCCCGAAGTCTACGGTTCACAGAACCACTAGTATATAATTAAGTATTGCAATTCTTATTAAATAAATTTTAAATTATATTTCATTTCTATAATCACGTTATGTTTTCCTTTGACTCGTAGTTCAAACATTTTCTTGACAATCTTTATAAAGCCATTGTGTTTTACTTACCTGTTTTAGGTTTTACATAAATAACGCGAGCAAGATTGAAAATGTTCTTCAAATATTTTTTGGAAAAGCTCGCCGACACGTTTCCCTTATCGTATTACAAGCAAACAAACTTTGCTGATGATGTCATTTAAATGTCTTTTAATAGCTAGCGAGTAACGTCATACGATCAATAAAAGATAAGTAGGTAGCAAAGAAATATTTTTCAAAAACCACATTACCACGCATAAATAAATAAATACTAGTGGTCGCCATATGATCGTAAAGAAGACCTCGCGAATATTTTCCTTTTTTGGGATTTCATCCCCACCCCTCTCCCCAATAAAAAACTCCACTAAAAATATTGTTTCTAGTAAAGGAATACTTGTGCCAAGTTTCGTGAAGATCGGATAGACAGACAGACGGACGAAAGCAAAATTGCCCAATCTCGAAATATAGTCACTTCGCTCGCTCGGTCAACTACTTAAATATACTACATAACACCAAACTTTAAACATACTTCAAAACATTCATAACGTTGCAAGCATAACTTTTTAAAATGTCGCCATTCGCGTCACACCATAAAAAATTATTTTATGAGACCACAGAGAGTGTGTAAGTATAAGACTGGATGTTTTTTTAAATGAATGAATGTTGCTACACTAAGTTTTAAATTGTTACGGCACGAATGTCATCTTGGTTGATAGTCGAGGAGCTAGAGACTGCCAGCTTGTGATTATTTTGTGTTTGGGAGGTTTATTTATTGATTTATGATTTATATTTCGAGATTTTTCAATAAATATAATATGATAAGTCCTTATTCTTCAAAAAGCAATATACTTCAAAGATAATCGTCCTCGTCATCATCATCTCAGCCCAAATGGACGCCTAGTGATGGGCATAGGTCTCCCCCAAAGAGGGGAGAATTTAGCCTACATATACCACTCTGGCTAGACGGGTATAGGGTTTTGTGTCGCGTTTTCCTTCTCTAGACAGTGTTCTTGCCAGTGAAGCTCCACACTTCTATATTTTGCAATTTGTACATATCAAATGAAACACCATAGAACTTAGTTTTAAAAATCGGGTCCTTGTGTGAACTTCTATCCAGAATATTTAAGAACCCACAAACAAAAATCCTACTAATATTATAAACGCGAAAGTTTGTGAGTATGTAAGTATGTATGGATGGATGGATGTTTGTTACTCTTTTACGTAAAAACTACTGAATGGATTTTAATGAAACTTTACAATAATATAGCTTATACATCAGAATAACACATAGGCTACAATTTATAAAGATATTGTGTAAATTGTTCAAAATATGACGCGGCGCGACGGGAACGGGATAAAATCCAAATTACCACGCGGACGAAGTCGCGGGCGACCTCTAGTAACGTGATAAAGTTGCGAGCTCCTCAACTACATTGCTCATAAAACTTTGTTCTTAATGTCATAAAAAGTCCTTATGGAAATTCTCATTTCCTGGGCTTACCATCTCGGTGAAAGTAGTAGGTATCATGTTTTTCACAATTTATGCTCTAAATGCTTTACAGTAGGTACACAATTTACAAAATATCACAATTATTTGTAACCTTTTGTGGGCAACATAATTACCCACAAAAGATAGGGTACATAACTATTATATCTACATCTACACTATACTATTATAAAGAGGAAAGATTTATATTTTTGTGTATATGTTTGTAATGAATAAACTCAAAAACTGCTGTGCTGATTTCAAAAATTGTTGCACTATTAGAAAGCTACATTCACCCTGAGTAATATAGGCTACTTTTTATCCCGGTAATGTGAACCGAGAACGAGTAAACTAAATCACGCGGGCGGAGCTGCGGCGATTCGCTTGTTATAAATATTTAAAAAACACTGGAAGACGAATTGTTGCTACTTAGATACGAGTACAGACACAATTTCTGCCTAGTTTAGGAGGGAAGAAACCCTTGTAACAATTTTGATTTCTGATTGAGCGAGTGAGCTACATTTCGAGACCATAATGGACAACTTTGCTTACGTCTATCTTTGCATGTTCCGGGCTGGCGCTCACTTCTTTTACTAGATCTCCATTAAACTTGGTTTTTTCAACGTGAAATTTTTGAAAAAGTCCATATAATGATTCTAATATTCGCGAGGTCCACTGTTCCACAATGTGGGTGACCACTAGTAAATTCGTTATTTATGACGTGGTGGACAGATTAAACTTCTTTTTATCTCGATATAATAGGGTCCTGTGGATATCTGGATCGATAAATCTATTTCTCGCGATCTAGAAATTAAATTGAAACGGTACCGGTCATCGTAGTTTAGTGTCAGAGTATTCCCCATGTTAGGGAAAGGGCGCAGGTTTCATTCCAGCCGATAACACTCGTTTTTAGGGTTCCGTAGTTCTAGTTTCGGAACCCTTACAGTTTCGTCATATCCGTGCTTTTTTTTTTTGAATCCGCCGCCCGAGGGCGCTGCCGCACCTACGTCCATTGCCAAGCGCCTCCGGTAGAGACTGAGAGAATTCCCGGTGGCGCCCGGCGGACTTTGGCCATCCGCGTGGCCACTGCGTGGTGGTTGGGTGTTACACCGCATCTTTGGGGTCGGGTTTTATCCCGCGTCGGTGAGTGACGGCGTGGGTGGGGTGCATCCCCACATCACGCAGCCCTTCTAGCCTGCTTCTGTAAGGACGGTGGATTGCTAATTCATCGTCCTCAGGCCCCGATCATGGAGGTCGATGGTCCTGGGCGTAGTCACGTCTGCGGCGCCCTCGCCGCACACTTCGGAACTCAGCGGGGAGGGTACGCTCCCTCACCCTACCGGCCGCCTCCGTCACGAGCATTACCTGCTCGCAGAAGTAAACGGCCGCGTTCCACTGACTCTCGCTAGAGACTATGGCTCGTAGCATGGTCTCCAGCGAGAGCGTATCTACGCCCAGGCTCACAACGAGGTCCCGGCGGTCATATCCGTGATAGAAACATGAAACTTAGCATGACATTGTTGACAAAGTGCAAAAAAAATTATGAAAAATATTTTTTCTGGGATACCTCCCCTACACGTAACCAGAATTTGTTATTTTTTCTTACGTCTACCCCGGAGTGTGGGGTATCATTAGATAGGTCTTTTAAAAACATTGCGAGGTTTTTAAGACGATTTTTTTAATTTCAGCATTCGTGTGTTAAATATTCAACTTCTGGCTCGAAAAATCTGAAAATATTTATGATGGCAGTCCATGTACCTAATGAACTTTCAAGGAAAACTATAACGGATTAGACAACTTTGTTTGTTTAGGAGTTATAGATGCTAATATGGTAGACTGCGGATCCTTTTTCTATGCGGGGCCCGACACGTATTAAGCAGGTATTTTTGACGTGGTGGACAGATTAAACTTCGTTTTATCTCGGGTCCTGTGGAAATCTTGATCGATAAATCTATAAGACGGAACTAATACAAACAAAGCGCTGAAGAAACCCTTTACATTTCAATTAGTACCAAAATAAAACTGGCCAAAATAAAATGAATATTAGACGAAAGGATAGACTTAGAACAAGAACCCGTCAGTTACATACAGCTCCAAGTTCCACTGCCTCATACATACATAAGTTATAGCGAACAGAATTGAAATCATTCTGAAGCACACTCGACGTGGGTACAAGGTGTCCTTGAAAATAAATTGAATCAGTAAATAAATGAAGTATGAAAATTTCGTCCAAGGTTGGACTTGAGGTTTTTACTTGAGATCTGCGAAGGTATTGAGATACACATACACACACACACATATATCACGCCTATATCCCCGAAGGGGTAGGCAGAGGTGCATCACACACCCACAATTTGCCAGTATTTTTACTCCCACGTAATAGGGGGCAAACCTATTGCCGTCACCGGGCACACATATAATGGGTTATGTCCAAAATGGCCGAATGAATAATTAAAAAGTAGCAGATTTGTAATTTTGAAAAAAAATTGAATAGATATTGAGATAATTCAAGATAATGGTGAACTGTGATAATAAATATTGTATACGGATACGCTTATTCCGTTTTTATTATTACCTAGCCATTTCTTTGGGAAATAGATTTAGGAAGAATCCTCATCCACCGAGTCTTTTCCCAATACATTCAGAGTCGGCATTCCACTCTATCTGCGATGCGGCTGATTTTCGATACTTTCCGTGGAGCGACTGCCATAATCTGACCTCCACAACCCATGAGCGATACCGTAATCCTGAAGTTAGATCAGTCGGATTTTGTTTTAGGCTCAGTGCAACTATCTTGATACTACGTTTTGGGGTTCCAAATACCCGTAACGACTACCATAGATGTTTGTATGACAGCCTAGGACCCACATAACATGAATAGAGTGAGACATACAGTTTTAAATGTCTTTCAGGCAATCTTACAGCCAGTATTTAAAAGCCGTTCATTTTTAATTCCTAGTTGGTACATTCCACAAAAGGCGTAAAATTCTTCTCGGGTATTATTTTGCAATCTTGCTGCAACACTCACTTCCAATACTTTACTGTTATACTTTTTAAAAAATGTCCGTTCCAGTCGATATTTATGAAGAAAATAGAAGAGAAGGAGAGGGCATTCTTACTGCCTTATTTTTTCCAGTTATCACACCGCAACAGCGGAGGCAAGCCGCTTAGTATTAAGAAATGGAAGGCTTTTAATAAAGTTGAGTCTTTTGTGTTGGGTTTTGTGCTAAGAAGAACATTTCTAGGGGTGTAGCAACCACTTTAACAGAATTATAGGGTTTTGTCTATACGGAACTATTTTTTTTTATCATATTTTCGACAGTCTCACACAATGTCATCTAGCTCCCAAGCTAAGCTATTAGCTTGTGCTATGGGATCTAGACAACTAATACACATACTTATATTGCTAAATACATACATAATATACATAGTAAACACCCAAACTCAGAAACAAATATTAGTGGATCACACCAATATTTGATTCGACCCGGGAATCGAACCCAAGACTTTACTAAATTAAAACTTAATCTGCTCGGACTGTTCAGATTATATTTATTTGTATTTGACATCTGATTCAGTCTTGAATGTTGGAATTTGGGTTTCAACAGAGTGTTATGCATTTGCTATAGCTTGTGTCCAGTAGGTACGCTTGCCCTGGTACCAACAAAAATACTGACGAAGTGTGGGTGTCTTAAAGTTTTGCTCGTCTACTTACCTCTTCCGGGGTGTAGGCGTAATCATATCTTATATCTCACTTGCGGACGCCCGCGGCTCGCTTGCTTGACTAATTATATACACAAAAACCTTCCTCGAGAACCACTCTATCCATTAAAATATCTATATATAGAAATGGGAAATGTCCCCCTTAGCTCTTGAGAACTGCTTATGCTCCAATGATGGTTGACCCCTCTATGGATAGCTCTCGATCTGGAGGCAAGCCGAAAAATCGAAAATTTGACCTAGCCCTAAGGGGTCAAAAGTTATAGGCCAAAACTGATGGCGTGGTGCGGCGCGAAGCACCGCGCAATACACCGTACTAGTTTAAGATAGAAATTATAAACAGATCACAAAAACTGATGTCATCGGCAGGACTCGAATCCACGGCCTTTCCGCAGATAAACATAAACAGATGGACATTCATCACGCTTGTAGCCTCGAAAGGGTAGGCAGAGGTGCATTACACACCCACTCTTTGCTAGTATTTTTTTAGTCCCACGTGGTAAGCCTATTGCCGTTACCGGACTCAATAGAAGTTTAACCAATCTGTAGTTAGTAGTAGGCTATTAGGAAATAGAATCTCTCCGAAAGTCCGAGAATGAGCCTCAAAAGAGCAATAATAGCTCCCCGACAAAGTAACAGGCAAAATGGGAGTAAGTGTGCCTTATAAACCAACTTCTAAAAAAGGAGGCTCTCCATTCGACTGTATCTTGGTGTGTTTTTGGCTAGTTTGCTAGCGCGCCTACCTGGAAATGATACTTTTCATTTATTAAATGTTTTTTAATTTACAACACTAATTATGTCTGTATAAACAGTGCTACAGTGGTTTTTCTTTATTCTGTTATAAGATGCATGATGTGATACCTTAAAATGATGTGCATTCAACATAATATTATGGTTGTTTCTATAGTTTATAAGTGAGCTATTGCCCGCAGCTCCGCCTGCGTGTAACTTTAGATCTACATAACATTTTTATTTATGAACCGATTGAAAACCACTCCTTAAATGTTAAGTTGAATTAACCACATCGCATTACTGACAACCTCAAATTCAAATCAAAAATTCAAATCGGTTAAGCCGTTTCTGAGATTGCGTGTTCAAACATTCAGATAAACAGACATAAGTTCTAAAAACCATTGTTTTGGGGTTTATTGCGTACGTAAAGGCCCCCTACAACAGTTTCTCTATTATATCTTCTATTATATTCTCTATTATACCATAAAAAATCATCTTAAGATACGAAAATATGAAATATTATTTACTATCTTCGTCGTGTGTGATAGTCCATTGAATTGTATGGCGAGCGATATTGTATCTGTTAAAATATTATAGTATCTTAGCCGTGTGCAGCGCCCCTTAGTGACCTCCACTGGGGGTGACGTAACCTGTTCTGAAGAGCTCTTCAATCTGATCCCACCCTCTTCCTTCCGATCCCGAACAACGCGTGCCGGGCAGAGATGTCACTCCCACACAGTGGATAGCATGTTCGCGAGAACCGAGCGTTTTAAACGTTCGTTTCTCTGCCGAATGATAGTGGCCTGGAACGCCCTGCCTGTGCACGTGTTTCCTCCCACATATGATCCTGGGTTCTTTAAGCGGAGCGTGAAGAGGCACATCAGTAGGTCCTCAAGTTGAGGGCCACTCTCTATAGTATTGTGTGCTGTGAGAGTAGCCCACAATCGCTAGACGTCGTCACGACTTACCACCAGGCGGGCGGCGTCAATATGTGTTTATTTACGACATTACATTAGAAACCTCTAAAATAATAGGTATTACTCTAGTATATTATACATGTGTTTTACATTAAAACCTTTCTGTTGAATCAATCTATCTATTAAAAAAAAACGCATCAAAATCCGTTGCGTAGTTTTAAAGATCTAAGCATACATAGGGACAGACAGACAGGAAAAGCGACTTTGTTTTATACTATGTAAAGATAATGTAATAACTACTGGTTGGCCAAATAAATAAATAAATATTTTTTTTTAATGTTTGTTACCATATATCTTAGGACTGGTTGAACCGAAGTTTTTTATTTTAAATTCTAAGTTACAGTTTCAAGGCTACTGCTTGCAGGATCAAATTGAAATAGGACAACTCGTCTCATTTCAATTTGGTCTCATTCCAACACTAATTTGTGGGACCATTTCCTGTAATTTGAAGTCGATATTTTTGTCCGTGTTTGACGTATTTTTAGACGATATACGTGATGTCCTTTTCACTTTTATGCCTCTTGATCAGCAGGTGCTCCACTTGCAAATGAGGTTTGACCCTCCAAGATCTTCTTAACACCACTATGTAGGTACCCAATCTGAATAAAATGAAACCTAAAATATGGATAAGGCGGTTAGGATTTATGGCTGAAAGTACCCGAGAAAACTGAGGATATTGTCCTCGATGCTCAATTTATTCATGTTAAGGATACAAGAGAAGCCACTCAAACGATTACGTACGCGTCGAGTGGACTATACAGGGTGTAACATTGATATGGGTCAGTGAGGGAAAGTCTGAAACTATGAGACTTACGAGGATTTGTTCTTAGGAACCGATTTTAGTAAAAATAAAAACTGCATACTCAGGTTCCAAAAAAAAAAATTTAATGATTAATAATTTAAAAAAAAATCTACAGCTAGGTGACGATTATAAACTAAAGGGTGCATTGCATGGGACAGGGTGATCCATCCTGTTAAAAAAATTACTTTCCTTTTTACACTTTTGCGCACAGAAACGAGTTCAACGTTGTATTGAAAAATATTGTAGTACTGTCGAACACGTACTAAAATAAACTAAAATATATTAAAACAATGCATTTTATTAATTTTAGACATCATGTTTCATAGTAATTGAGCTCTAGCGAGTCAAAGGCGAGCGAAGCTCCTATTACTGCACTCGAGGGTTTTCACTTGACGGAATTTTGACTGCCTCGGTGGCGCAGTGGTACGAGTATGCGACTGCTACTCTTAAGGTCCCAGGTTCGATTCCAGGTCGAATCAAATAATTTGTGTGATCCACAAATGTTTGTTTCGGAGTTTGGGTACTTTCCATGTATAATATGTATGTATTTAGAAATATATAAGTATGTTTATCAGTCATCTAGATTCCATAGCACAAGCTTATATTACCTTAATTTGGGCTAGATGACATTGTGTGAGATTTCCAAAAATATTTATAATATACTCCTCCTGAACGGCTGAACCGATCTTCCTCAAACTTTGCATGGTAGCAGTGACCATGCTTGTGAGTGTATATATCTGAAATCAAAAACATCGAAGTGACCACGGAGGAATAATCTCCGAAATCCTGTGCCAGGAGGACTTAAACAGTTATACCGAGAGAATTACATACAATGCGTGCGCCATACATACGACCTTAAAAGAGGTCAAATAGACCATCAGTTCAAAAAGAAAATCAGAAATAAAAAAAAAAAAAAAATAAAATAAAAAAAATCCAAAATCGGACATACCGGATAGGAAGTCTCGCTTCAGCTCAATTTTGCACCGCAACCCGCCGTGCACACCTAGTAACTATCTACTGAAGACCTAAACAATCGATATCTAATTAATAATAGCTAGTATAATTTTTTTTTCAAAAGGTCCTGGTTCCCGAGCTGAGTACAAGCTTTTCGTTAATCTGTGAATACAGTTTTTATTTTTACTAATATCGATGACATGGTTCCTAAGAACAGACCTTCGCAAGTCTTATAGTTTCAGACTTTCCCTCACTGACCCATATCAATGTTACATTCTGTATAGCGATTCTTTTCAATATTTACAAATACGTAAATCTGAATATTTTTGTATTTTAAAGCAATGAGTTTGCTTAAACTATTCTTAAAATACTAAGAAAGAAATTATACATAGATCACAAAAACTGATGTCATCGGCAGGACTCGAACCCACGGCCTTTCCCTAATAAGGGAAATGCTCTGACCACTGAGCTACGATGACCAATACCGTCAACATGGAATTTTTGCTTCATATCATCATTTCTAGATCGCGCTATTAAGGTTAGCGTTGGATCCACCTACTGGAGTTCTGCCGAACTAACGGTTCCAGTGTATCGTATTACAACGATATTTAAACACTGAATTTTAGATGAATCCATACCAAATCAAAATATTTTTGTAGGTATATAATGTTAAACATTTAAACCGAGTTTGAGGGTAGAACATTTCTATAAAAGGTTTCTCTAAGCTACCATAGGGACACAAATGCAAAGGCAAGTATCAAACACCTGGTATTTGATACTAGGTATTTGATACTTGCCTTTGTATACGCGAGTATTCTCGCCAAAGGCCTCTTATGAACATGACAGAGAGGTTTACGATCTGAATTTGAGCCGTTCAAAGGTTCAAAGTATACTTTACTAGTTAACAAACTAATAAACTAGGCATGCAATGCATGCAGCTGCTGTTGCAAAAAACTGAGCGAAGTGTTAAATTTTTAATTTTTTTGTTTTTTTCGGTGATTATTCCTCGATGGTATGTACGATTTTCAATTATTTTTGTTCTAAACCACCCTCACGCTACACGTTATCACTTTGGTAAGTTTGAAGGAGATCGGTTCAGGCGTTTAGGAGGAGTATGCGGACAAACGAAATGAGTCGCCTAAGATTGAGCTTCGCTCAACAAAGTAACATTCAAAGTTTCATTTGCGTGTGCAATAGCAATTGGAATTTGGAAAACCGAATAATTGAAAGGCACTCACAACCGGAAATGCGGAGGATATCGACGTCACTTCCTGTCATGAAATATTGACCTGTGTACACTACTGGCAGTTCATTTGACTTGCGGATGTTTAGTTTTGAAAGCATGACTATGTATATATTTTTTTTATATATATTAAAGTAGAGTATCAAAACAATACCTTAATTATATTACAATCTAGCCTATTGACTAATGAGTAACTTATTTTGACCTAATATACTACGTAAACAATAACTAAGACCGTGTCCAATAACACTTTACTTAGAGTCTGTTAAGGCGAAGACACTTTGTTCATGTGTTCTTATCGCAGCACTTATCACTACATTTATTTAGTTCGTCACTATTAATACGTAACACTTTTTTTTAGTTCCGCGGCCCGAGGCCGCGGCCGCTCTAACGTCCGTTGCCGGGCGTCTCTGGTTACAAGCAGAACGTATTTCTAGTGGCGCCCGGCGGACTTTGACCGCCTCTGTGGTCTCTGCGGGGGTTGGGTCGGGATGACAATCCCGCGTTGTTGGGGTAGGGTTTTATCCCGCGTCAGTGAGTGAATCTGGTTGTGTGCTATGGGGCAAAGGCCCCGCAGCACGCAACCCTTATAGCCTGCTTCTGTAAGGACGACGGGTGGCGATCATGGAGGTCGATGGTCTTGGGCGTAGATGAGTCTGCGGCGCCCTCGCCGCTGACTAAGGAACTCGGCGAGGAGGGTACGCTCCCTCTCCCTCTCGGCCGCCTCCTTCGCGAGCACGACTTGCTCGCAGAAGGACACGGCCGCGTTCCACCTATTCCCACTGGAGACCATGGCTTGAAGCATGGTCTCCAGCGAGAAGGTATCCACGCCCAGACCCACTACGAGGTCCCGGCGCTGACTCGCCCATAGTACGTCACACTAAACTAACTCGAACGGTTAGGTCCGTTTAAGTCTTCTCAATAATTCAGTGACGTCTAGCAGCTGTATAGCCTCGACGTTCACGTGCCGATGAAGTCTATTGTGGTGAGCTTCAGCATATTTGTGTATAACAGTATCTACGTCATCCATGTTTAGGTCCCTGTGGATGTCGCTGTTTCGTGCGTACCATGGTGCATTGACGGCATTTCTGAGTACCATATTTTGGAATCACTGTATGATTTGTCTATTACTCTTACTGGTACAGCCTCAGAGCTGACAACCATAAGTCCAGACAGGCATTAGAACCTGTTTATAAAGTAGGACTTTATTGTGCACTGATAATGAGGAGTGTCTCACTAGTAACCAGTACATTTTTTTGTATCGTGTATTAAGCTTCCCCTTTCTTTTTAACATGCGCCTTCCAGCGCAACTTAGCGTCAAGTGTAATACCAAGGTACTTTGCTTTGTTAGCATATGGTATTGGCTTGTTATTGATAAGAACCGGCAGGCATTGTTAGTGAAGTCTACGTGGACAGACTTTTCTTCAGTTAGTCTAATTCGCCATTTCGTCGTTACAGCGTTACAGCTAATTGGACCTTTTCTACAGCTTCCTGGTGATTGTTTCCTATTTCCATAATCGCTGTATCATCAGCAAATGTGGCAATACAATCGTTTTCGGGGACTGGAATGTCTCTAGTGTAGAGTCGGTACAGGACCGGACCTAAAACACTTCCTTGGGGAACTTCAGCTTTTATTTGCTTAATATTAGAATAAGCGTCTTCTTGACGAATGCGGAATGTTCTGTCTGATAAGTAAGATTCTAGAATATCTGTCATCTCTATTGGTAGCATGGTCTTGAGCTTGTATATAAGACCCTCGTGCCAACTTTATCGAAAGCTTGTGCTACATCAAGAAAAACTGTTGAGCACACTTTTTTTTCTTCAAGAGCTCGCTCGATGATATTTGTTATCCTATGTACCTGATTAACTGTTGAATGCTTTTCTCTGAATCCAAACTGGTGATCAGGTATTATATTTTTATCTTCTAAGATTGGTTTTAACCTTTGTAGTAGTAGCTTCTCCAGTAACTTCGACATTGTTGGGAGCAATGAAGTAGGTCTATATGAAGTTGTTTCACTTGTTGGTTTTCCTGGTTTAGCTATCATGATGACTTCTGCTAATTTCCAGACTTGAGGTACGTATTTCAAGCCAAAAACAGCATTAATAAGCGTTGTTAATTTAACAACCGCTTTGCGGGTAAAGTTTAATAAGATTTCCCCTATTATGAGATCGCACCCAGGCGGATTTAAGTACGTGAAGTTTAATGTCTCTTTGGACTTCTTCTCGACTATATATATAATAATAATTTATAATTTATTACCAAAAAAACCTAGTTACAATACATTGCCGGTGGTCCCACACTAGGCAAGCCTGTCCTGTGGGTGCCTATTACGAAATCACATAACACAACAAGCAAAGATAGCATACAATGAGGGTACAAGTGTTAAACAGAAATATGTGTGTGGTGTTATGTTGGACTACCGAAAATATATAAATAAATAAATAAATAAGAATACATATGAGTGTATATGCAACGTGACCTCAAAGAAAGTGAGCAATTTTTTTGAAACCATGTGTACCAGTATATCTTCCGTATCGTCGTATGTCAAGTTGAGCAACCACTGCGTAGCACTGAGTTTAGCCTCCTTGATGGGGTATAGTTTTATGTCGCACTGCTTTATTATTTTGTTGTATACATATACATCGTTGTAAGGGCTGAAACGTCTAGCAAAACTAGTTCTGATTGCTGGCAAAGGCAATTTGTAAACACGACGCTGCAGTAATCTACTGTGTTCCTCAGTGTTAACAACTGTGCGATGGACTTTCAGGACTGTTCTGAGGAGATACAGTTGTCTCACGGTAAGAACCTTACACTCTTTGTAGAGCTCAGTGGTTGGATACCTGAAGGGTCTTCCCAGCATGGATTTTAAAACAGATCTTTGGGCTATTTCTGCCTGCAAAATGAATGTTTTCAGTGCACTTCCCCAGCAAGTTATGCAGTAGGAGTATATGTAGTATGCAGTATAATAGAATATGCAGGTGCTATAATATATAGCTTATATATTATAGCACCTGCATATTATATTATATGTATATTTACAATACTTTATACCATAAATAACGTATAATATTATACATACTTATATCATAAATGTTTCATTAAGTAAGTATAACCTTATATTATCCTGTTCATGTGTATCTGATACTATGTATTTGTTTCTATATTTCGACACCAATAATATTTACCCACCTTAAAACTTTTCTATTTCAATACGTGTCCATCCTAAGGTTGACTGTAAGTTTTGCTTTTCAGCGATATGGCCGCCCTTTGTACGTAGTTCCCTACCAAAGTGGAAATAAATAACTAAATATTTTTGGACGTTCTCACAATGTTATCTAGCCTAAACTAAGCTTTATTATATATTTATTTACTAAGCCTTGGCTATGGGATCTATACAACTGATGAACATACTTATATAATTCTAAATACATATATAACATACATAGAAAACACCGAAACTCCGAAACAAACATTTGTGAATCACACAAAAATAATTGATTCGACCTGGGAATCGAACCCGAGACTCCGGAGTAGAAAACCGATGTAGTTGAAACGCAGACATCATTGTAGAAAACTTGTTAAAAATGTCGCGGAGGATTTTTTCTGGACCTAAAGGAACACAGACGGGTCGTTCAGACGGTCGATAAGGTTGAAAATCGAACAAAACATCTCTCTGAACGATCTAAGCCTGCGATTTGTCCATGTGTGGGCTGCTTGCTGCTAACTTTCTGCCCTTTGATATTTAAACAGCTTTTTTTTTTCAAAAAAAGAACCTCTATCCGCTCCAAATTTCACTAAATCCTGTAATTTTTCTTTCAAACAAGCTGTCACAGCAAAAGACTTTGTTTAATTTGTAGTAGAAAAAGATTAACAATAGTGAAGTGCTAAAATAAAAACATTACTACTAAGTATATACGTAATCACGTTTAGTTTATTGAGCTGTGGCCTAGATGACGTCATCTACCCAGTAATTATCGATGTAATGATTACGTATTTCACTCATTACTTACAAGCATCGGTGGTTCAGTGGTAGAATGCTCGCCTGCCACGCGGGCGGCCCGGGTTCGATTCCCGGCCGATGCAGTTCTTTTTGATGTAATTTTATTTTTCAACATATTTTTTATTATTTTAAAGAGTAACAAAAACCTTTTGTTACTGGAAATTTTATAGAGAATCGGCCATTAATAATAATAGGTATTCAAACCCATTCTATCGTAAAATTACCTAATAACCAAAGAGGCCCGGCTCTCCCTGAACTTGACCCAGTTCCGTCATTCAATTATTCCTCGTTGAATATTTGACATGATCATCCGTGAATGGATCATCACTCATATTCAGTCTTCTGACTCGTTCACGCTTATTGGATTTATCACGAAAATATGAATCCGAAGAAAAAATAAATTGATATTGTGAAAAATTATTTTTATTATGACTTTTTTTTTTTTTTTTTTTTAGTTCCGCGACCAAGGCCGCGGCCGCTTTAACGTCCGTTGCCGGGCGTCTCTGGTTACAAGCAGAACGTATTTCCAGTGGCGCCCGGCGGACTTTGACCACCTCTGTGGTCTCTGCGGGGGGTTGGGTCGGGATGAGAATCCCGCGTCGTTGGGGTAGGGTTTTATCCCGCGTCAATGAGTGAATCTGGTTGCGTGCTATGGGGCAAAGGCCCCGCAGCACGCAACCCTTCTAGCCTGCTTCTGTAAGGACGACGGGTGGCGATCCCGCCGTCCTCAGGCCCCGATCATGGAGGTCGATGGTCTTGGGCGTAGATGAGTCTGCGGCGGCCTCGCCGCTGACTACGGAACTCGGCGGGGAGGGCACGCTCCCTCTCCCTCTCGGCCGCCTCCTTCGCGAGCACGACTTGCTCGCAGAAGGACACGGCCGCGTTCCACCTACTCCCGCTGGAGACCATGGCTTGAAGCATGGTCTCCAGCGAGAGGGTATCCACGCCCAGACCCACTACGAGGTCCCGGCGCTGACTCGCCCACGCTGAGCACTCCACCAACGTGTGGAGTGCGGTGTCGTCGTCGGAAACCTCGCAGTGTTGACACCGGGGTGTGACCTCACGATGGATGCGAAACAGATAGCTACCGAAGCATCCATGCCCGGTAACGATCTGCGTCGCACGATACGTGAGGTCACCATGCTGCCTCTGCAGCCAATCGTCCATGATCGGTCTCACCGCCGCGATGATGGTGGCACCCCACTTGGGTTGCTCAAGTCGCACCCTCCATGACTCCATGAGATCCTGGCGGAGTTGGGACCGCCGGTCATCGATTTCTCGAGACGCAGGCCTGTGGTCCCGCTCCAGCGCCTCCTTGCGCCATTGGAACAATGACGCAAGGGCTCTCGCTTCCAGGTCCCATGGAGGGGTCCCGGCTAGGAGACATGCAGCCTCTCCGGAGATCGTGCGGTAGCCCCTTATTGTTTTGACGGCCAAGGTCCTCAACGGTCTGTTAAGGAGCGTTGAGTTGTTGGCCGTCAACCGCGCCGCCCATACGGGAGCCCCGTATAGGGCCATACTCCGCACGATCCCCAGGTACAGTCTCCTGCAGGAAGCGTTGGGTCCCTTTAGGTTGGGCATCAGTCGCGAAAGCGCGACCGATGCCTGTGTCACCTTGGGGACCAAACTTCGGAAATGTGGTCCGAAGTTCCATCGGCTATCAAGTACGATCCCTAGATACTTCATCGAGGGCTTGATGCCGATGCTAACGCCTCCCACATTTATGCTGGAACCTTCAGGTGGACCGTTCCGAGGTCTGTGAAAACACAGAACCTCGGACTTGTGCAAGGCCACCTCCAGTCCCAGCCGCCGTATCCGACCCACGACTTGAGCAACACCCGTCGTGACCTTGAGTGCTGCCTCCTGGTACGTTGCACCCCGCGCCGTGACGAGGGTATCGTCGGCGTAGCACGTTACGCCGACGCCCTCAGGCAACGCACCCCGCAGCACCCAGTCGTAGCCGATGTTCCACAGAAGCGGCCCCAGGACCGACCCCTGCGGAACACCGCACGACACATCTCGCCGAGCTGGCCCGAGCCAGCTGGGGAAAGCTATGGCCCTCTCCGAGAGATAGGCCCCGACAATACGACGGAGGTAGAGAGGCGTTTCGTGATACACGAGCGCCTCCCTAACGCAGCTCCATGGCAAGGTGTTGAACGCGTTGGCGATGTCTAGAGACACCGCCACCACCACCTTGCCCTGTGAGACTGCTTCCTCCGTCAGGCTCTTGACGCGCATGATCGCGCTCACGGTGGAGCGTCCCCGACGGAAACCGTACTGGTTGTCCGCCAGGTCTGGCCCCACCGTCGAGAGATGCTCGACGAGGCGTTCCGCGATAATTCGCTCAAAGAGCTTACACACCTCGTCGAGCAACACGATCGGCCGGTATCCGGACGGTGAGTCCACCGGCCGCCCCGCCTTACGAATCAGGACCAGTTTCCCCGTCCTCCACACCTTGGGAAACTGGCCCCTTTCGAGGCATGCGCTAAAGAGCCCCATCAGTCGAGGCCCGAGTTCTTCGAGGGCCAGGACCCATGCACGGCCAGGAATGCCGTCGGGTCCGGGGGCAGTGATTTTCCGGCGTTTAAGCCGGAGTACTGCCGCACCTAGCTCCCCCACCCTGACTTCGGGTACGTCGTCTTCACTGATGCTATCCGCGTCGGGCAGAGACGGAGCCATGCGCGGAGGGACGTGCTCCTCCGCGCTCGTCGGAAACAGGGAGCCCATGACCCGCTCCAGCTGCTGTGGCTGGAGACTCTGGGTCAGTGGGGGCGCCCTAGGTCGGAGATTCTCCCTGACCTGTAGGTACGGGCGCCCCCATGGGTTCTGCTGCAGGGTTTCCAGGAGCTCCTCGCGGGCCGCCGTCTTGGCCCGCTTTATTGTCTCCTGGAGATTACCTTTAGCCTCCCTGTAAGCCTGATAAAGCTCCGCCTCTCGGGTTGCCGCGTCGTCTGGGCGGCGATGCCTCCGGCGAAACCTGGTGTACTGGCGGCGGGCGGAGATGCATGCTGCGCGCAGCTGTGCAATCTCCGGCGACCACCAGTACACCTGCTTCCTGGCCGGTCTGGGTGTAACCCTAGGCATCGCCGCATCACAGATTTGCGACATGGCTCTCCTGAACCACTCCGCCTCGGCATCCACATCGGCAGGCCGGTCCGGTGCCGGAATCCAGGCCTGCACGATGGATGCCTCCAGGAGAGCCTCCCGATCCAGATGGTGAAGTGCCCAACGCGGATCCGGGGGATTTTCTACCGGCTGTGGGAGGTCAGGTGGGGGGACGACATCGAATCGGATGTACCGATGGTCCGAGTGCGACTCCTCACCCTCCTCCACGTGCCAGCCAGTAATACGGGCGGCGAGGGCAGAGGTCGCGAACGATACGTCCACGACCGAGCTGGTCCCCCGCCGCCAGAAGGTGGCGACATTCCCCCGGTTGAGGACCTCCAGACCACGTGTTCTGGTCCAGTCCTCAAGAAGCCTCCCCTTGTCCCTGGTTTCCCGGGAGCCCCACGCCTCACTCCAGGCGTTGAAGTCTCCCAGGAGCAGGACAGGGCGAGGACGGCACGCAGCGAAGACGACGTCGAGCTCAGTGAGCCATAGCTCAAACTGAGTCTCGTCCAGTGTCGGCGAGATGTAGGTGGCCACGACTGCCAACTCATCATATTCCGCCGCAACACACCCGCGGCCCCTTGCAATGATAGCAAGGCGCGAGTTGTCTGCGGCGGACCCCCCGAAGATAAAACAGGCCGAGCCGTCCTCGTCCACCGGGCTTCCCGGGTGGACGTAGTACGGCTCGGCGACCACGGCCAAGTTTATGGACCACTGCCGGATGCTCTGGTACAGAAGATCCTGAGCAGCGCGGCAGCGGTTCAAATTCACTTGCAGGATGCGGATATGGGCGGCAGACATTAATGGACTTTCATATCAGCATCCCGCCGAGAAACATCTGGCCGTGCAGTAGCGGCACCCCCACCGCTCTCAGCGGACGGACGAGGCTTTGGCCTCGAGGCGGCGCAGGTTGTGCTGCCGACCCGGTGGTCCGCAGTTTTGCCCTCCGCCTCGCATCTAAAGCAGCGAGGCGGGGCATCACAGGCACTTGCCTTGTGACCGGGCCGGCTGCAGCGGAAGCACCGATCGCCCACGGTGACTTCCGCTGTGCACTGCACTCCGACGTGCCCCACCACCATGCACCGGAAACATCTAGTTTCCCGGGCACGAAGGAGGTGCACCTGCGCCTTTAGGAAGCCCCCTACGAGGAGGCTTCGTCCGTCCGTCACTTTCAGTGCCGCCGCGACGGGGCACTGGACGACTGTCATCCCATGACCAGTGGTGCCGAAGGAGATGTCTCCAGCCTTCACCTGGTCACGGGGGCAGCCGCCCGCCTCCACGACGGCGGAGATTACTTCCTCCGTCGTGGCCGCGTCATCCAGACCCGTGATGCGCAATGCAGCGCATTTGGTGGGCCTGGTGACGCGGACGGCTTCTGCATCCAGCGCGTCCCTAAGCTGCGCTGCTAGGGCGTCAGCTTTAGGGCCGCTGGAGGCGCCGGAGACCTCGAGGAGGCGAGCCCCGGTGCGTGTCGTCTTGCACCGGAGACCCCCCTGGATATCGAGGGCTGAGAGGTTGACTGAGGACTTCACGGTCCTCAGGACATCAGCGTACCCCACACCCCTCTCCACACCCTCCGTCGTCACCGTAAGGACGACGGCTGTGGAGCGAGGAGCGCGGGGCCTCTTCGGCGCCTTCGCCGCGGCGGCTTTGGCCACTTTCTTGGCCGCTTTCTTGGCGGCCTTCGTCTTCCTCTTCTTGGCCCCCACTACCTCCCATCCCTCCCGTCCGGAGGGATGTAAAGGAGCAGCGGGAGCGTTAGAGGAAGAGGAGGCGGCAGGGGTGCCGCTCTTCTTGCCGCGCCCCTTCGCCTTCCGCGCCTGGGCCGCGGTCTCGGCCAGCAACCGGTACGCTGGAGCGGACTGGGGCGGAGCGGGGTGGCGGACAGCGGGTGTGCCGCTTGGTCCTGGAGCGGGAGAACCGCTAACAGCCGCCGCGTATGAGAACGCGGGACGTGCTAGCGGAGGGCGGTACGCCCGGTCCTCCAGGACCGCGAGGCGCCTCTCGATCGCCGTCAGGACCTGTACCATAGTCGGCACAGGCTGTGGCGGCGATCCGGGCGCCGTGTTGGGCACCGTGGTGGGCGCCATGGTGGGCGCCGTGGTGGGCGCATTTTTGGACGCCGTGGTTGGCGCCGTCGTGGGCGCCTTGGTGGGCGCCGTGGTGGGCGCCATGGGTGGCGCCGTCTTCGGCGCTGGTCCAGCCGTCGGAGGAGGAGGCGGCAGCATGGGACCGGGAGGCGCCTTGACCACCTTGGTCAAGTCAGCGACCTCCCGCCACAGGTCATCCATCTGCTTCCTGGAAGCAGCGAGCTCCGCCTCCAGGCTCGTCACCTGCTTCCGGAGCCTCGCCTCCTCCTTAGTGACGCTCCGCGCGAGGAGCTTGTTGAGGGAAGATTGGGCTTCATCCACCAATGAAGCCACAATCTTCTTCCTCCCCGCCACGTTTCTGTTGCCCCGCATGGCCGCGTTCATGCGGGCAAAAACGCTCATCAGCTCCCGCGCGGGCGGCCCACCGATTTCCCGGCGACTTCGCTGGGACAGTTGGACCGAGGACGGAGGAGGAGTTGGCGGCCGCCTTCTGTACGCGTCGAGACGCGTACGCACCGTCTTGACCGGCACCTCCTCCTCCGAATCGGTGGAGAGGAGGGACCCCCACCCGGAGCAGCTGGTGCTACGGTCGCGCGGCAGCCCCCCCTTCTCCTCGAGGGTCCTCTTCTTCGTCGCAGAAGAGCGGCCCTTCTTCTTCACACTGCTGGGAGCTGACCCATCGTCAGTCCCAGCAGCATCAGTTCCTTGGGGCGTCGACATCGCGCTGCAGCTAGGCGGCGCGGCGCGAGCCCCCAAATCAATTTGCATCGGAGTCCGTGATGGATGCGTAAAGTCGTCGGTTGATACTGCCCGGGAAAGGGCAGTATCGGGACCGGGGGTATCGTCGGGTTCACTATTCATAATGATCACAATTTTTATTGGCACCAAGTTCAGACTAAATACGTTCGGTCACCCAACTTGCCACTGCGTTACCGTGGTCAAGTTGGGGTCCAGGGCGGACGGCGAGGACGTAGTATCTAATCACTTGGGGCCCCGCCCCTTTTTATTATGACTACAAAAAGAGAGTTCTGAATCTATCTATATATATAATACGCCAGTGAAGCCGCTTCTCCTCCTAAACTAAGAGTCGCACAGTCAAGTGTGGCACACCGTTGGAAAGGTCGTGGTCTCAAGTGGTGCGATAAGATTAGAAATTTGACAAAAAGTAAAAAAAAAAACAAATTATTACTTGCGCAGTTTGCGCGAAGGGTTGCTAGTTACTTAAAATATGTTTTATGAATGTTCAGTGTTCACCGATTACTTGAAGATGTCAGATAGACATACATCACGCCTGTATCCCCAAATGGTTAGGCAGAGGTACATTACACACCCACTCTTTGCCAGTAATTTTTTGGTCCCACGTAATAGGTTACCTCTGCAAAAGGGCAAGCCTACGTTGCCGGATACAATAGAACGTTCATAACCACTCAGTAATTCAAACCTCCAACTGCCAGAAAAGGTGTAACATACCACCAAATAGAATATCTGCAGTCCAAGAACCTGTTTTTGCAAAAACATGCTTTTTAAAGCTAAATATCTCGCAAACCGTAACCTCTCAATGTTTTTAAAAGACCTATCTAATGATATCCCACACGATGGAGTTGACGCTAGAAAAAAATATCATCTCCACTTTACGTGTAGGGGACATGACGAAACTATAAGGGTTCGGGTTCCGAAACTTTTACTACGGAACCCTAAAAAGCATATTTCAAAGAACTTTAGCCATCGCGTGGTAAACTGCCAACACGTTACTTGTTCCTTTTCTCCAATTCCAGTCTTATTTGCCATTGGACATTACAATGGCGAAAACTTCCAAAGGAAAGAATCTGCCTCGAATGAATGAAAAGATTGGACACGGCTTAGGCCGAGCACCTTTTGTTGAAATACGTTTGGAGATGCTATCAAGTGCTCGAGTTTAGGGTTGTTGAGTCGACTTAGCCTGTTATTGCCGTATGAATACGGCAATAACAGGCTCATTGGATATTATTTGAACTTAAGCTTCTAAAAGGTTTCCAAGTGTGCTTAATTGATACTCCAAATTCAGAATAATGATTTATTGAGAATTGATGAATACAATGTTTTTGTAAACAATGCTATTTTTTCAAATATTTTCCAAATACAAATGATCGCTGAATCTATATTATTTTATATACGAGTAGTCTTGGGTTGGGCATGAACTAACGACTGTTCACTTTTCAGGAGGAACGTTCCATCCAACTGACGAAGACTTCTTGGTCTGTGGTGCGATGGTTCAGTTCTACAACTGACAGAATTTATTGATTACTAGCCTATGCTCGCGGCTTCTGTTGTAGTAGTAAGTTTTGTTCCCAATTCCAGGATACGCTTCATTTTTTTTCGATAAATGAACTATTAGACAGAAAGTAATTTTCAATTAGAACCTTATAGTTCCTGAGATAGTGCTTTTAATGAAATAAATTCTTTAGCTACTCTATTGAAAATGACGATAAATGGCGGTATGAAATGAAATATACTCGTAAAAAATTAAAGACTGCCATATCCTATGGATTCGTAGCTAAGCATATCTTCAGTGTAGAGTGCCGAGAGCAATCAGGGCACACATGTGGGTCGACTACGTCTCCACTATACCTATTGACTTCATTCTTAATACGCCTGCTGTATTGTATGTTATATCTTTAACGTATTCTATCGCCAACTTTGTTGCACAATACAGTATTCTTATATCTGTGACAATATTGAGATTTCACTAAACTACTACAAAGACTATAAAAGGTATAAAACAAGAGGTGTCGTGTCTTTCCATTTAATAAATTGATAAAAAAATTAGTCTGCACAATAATTCCGAGACGTCTAGGACATTAATTGGCTGTGCCATAGCGGCTGGCACTTAAGATTTTGTTGCCTTTCATCAACATTTCATTGCAAAGCAACGGAATTCAATTATTATTTTTAAAATTACAAAATAGCTGATACTGTTTATCAAATTCATTCGAACATTTTGGATATAACCCATTATATGTGTGCCCGATGACGGCAATAGGCTTGCCCCCTACTACGTGGGACTAAAACTACTTGCAAATTGTGGGTGTGTAATGCACCTGTTCACCCTTCGCGTATAGTGTGATATATGTCAGTCTGTGTCTTATTAATCATTAAAATAATAGCGAAAATCGGTATTATCGTGTCAAATGAGAAGATTGGCACTCTTTTAGCTCAATTAAGAATGGATATCAATTAGATTTGGTAAGATTACAATTGGCTGTAGAACTGAAACATTCAGTTTGCGTGTTAAATTATTGATAACGGTTGTGTGCTAGTAGTAAAAAATAAAACACCAAGTTCAAGATCTAAAAACGAATCGTATCATTATCATGAAAATTTTAGAAATCAAACATACGATTATAATATTCAATTTATTTTATTTAGTTCAAAGCTTTGTTATTGGAGAAAAGGCATTCAAAGCTTGCAAAAACTTTGGACAACTTATGTTGGAATGTCAGAACATGATATTTCCTTTAACAAGAGTTCGTATTCCCGTGGATCTTTTATTATATCCTCACATGGTGCTCATAGGGTTTAGAAAAGACGTGCGGGATACACCATCCTGGAAGTGCGGAGGAAGTTTAATTAGTGACTCGTGGGTACTGACTGCTGCTCACTGTGTTGAAGACAGAGAATATGGAAAAGCCAATATCATGAGGGTAGGCGTAGCTACATTCGAATTCGATGAACTTGATGAACTTGTACAAGAGAGGTGTATAGCCCAAATTGTTCCACATCCAGAATTCAAACCAACATCAAAATATCACGATATCGCATTAATGAAAGCTGCTTCAAGTTTCACACTGAATAGAGATATAAGAATAGCTTGCCTGCATTTAGGACAGAATATAAGTCATTTGGCTATGACAGTCACCGGCTTTGGTAAGACCTCAACAAATAACATATACGGGAGTCAAACATTGATGAAAGTGGATGTGGATTCTGTTGACACGGTTACTTGTAATAAATCCATGAAGTTTTTAATCAAAAAGAAACTCTTAGCTGATGGAATAACGGAGAATCAGTTGTGTGCTGGAGACTACAACAATGGTGGTCGAGATACTTGTCAGGGTGATTCAGGTGGTCCACTACAGGTAATGGATGATAGAGTAGACTGCAGATATAGTTTTCCGTTGCATACAATAGTGGCAGTGACATCGTTTGGCAGAGACTGCGGTCGGAAGATGGCACCTGGTGTGTATACCAGGGTTTCGAGGTATATTGATTGGATAGAAAGTGTTGTGTGGCCGTAACCTTCATAGTTGTTAATTATTCATTGACTGAACAGTGAGTGTGTAGGTATGCTATTTAAACAAATTATTAATCCGAATAATTTGAAAAAAATATTTAGCCGAATATTAGTATTAAAAGTATGTTCTGACAAGACACTCAGCCGACGATTTTTGATGACAGTTCTCGAATAAGATCGAGTTTAAGTAGTACGCGCTAATTTACATAGCACGTTTACTCATCTGTGGAATATTCTATCAAATTAAACTTTTTCAATCATCTTGGAGGTTTGCCCGACAGCCAGTTTCCGATTTCTGAAATTCATTATTTTATGGACTGTCGAAGATATTGGATTTTTGTTGTTGATAGAAGTTCACTTTATGAACCTTCAATTTAATCACACTTATAAAATAGGAATTAGTGGCAGTAGAAATAGAAGTAGTGTTCACGCCAATAATTTTACTCTGACGCGTGTCGGGTGACTTTTATCTACTGTGTGTGGCACATATCTGTCAATAGTGTCAGTCAAAGTGTCATTTCACTATGCATTCAAGTTCGTTCACCTCCGCGTCCCTAGCATAACACGTGTGCAAGTAAAAACCTTTTGATACGGCCCCTGCTAGGAAGATACAATTAAACAACGCAAAACAATTAACGTACTTATATTTGCAGGAACCTAGGGTTTATATAATGCAATTAGCTATGAGTGTGTCGATAGTATAGGAT
Source organism: Nudaria mundana (assembly GCA_963556515.1). Lineage (NCBI taxonomy): Eukaryota > Metazoa > Arthropoda > Insecta > Lepidoptera > Erebidae > Nudaria > Nudaria mundana. The sequence continues at coordinate 5,660,285 of OY748313.1, forward strand.
TACAATACTGTTTACGGAAGTGCCCGGTGCACTTAACTGAGGGTCCACAGGCGACGGGCGGTCGGCCGGCAGGATCCGCTGGTGTCCTCCAATCAGTTGTGGTAGCTGACGAGTTGCTCCGGGTCGAACGCCACAGGAGCGACGGCGCAGCGTCTGGTTGCTCAGCAATTGTATTTTTCTCAAATATGGCTTATCTAAGCCCCAAGGTAGTTCTGGAAAGGACACAAGCAACGGATTAGATTCCGGTTCGGCACCGCTTGCCGTAGGCCCCACATGTAAATCGCCGTACAGGTTCCCTAATTGTCGGATGCACTGCACAATTATTTACATGAGGGTACATGACAAGGTTACACATAACACAGGATTATACAAACATGGGAACAGGGAAAACACAGACAGGTAGTTGGCTCATCCCTATATGTCGGTCTCCGACCGGCGGCAGAAAATCTCAAAGAAGGAATTAACTAATAATCAAATTAATAATAAAATTTAGCTATAGGCCCAACACAAATGTGGGTACATTTCAAATGATTATTTTTCTACCTATTAGGAGACGAAGTTCCTAAAGAATCTGCGTTATGCGTAATTCCCATCTAACAATTAAAACTTTATAATGGTTCACTAATTTAGGGAACCCTAAAATGACGGTCCCTAAATGGCAGTCTAGATAATAAAATATTAAATAATAGTGAATATTCCAGATAGGTGGAATATGATATAGGTATTTGAATTTACGTTAAACACAATATAAATTTATTTTTTCCCGTTTAAGGCCGCGACCCAAATGGCACGGCTTCACAATAAAATATGTCGGGTAGATGAATTACATTAGCCTGGATTCTCCTTCTTGATATTCGCAATTTAAAATTATAAAACTATGGTTTACTGCTTAAGGCCGTAGGTGGTTAGCCCGAGAATTTTAGGTAGAAATATTTTTAACAATTTATCATTATATTCGATAGGGCAATGTTACTAGGTACTAGCATTCCCTACGAGTTTATAAAATAGGTAATTGCGTAGACAACATATATAGATATGTAATACATATATAATTATAACATTTAGGGGTGGAGTAATTTAACCTACAAATAGTTTTAACAATTTATCATTATATTCGATAGGGCAATGTTACTAGGTCCTAGCATTCCCTACGAGTTTATAAAATAGGTAATTACATAGACCACATATATAGATAGGCAATACATATACAATTATAGCATTTAGGAGTTATTTAACCTCACCGTCCTAACTGTTTTCTTGTATATTTTGTGGCAAGAAATTCAGCACAAAAATTTCAATTCAGCATAAAATATTAATTACTTTAACCACTAACGGAACCCAGGACACTCACGGAGTCTAAACAAACCATAGATTTAAGTTGAATTCTACGAGGATAATAATCTATGACTTAGCTATTGGTAATATTCTAATTATGGATCGCGCGGTTGGCATTATAGAAGCTATTCTGTTCACAGTACTTACCCCGGTTACTCGGGAATACGAACACTGATTTTAACTGACCAACTGTTGCAGATATTGATTGATCTTAATAGTTAGTGGCAAGGGCAGCTTTTTTAAATTAAATTATTAATTATAATTATTTATTGGGTAAGTTGACAATTATGACGTAAGCTATGTATTGACGAGAATTTCAATTATGCGAATGTGCTTGCTCGCTGTCTGCACGGGTTTATCTAACCTCTGTCGCGGCAACGTGGTCGTGTCCTATCCCTCCTCGGTCGTCTAGTGACGAGACAAACTACATATCGATGTCCGCGCACGCGCTGCCATTGGCCGGCGGCTAAATCCTTATCTGTTCGATCTCGACTACTTCACAGAACAATGAGCGAAGGAATTTTGCATTGTTCGAACCGGTCCGCTAATGTTCTAGTAGATTCCATATAGTGATGTTACTAAACGCAATATGTTTGATGTCGATGTTCCTACATTGTAACACTTTCCCGTTAATATAGTCAGCGCTTGACCCGGCTCATTAAAACTATTGTAAAACCATAAGAAGCAGTGCACTTTACTAGCAAACGAAAGTTTCCAGCTCAAGAGCGTCCCTCGTCCGCACTTCATCATCCTCCACCGAGCCTTTTTCCCAACGCGATTGGGGTCGGCTTTCCAGTTTAACTGCGATTCGACTATTTGAACTTCGATATTTTTCGTGAAGCGACTGCCATCTGACCTCCACAATCCATGGGCGATGTCGAAGTTCTGTCGTTACACCGGTCGAATTTTTAATTTAGGGCTCCAACTACCCCTAACGACTGCCATAAATGTTCGTATGACAACCGGGACCGACGACTTAACGTGCTCTCCGAGGCACGGAGGGATCTCAAGGTCTTTAAGAAATGGTCACCCATCCTAAGACCGGCCTGAATCGATGTTGCTTAACCTTTGTAGTGTGTTAATATTGTCGGTTACCGCTAGACCACGAGCCCCTCACCGCGAGCTCATTCGCATTAGTATGATAATGAGTAATATAAGTACATATTTGCCTTGAAACCCGCGCAAAGCCATTTTTTTTGGAAGTCGGTTGAAAAGTAATAACCATCCATCCACACAAACTTTGGCGTTTACATTCCCAGTGGCAAACTCGATCAAACAGATAATACCTCAAATACAATATCCGGACGAAAATAAAACAGCTGCACTTTGATTTTATTCAATCCCAGTAGCTCGTTCAATTTTCGTTGTGATCCAGTTTTGAAGAGAAACTAATATGAGGCATTAGTTTCCAAATCGAAAACATTTTGAAGCCAGTCCTTTTGCCAACGTCAAAATGCATTCGGATCCAGTTATCATAATATAATCGGAAAATTGAACCAAGGAAATTGATTTTTAAATTCCACGACGTTGTTTGGAAGGAGCTAGCTTTTAGATTTTATTACGATTATATAATAGCAAATTGCTTCTGCTGCGGTTGCAATGTTTATTTCATTTTATAGGTCTATAAACTATACTGAAGAAAATATACTTACAGTGAAACTCATTGGTATGAACTTAGCTCAAGTCGTAACCGAACAAGCGACAGATTTCTTTCCAGGAGAAACGCTCAATGCAAACTGACCAAGATTCCACTGGCCTAGTGCCCAATACCTCAAAAAGACATCATCCATTTTGGTCTAAATACAAAATGTGCCGACCAAAGCAAAAAGTACCTAATTTTATACTGGAGTTAAAATTGGGAAACCATTGCCCCCGGTTTTATTTGAGGTCAAAAATCGTTGTAACGTTCATAGTGAATTATCCTACTACTTATATTGGGGCAAAGTCAAGTAACCATAACAATAGATTCTAGATTTCCATAAACATGAACTGAAGCTTAGCTTTAGCGCCATTTTTTTCAATTTTTTTTTCTTTTCAAGAGAAAAATGCTAAGAAGGGTAGGTTACACGATTATTAGTTTCTTTTCTCGACACGTTTGTATCTGGCTGGACCAAAAATTTATAAAACGTGAATGATGTCCTTTTCGATCATATAAATTCATCTTCCGGCGACGGTTCAATATTTCTTTTCTAATTTCAACACAAATAGAACATTTTTGAGACAGTGAATAAATTTTATTTCTTCACTGAATAATTTCCTCGTAAATATAGAAATAAAAATGGTCTGTCCTCCACTTGACGCGTACGTAATCGTTTGAGTGGCTTCTCTTGTATCTCTAACATGAATAAATCGAGCAAAGGGGACAATAATAACCCTCACTTACCCGATTTTAGGTCGTATTTCATTTGTACCTACATAATATTAGGTTTAAACCGATTTCAAAAAAGGAGGAGGTTCAGAACTGTATTATTTTTTATGTTTGTTACCAACCTCATATCTTTCGACAGAGTGAACCGATTTTATATTTTTTTTAAATTGAAAGCTACTGCTTTCAATGTGGTCCCAATACAATTTGGTGCCATTCTGGTAATTGGGAGTCCGTTTTTTGTGTCAACTTTTAACGTGTTTTCTTCTTCTTTACATAGTGAACTGTAACGTCTTACAGTCTGACTTAATTGGAACTTTTGTGAATTCTATACTAAACTGAGTTGAGATTTCATTAATGAGAAAACGTCTCTTAAACTCATTGCAGCAATTAGTCTTAGTTAAGGCCAATGTAGTATGTAATATAATATTTAAGGTTCTTCTGACAATGAGTAGGTACTAAGGTGCCCTATCAATATCTTTAGAGCTCGTCTGCACGCGGTCTACTTGCTGACGGACGAGGCTCTGTCAGTGCCCGGAAACGACAAAGACTCGCCCCTATTAAGCGTCGTTCAGACTATGGTAAAGATAACTATAGAGCATGGCGTTCACATATATATATATAATACGCCAGTGAAGCCGCTTCTCCTCCTAAACTAAGAGTCGCACAGTCAAGTGTGGCACACCGTTGGAAAGTTCGTGGTCTCAAGTGGTGCGATAAGATTAGAAATTTGACAAAAAGTAAAAAAAAAAAAAATTATTACCTTCGCAGTTTGCGCTAAGGGTTGCTAGTTACGCTCTATTATCGCAAGCGTTTCTAGTATATTGAAAACTCAGTTGACCAGGCAGTGCGGTGGGGAGGATGGGGGAAGAGCTGAGGGAGACGGTAGGGGGTGGCGTGCGATATAGCACAGCCAGCATAGCACATCGCTCAATTATATAGCGTATAACTATCCCATACTATATAGCATAGCGTAGTGTGAACGTTTTCATAGTAAATATATTGGTGACCGAAATTGTTGTGATATATACTATGATGCGATATATATAGCGTGGTATGAACGACGCTTTACGTGACAGGAAATGAGAGCGCTGTGAATACCTATGTTTCATCCCCTCAGGAGTACATGCGTGATTATATTATGTATGTTTATATTAATTTAAATTACGGATAATGTTAGATACTCGTATGTATCTAACCTAAATTTCCCTGCAATTAATTGGACATTCAATTATGTTAATTTACTGAGTGAATAATTAATTTTGGATAACATTATTTAGTAGGGAGGGAATAAGATAATATAATGTTAGGGACAAAACTTGGATAGAGCGGTGTGATACTCGTATAATTAACGCTAACTGTAATAGCGCGATCTAGAAAGTATATAATACTAGCTGTTTTTTTTTACCGCGGCCACTCCCATGTCCATTGCTGCAGGCGTCTCTGGTGACACTAGAAGGTATTTCCAGTGGATACTAGCATTTTTTTCTAGCTATGGATAGCTAGAAAAAAATAGCTAGCTGTCCCGTCGAACTTCGTACCTTTCTTTTAAAAGATCCTTCTCCTGATAATATCGAACACAACAAAAAAAGAATTAGCGAAATCTGTCCAGTTGTTCACGCGTGATGGCGTGACCAAAGGACACAGGGATTCATTTTTAAATATAAATATATAGGAAGATGTGAGTTCCTTTATTATTACTTTGAGTAAATGAAGCAATATTGCGCACTTTTTTTCCCGTGTTAGTCCCATCTAATTGGGGGCAAACCGGGTATGTACAATAAAAAATAAAATGTTCAACATCATCGTCATTGTAATAAAAATACACATTATCTAAACTAAGTTTCATCTTTCTAGAGGAAAGCCGAGGAAGGATAAACAGACGGACATAATAAAACTATAAGGGTTTCGAGACAAACTACAGAACTCTATGAAGTGATCATTTTGCTATTTTTCGTTTGTCGTGTCTATCCATCAGCAGGTGCATCGCGTTGCAAGAATACTTAGCCTTAGAATTATATTAAAGCCTCTTTGCTCCCTTAAATTAAAAATTCCAAGCAAATAGTAGCTTTCTAACAAACTTGTTCATGAATAACTAATCAGTACTGTTTCGGTGTTTAGTCACATTTGCATATTTCACCTCACAAGTTGTCCTTTGTTGGTTTAGGGTGGTTGACCTTTTGACACCCAACTCTCAAGAGTGATACTTCGCTCAAGTTTTTGTTGATATTCGTATACCAACTTATTCAGTGAATTTCGTCTTGTTTCTTATGTAAAGGACTCACAGGCAGTAATGTACTAGCGGACGTCCGCGGCTTCACCCGCTTGACAAATTGCATACACAAAAACCTTCCTCGAGAACCACTCTATCCATTGTTGAAAACCGCATCAAAATCCGTTGCGTAGTTTTAAAGATATAAGTATAAGTACATAGGGAACGGTACGACTTTGTTTTATACTATGTTATGATGTCTGGCCTCACTGGAAATCCTCCTGGGTGCGTACCAGAGACAATGGACGTAGGAGCGTCCAGACTTCAGAAAAAAAAATGTTGTGATGTCAAACCGGGCTGCGGTGCGCGTGGCTTTTTACCTTTTCTAGGGACTTTTGCTGTATATCATAATAATATAATCCTGGGTTCTTTAAGCGGAGCGTGAAGAGGCACGTCAGTAGGTCGTCAAGTTGAGGGCCACGTCTATAGTATTGTGTGCTGTGAGAGTGGCCCACAATCGCTGGATGTCGCCACGACTTACCACCACGCGGGCGGCGTTAATTTGGCGAACCCAATATAATAATAAAAAATCTATCAGAGTCATGTTCGTCTGTCAGGTGCTCGGCATGACTAGGGCCCCGTAGACGGTGATCAAGCCCGTTACTAAATACCATGTCTCTGATGATACCGTGAGGCACAACCAGTCAGCGAATCAAGGTAAACTACCTAGTGAAGGGTATAAATTTGTACTTTTAGGTCAAAATATGTTGCTGTCAAAATATGGTACTGGCAAATTGTGGTTGTCTTGCGGGGATATAAGCGTGATATGTGTGTGTAAATATGTTGCAAAGTTCCACCAAATTCCACCAATTGCCGACACAAACCCTATACCAACCAAACAGTGGTATATTATTATGTAGGGTTTCTCGTTGGTGAAAAATGTGGTGGTTTCAGCAGTGGGCGTAGGACTTAATAGGATTTCGAATTATTTTTTTATTGAAGTCAACTGAACATGCAAACAGAAATACATTGAAAATCGACCAAATTATATTTTGGCAATGGTTCGAGTCGCATCGTTCGAAGACTGTGATTTCAATGAGAGTTGGCACCAAGTTACGACTAAACATATTGGGTCCTAGTATTAGACCAAGTAACTAATATATTAAACGAATTGCATATATTGTGATTTCTAGGAGATTTTTCATTAGACACAGTTAAGTTACGCACTGCAGGCTTACGAGTCTACTCGTTCGAGGAGGAAGGACTCACTACTGCCAGTCGCCTTGTCGCATCTGTCACGTGTCGCATGCTGCAACCATTCCGACGCCCACTTAACAGCACACCGACTGCAATAGGGCTGCACAGACTTACAGTCGTTTTAACTGCACTAAACCTGCAAATTTGTAGCCAACGTGTAGTTGAAATTCCGTCCATCTGTCTAGCTAGACTCAAATATTTTTTCAAATAGGTCAATAATTTTCGAGTTTATTCGTTACAAACATACATGTTCTTCTACTTTTTGTGTCGATGGACAAACATTTTTTTAGCATTCCGTACCCAGGGTTAAAACGGGAACCCTATTACTGAGACCATCCGTCCATCCATCCATCCGCTGTCCATCCGTCTTGGGCTGTAACTCATGAACCGTGATTGTT
>OY748313.1:6268051-6424448 GCA_963556515.1 Nudaria mundana
TATATGAATCTACAGTATTTTAAGCGAATCGAATTTAGAATACATAATTTTATCAAAATTTGAACAACCCGTTATAGTGTGAAGGTAAGTAATAAACACTCTTTAGTAACAAAACCTTTTAATTAAAACGGGCCCATAACCTATTAAACTAGTTGAGTTTCCGTAATAGAGTAACTTTATATTACATTAGATAACCTATACGGCACGGTGTACATTATTACGACTAGTAATAATTTATATTATTTAGCCATAGCGGCTGGTACATAAGATCTTGTTGCCTTTAATCATCATTTCATCACAAGGCAACGGGTTTCAATTTTCTTTTTCCAAATTACAATAAAGCTGCTACTTTTTATTAAATTCATTCGGCCATTTTGGATATAACCCATTATAAATGTGCTCGGTGACGGCAATAGGCTTGCCCCTATTACGTGGGACTAAAAATGCTGGCAAAATTGTGGGTGTGTAATGCACCTCTGTCTAACCCTTCGGGGATATAGGCGTGATATGTATATGTATGTATGTAATAAACATATCTGTACTAATTGTTTATTTGTTTGCATTGAATAGGCTCCGTAACTACTGAACCGATTTCTGATATGTAGCTACATTATCCCCGAGTAACATACGCTACTTTTATCCCGGTAATGTGTTCCCACGGGCACTGGGAACGATAAAACTATGTGTTATAAAATTATAAAAGTACCACCTTTATAATATGAAGTGTGATTACAGTATCTTACCTTATTATCTATGAAAAACTTTTCAGCATATACTTTCTCCTCTACATATTCGCCATTTTGTGTCATATGCATTATGGGCTTTGGTAATGTTAACTTTAATGATTTCTTAGAACTGTTTGATTGTTTTTTTGTATGTGATTTGTTTGGTGATGTGTTTTTTATCTTAAAATCCTGTAAAATATAAATATTGACAATTATAAAAGTACATAAACTACTAACAATGCCCAAGTCACTCTGAACTGAAGACAGTGGTGGAACTTGCAGACAGTAGGACGAGGCTCAGCATCACGAGCATGGACAGTGTCGACATGAATATGTCGATCGACCTATTAAACCAATGATATCGCAGAAAATTACAAATAATATGTTAAGTGGCGACATTTCCTGCGATATCATTGGTTTAATAGATCTATGGACATATTATGTCGACACTGCTTGCTCCTGGGGCTGCTATAGATTTACTCAACATTCCGGATATGGCCAAAGTAAAATATAAAGATACTGAAACGCGCAAGTTTAAAAGTTAATATGGCAAACACTCGTCCCCTACTACAACAAAATGACATACATGTAAGCCGCGCACGATGACAGTGGGATGGATGTAACCTTGGATGGATGTGAACCTTGTAACAAAAACGGCTTCGTGTGACGTCATCTATCGCTAAAAAGTACGGATAACGGTTTATCGAGCGAAGCGAGTGTAGCGAGCGGAGCTCCTTGTCAGGTGACTCAAATGCAACTCGATGTGAAATTATTTCTCGACAACTACCCAACCGATTTTCATGATTTTTTCACTCAAAAATCAAGCATTCTCAGGAGCAGGTTTTGTTCGATACCGAATTTTGATTTAGGACCCTCAAAAAAGTTATTGACATATTTTTGGTCAATAACTTTTTTTGAAAACCTGCTCCTTATAGATTGATAAATGCCTTAATAGAAATAGTCGCTTCGCTCAATTGCATGCTGCAGCGCAGTACCACAGTACCACAGTACCACAGTACCAGGGCAGCGACCGCAGCGAGTAGTTATCAGCACTATAAGAGATTGATGACGTCACGAAGTGGTTATTGTGACAAGGTTTCATCCCACTGTCATCGTGTGCAGCTTATACAGAGGGGGTAGGTTGAAGTTAGTTACACATTCGCATTTTTTTCGACCCAAGTAATAGAGGGCAAGCCTATTGCTATAGCTATAAGCACCGTTTACAGTAAAAAAAAGTAATTTTGTAATTCAAACCTAAATTCCAAGAGCCAGGACCGATGTTACACACCTTTCAAGTCCAGGCATATTATGTTATGTAAAATGTTATACGTTGCATACCTTATCTTTACTAGCGGTACTTGTTGAGCGTTTCTCTAAAGACCTTATTTCTTTACACAATTCTCTCACCAGCTGACCGGAGTTTAGACATTTTGGTACATTATCACGCTTCGAGGTGTCCGTCTGAAAGTAGAAATAAATAAATATTCATCTAGATTCAAACGAAGCAATTAATGTAGATATGAATTTAAAGTAAGGCCATCGTTATTGAATTACTTTGCGACAGAGAGTTCATGTTACAGGTGAACATTTGGTACCGTAGTTCTCAACCATTTGTCAACAGTTATAGAATAGATAGTTCTGTCATAAATACGTCTGATTCGGACTTTTCCAACGAATCATCCATGTCTAAGAACGCTTATCCTGTCATGAGTTTTTTCACCAGGCAGCGTACGGATCTCGCCCGCAATGTGTGCCGATGTCAATATTCGTTACATGTCGCGCGGGCCGCTCGCACGTCAGTTGCTATGGTAACGGAGCTAGTCGTGAACTGATTTGACGTTGACATTGCGGCATCCGCTTGCTGCTGGTGGCAAAACGTATGACAGGAAAAGTGCCCTAATTTTAACCCCTATAAGACTTTCGTTTACATTTTTTTTGTCGTTCCGGTGGCCTTACTTTAGATAATATGTACTTACAGCTTTCAATGCATGCCATTCTTTAAGTGCATTGGATAATATCTTGATACCACGCAACAACAACTGCGGTAAGGCTGGCAACGATGACACGCTTTCGCTGAGTGTGAATTCTTCGTCCTGTATGTTCAATAATAATATTATAAATCCGAAAGTTTGTTTTTATGTACCCTCTTCACGGTCAAACGACTGGATGCATTTGGAATGGAGAAGAAAATAGAGTACTTTAAAAAGAGGAGCGGAGCTGCAAGCAACAGCTAGTTTCTAAAATTTTAGAACTATTTAAAACTTAGGTATTTTTTATTTACCTACGTTTTAAATGGTTCTAAAGGTCCTACAAGTTCATCAATCTTTCTTATAATTTTATAACCATTTAGGAAATAAGCATCCAATACACGGTTTAAAACGGCTGGTTAAAACCAATGGTGTTCCATTGAACACTGTTGGTTTTAAACTGTGTAGTCAGCAAATCGCTCAGTTTAATACCACGGTCGATAGCGTTGCGAGTTACAAAGTTTATCATAAACCTGAACAAGTTTAGATTTTTGATCAAAACTTAAAAAAGATTTTCTAAGTAAAGATTTCGTCTTCCTCCGGTGTTTGATCAAAAATAGATTTTACCATAAACTTGCGACATATTTGTACCTGTCTTTTGTCCCGTATTCAACCCACAATTAAAAAAAGCTCACATAAATACAGCATACAAACCTGTGTCTCCTCGTTATGTCTCCTCAGCATGGTCAGTAGATGGGCCCCGGCGTACCAGTGCATGGCCTCGAACAGCGGGTAGCGGAACATCGTGGGGGTCTCCACGCGACGTTCTATCTCATATATCCTGGGAATACATATTATATTTCATAAAAAAAAAAACAAGTAAAACCCATGTTGTAAACAAAACAAAATTACTTCAAATATCGGAATGATACCAAATTGAAATGAAACAACATTAGAAGCTACTAGCTTTCAATTAAAAAAAATAAAAATCGGTTTACTGAGTTGAAATGTTATGAGGTAAGAAATACTAAAGAAAAGAAAAAAAAAGTGGTTTTAATTACTTTTTTTAAGACAGTTAAAAATTTGTAGAAAATTATGTTTTTATTAAATAATAAATTCAATGTTTTTACCTAAATTATAGCTACCCTATGGACTGATATTACTAGCAACCCGCAACAATATGGACTGCAGAAGTTGCGGTTATGTAACACATTGTCAGGAGTCCCTGGTAGATTTTTAACTTTCATTTTCATCAAGCAAATTTTCCATGAACGGCTTTTTGAGAAGACACCTAACTATTTCGATACAAAATTTTATACTGTGTTAGCTAACAGAGGGAGCAGCATTTTTTTTATTATATCTAAAATAATCGTTAACATTATTGCAAAAAAAAGGGTTTATAATACTAGTATATTCATATTTTATGTACAGTATAAAACACTTACTGTAACTGCATCTCAATGGCATACGAATGTAGAAAATTCCCTCCAAACACTAAAGAATCACACGGAGTCAACACAGCATGTATCCAACCGCTTGGTATGAACAATGTCTGTCCGGCACACACTTCGGCTGTACCGTACCACTCTACTACGTCACCGAAGAACTTCTCACTCTGATTGTTGGCTGCACACCACTGCTGGTATAATGCTAGGTTGGTTGATGTAGGGGGGATGAGGTAGAATATCTGAAAGTTTACAAATTCAGGAGTTAATATTTTATTTTTTAAACATACAGACTGCAGAGATTGTAAAGGCCAGTCATTGAGATGAAATAAATAAAGTAAAACGGACCATTACTGAGTTACATTGTGATAGCGAGCGATTATTATCACTGTCCTATCACTCTTACTCAGCAATGGCGTAACTTGTTCGACGAGAGGTGTCGTTGCGTGTTTCATGGTACAGAAAAACATTGAGTGCCTCAGTTGTCAACATTTGATACAAATATATAAAACACGTCTGCTTCGGACTCAAGAATTCGGACTAATGGCTCGGCAAGACAATGGATCACTGCTCTCATTGCCTACGAAGAGAAGACCATCGTGACTCGCTGTCTGTCCGTCGGTCCTCATAGCGGTTTATACAGGGTGTTACGAAAGAGTTATATCAACCCGAAGCCTGCATCGTCAGCTGGTCGACCATAACCCGTTTCGATATATGGCGACCGCCAAAGAAGAAAAAAAAATTCATCAAAAAATTTAAAAAGATATTTCAAATCAAAACAAATGTGTCCCAACGCTACGGCTTGACGTAGCTACAACTAGACAACTGGACAACTAGACAACAACGGAGAAAGGAGTTTAAAAATCAACAAACCTAATTGCCAAAAATAGAATAAAAAAATAAATCAGTAATGACATGACATATCATGTCACTCAAAGGTATGTAAACAAACAAGATATAAAAAGAATGAAATAATTACAAATAGTAAGTAATTATGCACACGACAGTACACAGTATTTTTAGGTATCAACGGCTCACGGTACAACTCCCGGGCAGCGCTCAAATTGCCTTCTGATGCTCCTACACAAAGCATCATCTCGTAATACTCTTCGTTACTCAGAGCCATTACTACACAACACAATTACTATCACACACAACTTGACACAACTCACAAATTAACACACTAAACAACTATTTAGCTACCTTACTGCACAAAGCAAAGAATGCAACTGAACTGACCTGTGACCTTGCTAAATGGTATTTTAAATAAAATTCTAGGAAAATTCAAACGGCGACCGAAGCCGACCGAACGCACGGCTTCGTTCGGCATCGCTTGATGCTAAACAGAGACAAAATGTTCCTACCAGGAGTGAGACGGAAGGCTTTTCACAAGCGCGCATTATTTGTACCTATTTTGATGTCGACGACCGAAGCAGCTGATTTTAGCTAGTGTTGTTTAAACAACTGTGTATTTTATTCGGTAATAATGTTTTTTTATGAACTTTTTTTTTCTTCTCTGGCGGTCGCCACATATCGAAACGGGTTCTGACCGACCAGCTTGTGACCGGAAGTGTACTGAACTACACTTCGGAGCCAGGAGGGTGAACAGCAGAAAGCTATTCCCCAACTTTATTTATTTGTGCAATGTTATTGTTATTACACTGTAAAGTAATAATAATACCCAAGGCATATTATAATCCTACCTTCCGTCCATGCAGTACATGATACCACACAGTAGTACCACCGAAGTCCACGTGGAAATCAGTATAGGCTCCCCCGGGAGACATGAGACAGTACTTCTTGACTGGAGGGGCTGCAGGCTGGTCGCGACCTCCTCCCCATACTACTGTCGCCCAGTCTAGTGTACGGGCTACTAGGGGAGGTTCTACACAACGGGACATGCTGGAAATTTAAAAATGTTTCCTCATATATTTATCAATATTTTTCTTCTATATTTCCAAAGACTCAAAAACAGCCGATTTCTTGCCGACCTAATGAGATATTTATTATTATATTTTGGCCAATTTACCCGACACGAGTTATTCCGATGAATGAACTACATAATTGTCGAGTTTCATTAAAATCCACTCTGTAATTTTCGTGGAGAACCATCCATACAAACTTTCATATCTATAATAATAGTAGTATGGTACAGAGCAGGACCCATGATCACAGAGAAACAGTTGGCGGAATAGGTTTCCCGGGTCAGCTAGTCAGGTTAGAAGTTACATAATTAAATAGATAGATTAGAAGACTCACTTAGTGTCACTGAACTCCAAGCTGAGCACATTGAGGACTTTCTCGTCGCGATGTTCAGGAGGCGTTTCAAAATAATCCACGAAATCACCAAGCGGCATTCGGAGTGTTGACTGTTTTCTTACATCTATTACTTCCACCTGTGGAATAGAAAAAAGCTTTTTGTGTTGAATACCGGCAGAAATGAATGAACGAAAAGGTAATATAACATCACCAATGGGAGCAGAATATCAATGAAATGTGGAATAAATGAAGAAAGAATATTTATTTTGATAGCATCCATAGTGCGTCATAAATACAGAACCCGGCGATAAATATTACACATCGACCTTTGGAAAGAGACAATCGGGTCACACACACACACTACCTATATTACGTTTTGTCAGTCATAGTGTGAACATGTTTTTATATTTTACCCGAAACAACACTCATAGAAAAATTCGTGTATTTTATACAAAGAATAAAAAGAATTATTAAAAGAAACCAATCATAATTGTAACAGCTCCTAATAGATACCGGACTGTTTGTATTTCGTGCGGCAGAGATAACGCTCTACTAAGCCGATTGTCTCTTTCCAAAGGTTGATGTGCAATATTTTTTGCCGGGTACCTACTGTAATTAATTATGACGGAAAGCTATATAGGTACTCTTTTAAAGAGAATCAGGTAAACAAAAAAGTACTTACCTCAAGTTGTGCTCCACAAAATCGTAGAACAGACCGTACTGTGAAGGTGGCGGGATTTGGTATTTTCATTTCAAACCCCTCTGTTATAACGAATGTTACCGGCTTTGTGAAACCTGTCAAGTAAAAATCAAACATTTTGCTTTAATCAATAGTAAAATTAGCAAACCAACTCATATCAGATTTATTCCAATTCATATCAGAAACAGGCAGTCCAGTTTTTTTAATGGATCTTTTAAGTTCTTTTACAAAATAAGTTACAATAATGTGATTGGGCTGCTAAGATACTATTTAGTGGTATGTAACATCTGTCCTGGCTGTTGGAATTTTGGTTAGAATAACTGGTGGTTATGGATGCGTAACTGGGGATTATGGACGCTTGCCCCTATTATGTGGGACCAACTTAACCAAGTAGTGCCTGTGTAGTAAGAGACCCCTCCTCCATTAATGTAGCTAAGATATTACATTAGTTTAGTAGATAGTTGTTTATCATCATCTACCTGCCGTATTCCAATTATTTAGAGTCGTCACAACATGTCTTCCTTGTCCACACATCCCTGTCAGACGACATCTCTTCAGGCCTTTCCTAGTCATATTCTCTTTCACACTTTCCATCCATCTTTTCTCAGCTGTACGCCTCTACTTATAAAGTTATTCTAACACATACCATTATCCCTGATCAATTCCTCAGTGAACTGATGTGGGCTCAGCCGCTGTAAGGCCGCGGCAGCGGGACGGAGCGGCCGTGCCGCTAAGGCCCGCACCCACGCTGGTGTCCCGACCTGAGAGGGCCGAGCCTCTGAGCCTAACTCGTAGCGGTCAGCTCGGTGGTTGTTTGTTGGGATTTTTACTATAAGAAGTAGTTTTTTTAATCAAAATGATAGACTAACTTGTTAATATTCTTACCAATATGCAGGACTTTCCATTTAGCAATGTGAAAATTGCTAAGTACAGAGAGCAAAGGTATTATGTATGCAGACATACATGACTATGTACATCTGCATACATAATACAAAGCAAAGCAAAGGCATTATGTATGCAGACATACAAGACTATGTACATCTGCATACATAATACCTTTGCAACAGCTACACTGCTGTATTATAATACAAGTGAGGTCATCAATGATGTACTAACTATTTGTATAAGGTTGTTCAAACCAATATTAGTCCATGTGTTTTTGTTTTGTTTTAATTTGGGTACCTCCAACATTATCTATGACTGATTTTATTTTTATTCTTAAATATTTTTTAGTAAAGTTTAAAGTAGTACTTACATACTGACGGCCCATAAGTTTGTGCACATTTTGGGCAATGGTATTTGTCAATATCATCAGAATGATAAATTTTCACATCCACACAGCTGAAACAAAACAACTCATATTATATTTTTTATGTAAATCAACAACTCATAAAAAAATCTTCTGTCATTATGTTTGTTGATGTGAGAATATGTAGTTATTGAGTCGTATTTCAGGATTTTTATAGAATCATTCATAGATTAATTTATTAGCATGCTACATGCAGTACTGCTTGTTATTTTTTCATTTCATTTATTCTTTATTGTACACATAAAAACACATCATACATCGGTAATTTAAGAACAATATGCACAAAGGTGTGCTTAAGTCAATGGATGACTTATCTTCCAGCAGACCCAGAGTTATTTAGGATAGGTACAGATTTTACATGAGAGAGAAGAGAAGCAAACACCACGCTACATTACTTAGAGAGGAGAAAATACTAATAATAATGCATAACATACAATCTTACTAGATAAATACATAAAAATAAACATACTTATTACTAAAAGAGCAAGGGTTGGTACATACATACATACAAACAAACAAATATCATACACAAAAATAAATGTGTATAATTAATATTATAAAAATAAAATAAGAAGACAGTAGGAAAAAACTAGTTAGATAGGAAATGTTCCCAAACTCGTTTCCTGAAGATGTCCAACGAAAAGCTCGCACGTTTATCGTGTGGGAGCAAGTTCCAGTCTGGACAGCTTGAATAGTGAATGATTTTCGGCTTGTTGGTAGTTTTGACTTATAGACATGACACATTAGAAATATACCTACTTGAAAGTGAAGTTTTATTACTCTTTGAGTATTCAGTATACCGAGCATAATGCTCATTTGTATTTTAAAGTTAGAAATAAATGATGACGGCCAAAAGAGATGGTGTCAAGATAATGAATGATTAAAAAGTATTGTTTTATAACCTACTATAACTGATAGTGATCTCACATGGTTTACACAGTTATTGCATAATATTTGTTTACAAAAATAACATAGTGAAATGTCATTTATATACCTCAAGTGCAATACACGTGTACATATACTAATAAATTAGGTAAAAATACTAGTAGTAGTAGTTAATGTCTATGATAACAACTGCAATAAAATTACTATTAGCAGAAACATAAGATTAATATACAGAAAATTTGATAAACTAAAATTTTGGTAGAAGTAATAATATCAACTTCTATTTAATAAAAAAATGAGTTTGGTGTGTAGTTTGTTTTAAGTTATTATACAAACAACTGGTCAAAGAACAACTGCTCAGAAGTATCTTTTCTCAGATCCTATTCAAATCACTACATATAATATTTCAATGAGATAGGTAATTGGACATTTAAGAGCCTAGTCTGTTTGGAATTACAAGTTCAATGAATAAAATAATATACACATATACTTTAGAATTCCTCGGGATATCTTCAGTACACACAGGTAGGAATATATACAAAGAACATAACAGAAGGGCGCATTCTGATTACACCCATGGCGACCGTAGATGTAAACAAACAAGAACTACTGAAAAACACTAGGAATGCACACAGTATCCAAGGTTTTTCTATTTTATACTCAGTTGTCTTCGAAAATGCAGCATATCAAGAAGAACTGAGCCAATATCGTGCAAAACAATCGCGCACACTAGTGATGGCCGAAGGGGCTTACACCGTCAAAGTTCACATTTTTTTTCTAACACACAACGCAATATTTTCAAGGAATTTTTAAAATTTTGCACATTACCTGCCATGAAACCATTCACGACAGCAGTCACATTCTATCATAAATTGTCCAATATTATATGGTTGACCACACAAACAATAGGTTTCCTTCGATGACGCCATTTTCTTGGCGAATATTTTTTTTTCTCCACGTCGCTTTAGTGTGGCCATATGGAAAATTAGTGAAAACACATTTTCTACCATAAAAGAAGTATAGTTTAAACACGATAAGTTTGCAAAGACCTAAATATGATAGATTTAAAAATTAAGGGTATGGTATCCCTGTGTTTATAACCCCATACACATTTGTGTAGTTTTGATACTTTGATTTTATCTTTGTTTGTTTCGTGTGAGCTAACTTTGCAAAGTAAGCATCCCACAAAAAGACAAGTGTAGCCACACGTAAAAGTATTCTACGGTACGTTAATGGCACGTGTTTCTTTGGAATCAAATATGACCACCATAAACCAGGGATACTCGAAGGATAAAGTGATGCAGACACGGAAGAAATTGAGAAATAGGCCTATCCACTACAGGCGTGCCCTGCCGGTATGCAGGAGGCGTGATATGATATTACCGGAGGATTGCAAAATGTTTACTTGATTTTATCTAAAACCTAAGAAAATCCAGGTTTTTAATCAATAAACTAAATTGGGTAATGAGGCCATAAATGTTTTTAGAAAAAAATGGTTATTTAAAAAATAATAATTAAGATTTTAGATAATAAATTATAATTCAACATTCAAAGTATCAAATCTGTTCATAGTTCACAATGAAAGTATAGACAGAAATGTTGCTACACTAGTGTTTCTGTGGGGTTGCCACTTCATTCCTTTGTAAAGTTATCGTGGCCAGAGTCTATTTCCCTCAACATTTGTCGAGTCTTGTGGTCGGGCAGTAATGTTTGATTTCTTACTTCCTTTTATTAGGTAGAGTCTGGCAAAAGGTGTAGAAATGGACCCATTTTATTTCTCTGCTGGCAACATTATGCAAATAATGACATCTCAAGCAAACAGAGTTTACGATTCCGTTCCGTAGAACACATAGTACATTACTTATATACCGTACTCGTAGAGTTTTTATTTCAACCACCAAACGATGATTAAAATGCATAAAAAATTGTTTTTATTTTAGGTAAATAGCATTACAAATTATTGGTAAGCTTTTATGCCATACAAATAGTACACTGGCGTCCCCTCTTATTTATTAAGCTGTAGCACAGAATAGGGAATAGACTGTAGGTAACTCAGATACGTTCACATAAAAGTTGCAGATTTAATCTAGATGTCACTGCATCTATCAATTCTATCGTCAATAAAAAACTGCTCTAGTGCAGTAGCTACATTTAGTGTTCCGACTTAAATGCACAGCGTTTTTCTTACTGTCTGCTGGTAGATCCGGGTATAGGCACATACGAGATCCATAGGACTTCACAAATGAAATCGTAAGACAGGAGTTATAAATAAAACAACCTTCTAGTTAACGACATAGGGCACATTTATTGCTATAAATATACTTGTAGTTATAGATCACAAAAAATGCATCTTTCAAACTTGCCCCCAAAGGATGGGCAGTGTATAACTTATGTTTACACTTATATTAAATGTGAGTGATCATTTTCACATTGTAAAATACTTTTAATAGGTACAATTGTTGGTGAAGTGTTTTAATTTGTTGGAATACTTAATCTTCACACATAATTAAAGCTGAGATAGCCATTATATCCCACAATGATTATATTGTCCATTAGTTTAATATAGCTTCTTCATTGGAGACAAATAAAACTACTTCACCAAGTAAACTTTTAAACTAATATATAAAATAAGAGGGTGACCAGACAATACTCTCCACTTTTTACTAATTTAATTACATAAATCACAGAATTAAAGGACACTAACGTATGGTAGAATATTAGGTTAGGCACTAGGCGTCCAACGTGGTTTTGAGTTACAACCACTATAATTACAAAAGCCAGCTACAACAGAAATTGAGTAATCGTCGTATACTACTACCATTTGTAAATATATAAACATATGACATAATATAAGTAAGGTGAATGATGACCTTACAGTAATATTATAATATGAATGATGAAAAAGATAGTCTTTTGGTAGACTTGAACCACCGAGTATTCCCTTTCCAGAAGGAACACTCACACCAACGGACCCAGACACCACATTATTTAAGAAAGCGTTCATATTATTCTATGAACTAATAATGGATAAGATCACTATCGCGATTCAGGGTATCTCTTCAGTGGCGCCATCTATCACAGTTTTATATCAACTATGATAGGCTGCGGGCAACTAGATGGCTCTCATTTCATAGTAAAATATCATTTAAAAAAATTAACAAGTTTCTATTTACTTACAAATACACAACCATATTGATTCTGTAGTAATTTAACGCCATGGAATCTTTTAGGTTTACCGCAAAGAATACATAGCGTTTAATTACTTTTGACGCGAAATATTATTATTGTTTAATTTATCGATTAACTGGCAGCTATTACAAATTAAATAATTGTACTAATATACTAACAAAACTACTAATATACTAACAAAAGTACAAATTGTATGAAAAGCAACAATTTATGAGAGTGGGCTAGTTAACTGGATGTGGTAAATGTTGTAGATTAATTTGACAAGTTTATGGTCTGGTTGGACGCCGAAAAGATGATATTTTCAGTAAAATATAAAAAAAAAACATATTTTCGGACGGACATTAAAAACGTAATCAAAAATTTTAGTATGTCAAATAGAAATTAAATAATTTGAATATATAAAACCATAACTATTTATACCATGGCACATTTATAAAAATAATGCTATAACATACTATTGGATCAACGGAAATTGAACTTTAAATAAGAGACGCTTTATAGATAAATACACTTTGATAAAGATGTTGATTTCTATTTATATGTCTCGCGCACAAAGGGGTACCAAAACGGCAAAAAAAATCACGTTAGTTGTATGGGAGCCCCCCTTTAATCATTATATTGTTTTTTAGTATTTGTTGTTATAGAGGCAACAGAAATACATCTTCTGTGATACTTTCAACTTTTTAACTATCACGGTTCATGAGATACAGCCCAAGACAGACGGACGGACGGACATCGAAGTCTCAGTAATAGAGTTATACCCTTCGGGTTCCGTACCCTAAAAAAATAGAAGCTAGTCTCTTAGAAAAAGTGTAACAACAGAAGGTTGATGTTTCAGTTATTTTTTTTATTTTGAAATTAGACAATTTGTTGTTAAACTCAGTTGATCATAATATAATCATAAGTGGTTTGATTATAAATTAAATAAATAAATATATTGTGAGACATTATTTTACAAAACGAAATCTAGCCCAAAAGTTAATATAAGCTTGTGTTATGAAATTTAGATTCAACATACTTATTTACTTCTAGTAAGATATCTATACTATTATATAATTGTAAAGTGGTCGTGTCTGTACAATGGAGATATTTGAAAAAAAAAAAATACTTGGGTTATGTTATGTTAACGATACTGAACACGAAAATTTTTTTTTTTAATTTTCTGTCTGTTTGTTCGCGATGGACGCAGAAACTACTGAACGGATTTTGATGCGGTGAGTTTTGTTAGACAGGGCTTGGTCAGACTTAAAATCTTACGTTTGTTTCATCGCAATCGGTTGATTAGAACCGGAGATGTGACCAAAAATATAATAAACTGAATTTAACGGAGATATATAGATGTCACTTTTTCTTTAATTCTTAGGTATTTATGAAATTTGGCTGATATTGATGAAATTTGGTACAAGGATAGATTCGATCTTAAGAGAGGACATTTATGATGGTATGTTTGGTCGCGATAACCGACATCCACGCGGGCGGAGCCGCGGGTAACAGCTAGTATATTTTAGATAAATAACACCCTAACACCCTGACACTGAACGAACCGTCGTGTTCGTCACACGAAGTTTTATCCTGACTGGGATTCAGTACCCCGGCCTCCAAGTCCAGTATTTAGCTTTAGGCAGTGTCACTAACCACTGCACCACATAGGTTGTCAAATAAATAAAATTATATTAAATAATAATATCACCTAATTAGTGGATGGAAACTATATTTAAAACTTAAATACTAGGAAACAACACTTTTGGAATAAAACAGAATAATCACAAGCCTTTGGATAATTTGGCTACATGTACATTGGTCATCTAATAACATTTTTTCGTAACTATCTCATTATTTTCTAGTTAATGCACAATCCCGCGTATATTTCTGAGATAAAATTCAACAAACTACACACATAATAAATAGTTAAAAGGAATATTACTTAAAATAAACATGTTAGGGAACATTATCAAGTAGTTTAGAATCATAATACTACTAATCTCTTTACGGAAACACTTTAATCAAAAAATATCTCTTTCAAAAATACATTTAGTTAATAAAAATATCAAAAAATTACGTAATTGTGATGGTTAACATTTTTTATTTTACGTAATTTATAAAAATCGTATTTATGTCTTTGTACGACAAGTCTTAAATTATGCAAAAATATAGTTATTTTTATGTATAAATTGTTTAATACTCGTATACATGGGAGACAGTCAAATTGGAAATCTTCAGCTAATAATTTTCTAATCTTTGGAATAAATAAATTAATCTCGATTTTCAGACAATCACAGATAAGATTCAACGGCAAAAAGGTCTTTAAAATTTCAAGAAACCTTTAAGTTTATATAAATTTGAACCCAGGGACCTTAGTTGACCCTTCTATAATACAATTATTAGTATAGCCTTACAACAGCAATGAAACCTTACAAAGTAAGTTAATTGTTATAACAACATCAAACTGGTATATACAGTTTTTTTTTAAATGATTCTTAATCTGTTAACAAGAAATAAATAAAGTATTCGTTTACAACTAAATCATTATGAACAAATGTAAATGTAGGTTCCAAGTTTTACAAATTAAGCTTTCTTAGAAAGCTCTTTGTTCATATTATAATGTACTGAGGATATTGTTTTAGATAGGCAAATTATTCAAAGCTTTGGGCACAGTTTAACTTATAACTTTGCCATAAAACTTCATGTGCATTAATATTGTATTTGCCCACTTAATGAAATGACGTTTACCGAAAGCAGTTATCATATTTCTATAAGAGATAATATATAAATTATTGAGGTTATATTAAACCAGATGGAGCTACTTGTACCATATATTTATAGGCAAAGTTGTATAAAACTAGGCTCGACTAGGTTATTTAACATACATCTAATCTTATACCGTTATAGACCTCAACAACAGTTCATTTATCTTTTCCATTGCTTGAAGTAGTTAGTTTGGCAGTCTCACTATCTGAAGGTGGCGCAGGTTCAGAGGTGATGATTTTTATAGTGGTAGGCGATGGCATGGTCGGGGGTTCGGGTCTGGTTGCTAGGGTTAGAGCTCCAGAGTTTACATCTTCGATGGCTTTACGAAGCTACATGAAATAGGTACATCGATTAATTGGCTGAATAGGTCGAATATTAAAAATTAAAAAATATATAATAATATATACGTGAAGTATTCGATTCTAATGATAATTTACTCTTCAAAATTCGTCAAACGGGTCAGGCTACAGGAAGCACAATGCAACTTACATACCAATTATAGAAAAAAAAATGGCAAAACAGTGCAGTTTTTACTATATGATGATAATAATAAGGTAATTTTGATATGGCAATCATATGAATTGTACAGTAGAAATTATGCTTACCTCTTTCAGTGAAACGACACCAATAAGTCTACCAATGGCAGTGACGTAAGCTCTGCTTACACCCAATGTCGAAAACAGTGAGTGGACCTAAGAAATATATAAATCGCTGATTAATCAATAATTTAAATCCAAATAGGAGGTAAATACTAGACAGTAACCTAATCGGCATAGTATAAGCCGCGCACGATGTGAGTGGGATAGAACCTTATCAGCATAACCGCTCCGTGACGTCATTAATTGCTGAAAAGTAAGGATAACAAAACAGTATTGTAGGTTGATCTACGTCACTATGACGTCACCAACATGGCCGCCAATCCCATGGTCATCTTGCGCGGCTTATAGCTAAGGTGATGGACTTGTGTTCTGAGGATATGAATTCTATTCTCTACAACTAATGTACACCCCTAATTTAAGGGTTAAGTACCCGTAAATGTGAGTGGAAAATTAATTGTGGACCTATGTACTTGTACATAGGTCCACAATTAATGGTCCTAGATGGTCAAAGGTCAGGTAAAAGGTTAATATTTTTTATACCATTGCCCCTCGAAAAAGTGAACTTTATTCATCGATAACAGTGAATAAAACGCTCATTTACTCACAAGTGAATTTGGAACGAGCTTCAATAGACGAATTAAGTATACTACAAAAAAAAAAGAAAGCTGAACGTAACTACTGGCAGGCTGAATGAAGTCATTCCATTGACAAAAAATAACAAAAGGGGCAATGGTATAAAAAACAAACACAACCCGCCAATTTTAGATCGTAGTGTTTCATTGGAAAATTTAAAATAACTAATAAAATGATTCTTCCAGTGATGAAAATGAGTCGCTTACTCCGGAATCATTTCGTTCGAAAGCAGCAATTATCTATCAGACAATGTAGGTGTTGGAAACCTTTACCTTATTTTCTCGCAGTCAATGGTATAGAGTAGATAACTCGTGAAAAAAAAAATATCTCGGTCCTTGTATCCCTCGCTCCACTCAGGATTCTACATTAGAATATTCTAGAATTCTTCTCTACTCTCGGGATCCAACTTCCTAACTTGAATTAAATTTTCTTTTTTGTTCACTTGTTGTATAATCTACTAAAACATTCTAATATCAAGTTCGTGGTTGTTTACCTTGAGTAAAGAAGTTCTCTCAACCAGTTGGAATGGCGCAGGATCGATGTGACAAATGTATAAGCTGTCATCTTCATAATCGTCGTCGGGATTCTGTAAAAAGAACTTGATGATGATTTTGATACATACCTGTTTAGTAAAGTAAAAAGGTGAATATCTATGCACTTGCAGGATAGGTTTTATGGGTCCCTAAAATCCCAATCAAGATTTTTAGGACCCAGCCTGTTAGTTTTGCACGTGCCAACTGAGGGCTTTGTCAAATATATAGAAGTTCATGTCTTATTAAAAATATAATTAAACATAAAAGTTCCCTGTCCGCGACAAGAAGCTTGCTCACAATTACTTGAGACCAACAATATTATGGGTGAAATGTGGGCGTATAACATACCTCTGCCTACCCTTTCGGAGAAACAGAAAACACTGAATGTTATTAAGTTATTAAAATCAGTTAGACATAATATTGGTTTGACATTTTTACGATGGATTCTCTTCTTGAATCTTTGACGATTTGTATGATTTCATCATTTTGGAAAGTCCGTTAAAACGTAATCATTATTACTTATAGTACGTCAACATAACTGACCATATCTCGTTTCCTAGCGATCTGCAGCATCCTATCGAAGTCAATCTCTTTAGACATCTCGAGTTGTTCCCAAGCCTTTTGGTCTTCAGGGGACATGTCGCAGACACGTTCGCGGGGCTGAAAACATAAGGTTATGACATTATTCCCAGTCATGCTTTAATACCTTGTCCAAGGTAATTCGAGTAAGGGTTCGACCTGTGTGGTTCAGTGAATACTGACACTGCCTAAAGCTAACTATATACTGGAGTCTGATGTCGTGGTTAAGTCCCAATTACATAACAGTTAAAGGTAGAATTCGTAAAAATTAAAAATACAAGTTCAGTAGGCTTCTCCCGCGTAAAATTAGATTGTTAATTGACAATTTCTGGATAAAAAAATTAAATCTTCCTTAAAAATTAAAATCTGTGCAGTACTTTTTAAGTTTATCGGGAACAGACAGACGGACGTAGCGAAGTACTTTGTTTAATAAAATGTAGTGATATAGTCTATAAGTACATACCAGTTGAACTTTCTTGTTAATGGATGGGCTTCTTGGCAGAGAAGATGGACTGAGTTGATCAGGTAGACCACCTTCAACGTCTTGTAGCAATGTGGAACGCTTGAAAATTGCTTCGAAAGCAGCACGGATTCTATTTAAAAGGTTTTTTTTTATATCCATATCGGAATACTCACGCCCAAACCAGAAGCTTAGGACGTTTAACATACATGTTGAATTTTTCAAGTGGGCTTGGATGGCCCAATCCGGAACTATAAGGAATAGCGAAAACTGCTCAAAGGAGTCACGAGCCCGATTTTGATGAAACTTAAAACCTCATCATTAGATTTTTTAAAAACCTATAATCCTAGCTGGGAAAAAATCACACCCTTTATTATTACACCATACGATAGTGTTGCTGTTAAGGATCAAATTCTGAGAAGTAATGATATACGGCAAATTTAAGGAAAACTTAGAATTTTCATAAAATTCATATTTTATGTCAATTTTGTTCGTAATCACAGAACTGACTATTTCGTCTTCTAAATGATGCTCGTGGGCAGGTACAATTGGAAAGTAGAACATAATGTTGTATCTCGCGTATGGAATTAGTAAGTAGTACCGTAATCTCGCGTTTAATCACTATAAGAAACAAGCTGGCGAGTACATGTCTAAGTTTTATAGCGAATTTATAGCGACTGCAGAGATTATATTTAGTGGTATGTACGTCCTGTCCTGTCATGGCTGATAAATAAAAGAAATATTACTTACTGGAAAAGTGTGGGTGTGTAATTTACATCAGCCAACCACTTCAGGGATATAGGCGAGATTATATGAATTAATTCTTACCTCGTCTCAGCCCCCGTAACTGTGGTATATACTGAAGGTTGGGTAAGAACAGGTGTCTGAGGAGCTGAACCTCCAGACCCAAGGCCTCGGGTTAACGTAAAAGAGTTGGTTTTCTTTAATATAGACTTCGGACGGAATAACTGGCCTGGCGCTGGAAAAATAATACCCTAATAAAAATAAAATTAAAAAACAGGTACTTATAATACTATACTTTCAAATCTACTTATAAATAAATAATACGTACAATAAAAAAAACAAAAGTACTCATGATACTTGTCTTGTACTTTTTACAAAGCGATTGGGTATTATCAGACACACGAAATAATGATTGGTATAGTCTGGCCAAGCTAACTTTACAAAGGAATGAATTGGCAACCCCACAGAAAGACAAGTGTAGCAACATTTGTGTCTATGACTTCTATAAACAGTTTTGATCATTTGAATTTTGAATTATAATTTATTGTCTAAAATCTAAATTGTTATTATTTAAATTTAGTTTTTTTTTCTAAAAATATTTATGGGTTCCCTTCTCATTTAAAAAAACCGTTAACGACTGATTCTCAGACCTACCAAATATGCACGTTCACACAGTTTCGGAAGAGTTATTAGATGGAACTTTAAAGAAACCATCAACCAATAATTACAAATACGATTGTGCTTTGTTTGCTTGTCGGCAAACAAATTACAGCTTCGTTGTCAACAAACAGTACAGATGTAGTCTTGAGCTTAGTCAACTCGGTTATTCTGGTTAGCCAAACTAGTTCTCTAGCAGCTTCACTAGCTGCTACTAGCTCTGCTTCGGTAGTAGAAATAGCAACTGATGCTTGCCGTTGACTGAGCCAGGACATCACGCCTCCTGCATACCGTCAAGCCACGCCTGTAGTAGATAGGCTTGTCTCTCGATTTCATCTGTGTCTGCATCACTTTATCTCTCGAGTATCTCTGGTTTATGGTGGTCATATTTGATTCCATAGGAATATGTGCCTTTAACGTAACGTAGTATCCTTTTTACGTGTGGCTACAGAAGTCCTTTTTGTAGGGATGCTTTCTTTGCAAAGTCACACTAAGAACATTAATAAAGCTACTCTACTAGATCTAGACTTGAGAGAAGCTACAATACCCAATTTAATAGTAGCAGAGAAACATGTTTTATTCACTTTTTTTCAATATCTAAATAACTATACAATTTAAGAAGTTAATAAATTTTACTTTAGAAAGAACCAGAAATATAACAAAAAAAACAAGTTGGAAGTTTCTGATTCACAAAGAAAAAATCAAAGTATCAAGACTAAACAATTATCTAATTGGGTTTATAAACACAGGGATACCATACCCTTATTTTTAAGATCTGCCATATTTAATGCCATATTTAGTCCTTGCAAAGTTAGCGTGGCGAGATTATATTGTTTAAATCGTGTTGCCATAAGTTTTACAAAATTTCTACCAATTATGTTTAAGCTAGGATTTATTATCTATTAACGCTAGATGGCGCTAATATAAATATCAACATACTTCATCAACATTATTTCTATAAATAACAATTACTGTGCAAAATAATAAACAGCTAAGTAGAAAACATCACCGCATTACATGGGACCAATAATTTTACTGGCTAGTAACAGTAAACATGCCCCTTCAGGGAAAGAGATGTGATTTTACAGTATAATATTTAAACATCAACTGTGTGTCTAGTACCAGTTTCTTACGTTAATTTACTCGAAATACGTTTTCGTATTCCTCCATACATTTCACACAGTTCCCTGACGTTACCGCTAGGGGCGCTGGTGTGAAATGTATGGGCAATACGAAAACGTATTTCGAGCAAATTAACGTAAGGAACTGGTACTAGACACTCTGAACTAATTAATTCAACAATAAAATATAGTGGAGTTTATGACATACTATGTAGATAGCCCAACCAGGGGAACTTCTTGTGAGTTTTCTGAACTTCCCAAGATACTGTCAAGGTATACCCTCGGGTAACTATTGGAGTAAATAGGGTATTAAACACCTTCATCTATACAGGTTTGTAATTTCAAAATTACAGCTCTTTACTTAGCGCATAATGAGAGTAAACACAGTACACATTTCATAGAAATACTCATTATCAAAATAGTTTTTCAGACAAATCTCCGAAATAGCTAGATCGACTTTACCGGCACTTTCACTGGCAAATAACTGATGTAATAAGGTGTAACATAGGCTACGTTTTTATCCCGGGAATGTACCGAGGGTATTGGAAACCATATAAATATTTTAAGCAAGCGAAGCCACGGGCGTCCGTTATTAAATTAACTAGGAGCTGCGGTCGCGGGTCGCTGCCGTGGCGCTGCAGCATGCAATTGAGCGAAGCGACTATTGTCATATTTTTGGTCACTAACTTTTTTTGGTCAATAACTTTTTTTGAGGGTCCTAAATCAAAATTCGGTCTCGAACAAAACCTGCTCCTGAGAATGCTTGATTTTTGAGTGAAAAAATCATGAAAATCGGTTGGGTAGTTGTCGAGAAACAATTTCATATCGAGTTGCATTTGAGATAAGGAGCTCCGTTCGCTACGCTCGCTTCGCTCAATAAATGTTCGGAATGCAGAGATTGTAGGTTAGGTATATAACATCGGTTCTGGCTGCGTTTCACTCGTATTACAGAATGGATATTGGTTTTCTACTGTACACGGTGACCGGTAACAGCAATATGTTTGCCCCCTATTACGTGGGACCAACACAATTACTGGCAGAATATGGGTGTGTAATTCACCTCTATATATACTCTCGGGACAAAATCTCTTCGAAGTCATTGGCAACATCTATTAGTTCACAAATATCGTGCCTCGAACGCATAGTTAATTTATCTGTACTTTTTTATCATCAATATAATTATATAAATACCCGGAATCAAACCCCCTGGGTCTTTGGTAGTAAGCGAAGAACCTCTTGTCATGCCAGTACCGGGAACTTGTAGCATGTCTAGTGCTGGTGTAACCTTTAAATAAAAAATGGTAGAATATTTATTTATTAAATGGCAAGTCGACGTCGAAGTGTCAAAAATTATACTACAGCATGCCAAGTATAAGTTGCGAGTGGCAAAAAATGGAACTAATATAATTGTATGGAGTTAATTGTCAATTTAATGTTTTTCGCTATGAACGCTATATACTTATACTTGGCAAACTTTAGGTAGAACCTGTAGGTTGTCTAAAAGCGTCCTTACAATTTCTATCTAAGTATACCTAACCCTCACCTCAAACCTCGAAGGTCTCCTAACTTTCTTCTTGGCCTCCTCGTCTCTCCTTCTCATTTCAGCCTCTTTATGCCACAGTGCTGCCACCTGGAGTCTCCTGTCTCTCCCCACTTGTTTCTCTATGACCTTCACCAGTTCCCACCTATGTATGGAGCCGAGGAGTACCATGGATGTTGGAGAGTCCACTAGAGGGAAACTTTTGATGGCCTATGGAGAAGTTAAAAAAAAATACTTTAAACATTAACTCCAAAATCGACTTCAACTTACCGGAACGGGACCAAATAATTGTCGAAATTATACCACAAGAGACTTGAATTAAAAAAAATGTCCAAAGATATGAGATAACAAACATAATTTAATTTTTTTAATTATAAAACTTTATGTACAAACAAATGTACAAAGACGGACTTAATGCCGGAGACATTTTCTGCCAGTCAACCTTAGGGTGATGCAGAGAATGTACTGGGTAGTTACATACACAGTATAATTAAACCATACATACTATGTAAAAACCTACAAAAATACATACCATCAATAAACTACACATATAACATAAAATAGATGTATCCATATACACATACATAGATACATAAAGCCATTTTTTTAAGTCGGCTAAAAATTATCGTCAGGGTTTATAATGCACATCTGCCTCCCCTTCGGATTAAAGACGTAATTTTGTGTGAGGTGTATTTTTAAAAAGCACCAAAAGCCAAAGCCTGGTTGCTAAGGGGTGAGACTGGCGTTTCGACGAGGTGAGTTCGATCCCCGGGTCACACCACTACTGACGTGAACCCACTTCTAACACAAGAACTTTTATCATAGCTGGAGGAGTTAGTGGGGAATGGTACTAA
The DNA here is from genome assembly GCA_963556515.1 of Nudaria mundana. Lineage (NCBI taxonomy): Eukaryota > Metazoa > Arthropoda > Insecta > Lepidoptera > Erebidae > Nudaria > Nudaria mundana. The sequence goes on from OY748313.1 coordinate 6,290,999, forward strand.
ATCAAATTTGCGATAGCTTAAATACCCTTATAAAAAAAATATCTTCATGTCCCATAGAATAACGGATTATACTGATTGACAGATTTGTTGTGTTGCAATATGTGGGCACTACGTACTAAATAAATGTTTCTTTCTTTCTTTCTTACAGAGAATTATCATTGAATCGTACCTTATTTTCTTTGAGCATATCCTTGAGTTGTTGGAAAGTCATTCTGTTCCAGATATATCTCACGTCACGCACCATAAAATCTTCTACACAGATGTCGTACATACCTGCAAGCATACAGACAAATAGACCAATAAGCGTACAAATAAAACATGACACAAAAAGATTTCAAAGTAGTAACGTTCAAGTAAAAAAAGACGTAAATGACAAACCTCCTCCTTGTTAAAAGTCGGTTAACATATAATAGTTAGATACAAACAGACAGACACATATCACGCCTATATTACCGAAGGGGTAGGCAGTGGTGCATTACACACCCACAATTTGCCAGTATTTTTAGTCCCACGTAATAGGGGGCACACATATAATGGGTTATGTCCAAAATGGCCAAATGAATTTAATAAAAAGTAGCAGCTATTTTGTAATTTAAAAAAAAATTGATACCTGTTGCCTTCCGATGAAATGTTCATGAAAAGCAACAAAATCTTAAGTGCTAGCCGCTATGACACAGCCAATTAAAGTCCTGGGCGTCCTGGAGTATACTTATAGTAAATCGCGTAGATTTAGCAGGTTTCTACTAGTGGTTAGATCCTCAAATGTTGATAGATGGCTCTCTAACTAACGACGCCGCAACGCCGCTTGTACACGCTAAGAAAAGTCGCCGGGTCTACGCAAGAATTCGTGTAGTTTCTACAAATGAACTCTGTACATAGTTCTCGCGCAGTTCAAGAAATAAATCTTAATTGGGGGGACGTGGGGGACGGGGGGAGGGGGGGGGACGTTGTAGATAAAACGTGGTCGAACTAAGTAATAGTGATTCAATTATGAATATAGTTACAGATTTAACGTTACGTAATAGTGACGTCATTGTTCAGTTTTTCCAATGATTTTAAATACAATGGATTTCGGATCATCGCTCAAAAGTGTCCGAACTAAAAGAGAAACAAAACGCTAAAAGAGAAACAATCGCGCGCCAGTCTTGATTTTGACAACTGAACGACAACACGTTGCACAATGCCGTACTGTATTGTAAAAACGTGTAAAAACTACGAAAAAAAAGCAAATTGAAGACGGTGTATCATATTTTCAGTAAATAAGCTTTTGTTTTATTATTTGCAATTTATTATTTCACTTAAAATACAGTATTTCGTCGATAATAAATTAAAAGACAAAAGTAAATATTGCAATCCAGTCCAATACCGAAGTACCTATCTGTCTCTTTCGAACTCATCCCAAGCTCAGTAAAAAGAAAGAGACCATTTCATTTTCACTGAATAATGTACTAACAAAATGACCATTCAGATTTATTCGGATTACCGATAGCGATAAAACTATTTGGAACAAAGATTATAGTGGAGACGACTTGGCTCTTTATGATTTTTTTTTCGTTATATGAACCAACATCTATTTCAGTTTTCCTCGGGATCCAGTACACTGTGCACAATGGAAAAATATTATTGCCCTAGCACGGCGAGAAGAATATTTTGATCCAAAAAATAACAATCTTGTTTGTTCGGCTCATTTTATGGACATAACAAAAAGAGGTCCGATCTTTATGAAACTTGTACAAGAATCCCTTGATTGAATGGAGGAGATAAGCCCAAAAATGTTTTTAATTTTCACAGGGTATCATTGTTTTGTCATAAATATAATTACACATGTCATTTTATTTCGTGTATGTACTGTTATTTTCTTTTTATTTGGATTCTCGGTAATGTATTCCCACGGGAATCGGGGCCGAGATAACTATATCTCGCGGGCGGAGTCACGGTGATCAGCTGGTAGCCAATAATTTCGTATCCCAAAAATTAACCATAAGATAAAAATAAATTAATGATGCGCAGTTTTAGCAACTAATTCAGTCACTTGAAACACGGCTATCTTGTAGTAGACGTAGCGACATAGCGTTATGAAAATAGTAATGAAAGCGGAAGAACTTTGACACCCGCAAGAAGTTTGGCATTTATAATATTATAATTAGTTAAATTCATTAATTCCCTTTTTGTTATTCATACACTACAGTTACTTATTATGAAACTGACTCGAAAAAAAAAATCTTTGTCAGTCGTTAATTAGTTTTTCAGCTTATTTCGTCTAACATAAATAAGTAATTACAATTTATAAGATTATGGAATTTATTGTAGTCTTACATTAATTATTACGCCTACGTAGGTACATATCATGGAATCCTTAAAAGACTTTAACAAAATAAACCTACTCCATTGTTTCTATGTTCACGTAGTTCAAGTATAAGCTGCATAAGGTGAATTAGTCAGGCGGACAGATAGAAGCTACGTAATGCGATAAATTAGTGCAAACAAAAGTGAACACTATTCCGTTGAATCAAGGTTTAAATTTTAATATGAAATTTGTTTATATCTATGTATGCCTATGTATAATGTATAGGTCGACTCGGGACATTATTTTCTTGCGATTTGTTCTAGATCCTATGTCCGTTGTATTATAAGGTCTTTGAGTTTTTCATACAAATTTCTATAAGGCGTTTTGACATTTAATAAAAAGAAGGTGATTTGATTTGAGAGTCACCTATCCCATTCACAGTCCGAGAAAGAATCTTATAGTTTACACGGCTCGAATCATCTTGTCTTGTTTTTTTTTATATATTTGGGTCGACAAATTGATGCCACCCGCCTGATGGTAAGCTGTGGCGACGTCTGGCGATTGTGGGCGACTCTCACAGTACACAGAAATACAATACTATAGAGAGTGACCCTCAACTTGACGACCCAGTAATGTGCCTCTTCACGCTTCGCTTAAAGAACCCAGGCTTATATGTTGGAGGAAACACGTGGGCAGGCAGGGCGTTCCAAGCCACCATCGTTCGGCAGAGAAACGAACGTTTAACGTGTACGCCGTCTATACGCAATTTGACTAAAAAGAATACTTTTCAAACCTGTTAATATCGTGAACTTCTTATCTTACAAAAATGTTAATTACTAATAACTTTAGGAAATGTTGTAGTCTCAATAGTTAGTAGATAAAATATTTCGATAAATACAGTATTTGTGCATTCTATTAAGATAACCTAACGGAGGTTTTCTCAATTACCCTTTCAGCAACAATTTCGAAGCTGCAAATATATGAAACTACTGACAAAATTAATTAACAAAAAATATTAACCAATCGATAAGATCCTTAGGAAAATAGTTAGTTGAAAAGATTTTATGATTTAGGTATATTATTACAAGAAATTAAAATTGAAACAATGTGAAATATTAGGAAATTTAAAAGGTTTTTTCACCGATATATCTTATTAAATTCAATATAATAATAGTTCAACTTAAAAGATCAATATCTTTTTTAAAATACCTAATTTGAATTTTTAATAAATTTATTACTTTTAATTTTCTATAAATTTTTGAAAACTATTATAAAACGTAGCGCGTCAATCTATCCAAATCAGTTCGCCGCGTGGCTTTCTAGAGTGAGGATGTGTCGCTCGGCACTCTGATTGAACTGTGTTGACCTTTGCCGTGAGTTTAAGGATAGCAGACATTTATAGCGTCATCGACAAATCTTGGTACTTTGGTAAGTAAAATATCATATGATTTTTTTTATGGCAGACAATATTTTTATTCACCACAAATTATATTTCAGCCGCAATGGGAATTAAAACCTAGTTATTTTTAGCAAATCTACGAAAACGAAAAAAATATACAAATTTGGAAAAGGCAAGAGCTGAAAGGTATATATGATATACTAGCTTCAATCCTCGGCTTCGCCAAATTAAAATATACACTTTCGCATCCTTATATTAATATGGTGTCTTATCGGGATCCTAATAACGCTAACAGCAAATGTCTTTGAGATGCATGAAAACATATATACTAATAAGTGACTTAGCTTGTAGTGTTTAGTGGTACTTTTTACTATTAGTCTACTTGAGCCAGGTTTTATTTCAGAAAGGCCCGTTAACCATGGCAATTTCAATGCCATAGATTTACACGATTAACATACTATACAATTTTATTTAAAAACGTTGATATTATTTTATCCTAAGTCTGCTTCGTTTTCATAATTTTTGCTTGCTTTAAAATAACAAGGTTTGTGTGCTTATTGTTTTATGGTTTCACTACAGGCAATGTAAAAGAAACTCAAGTAAAGAAGGAGTAACGGGAACAGTTGAGTATGACCCACGAAAGTCCAGGTCGATGCCGCTGAGAACTACGACATATTAATTGAATTTATAAAGATGTTATTTCCTTCTTTTCTTTTGTTTCATTTCTCTCAACACTAAATTCCAAGTACGAAGTTGCAAGCAGAAGCTAGTGTAAAATAAGGGTCTCCCTTGTTTGACCGAAAGGAATTGGCAAATGTTCACTTCCCAAAAAAAAATTCGCATAGTTTCATTTGCCAAATTATTACATAGCAAAAATACTACTTACAAAAACTTTTAACGCAAACCTAATGTTTTGGAAATTAACTTTTAAACTATAACTTGTTTATCAACTAGTACTTTTAACATTTTTTATTTAATCAAATATTTCAGTTGGAACAACAGTTTTTACGCAAAATCAAATAAGCTAAATATTTAGTATAGTCAGTTTTCAATTCTCCCTTTCCTATTCAGTCAAATGCTTCAATGACAAAATGTGTTAAAGAAGAAATTAACCTAATCTAAATAGTTAAGTTCCGGGTAACCTACTAAAAACAATATTTTTTCTATTAATGCAAGTTGTGTCTGGCGTAGGAGGTCACAGTTTTAACCTAACCTAACCTACCCATTTTGATTACTTCCCATATTTTTTGTCTTAACAAATCATTTCACGTAAGTTTATTGTCTGAAGATTGTTTACTGTAATAAATCATTTGAAGACCAAATGCCCTAATGACATTATACTTGGTAGGTAATATTTTGCCAAGTAAAAATTTGACCAAATAAAAATATGCGTACTAAAATTATTCGAAATATTGCAATGGTATAAAAAAGGTTGCTAAAATTTGTTTGGGTAATGAAATTTTGTCAAAATCTTTTCGACAAAACGGCAGGCACCCGTAAAATAAACTACTAAGTTTTAATTGAATACCAAAAAAAAAAATCATAAATTTATATTTTTTTTCAAACTAACTACACTGGAACTATAGTGTTCACTTGAACGGATCAAGATATATTAGTTTGATTATAGCACGCCAGCGCTTCACACACAGTTACACTCGTGTCTCGCTTCTTCTGTGTGGGTTTGAATTACCTAAACTTAACATCGAGCTCTAGGCGTACACGCTCTTAAAACGCTCAGTTCTCGCGAAGACGGTTTCCACGGTACGAGAGTGACATCTCTGGCCGGCACGCGTTGTTCGGGATCGGAAGGGAGAGGGTGGGGATCAGGTTGAAGAGCTCTTCAGAACACTCACCGTGGTAAATACGGTAGAACGCGGCCAAGGAAGCAATTGTTCGGCGCTGGGCTAGCGGCTCAAGGCTTCCCGTTACCTCCGGACAGTCTATAATGCAAACAGCGCGTCGCTGCATAGCGTCGAGTGCGTCCAGCAAATACTTGCGTGTCTGCATCAGACACGACACAATTTTGTAGCCATGTCCAAATAATTCTTGTCGTGTACATGATATCTTTGTCTTGTCTGTGGCAGACATGGGGAAATCTTCTTACCGTGTACAAGCGCCCTAAGTTGCGATATTGATACAATAGTTTCTTCTAGTTTTTCGCAATAGGTCTTGGTCAGTTGGGTTCCATCCCACTGTCATCATGCGCGGCTTGTATGTATGTATGAATGTATGTATGTATGTACTCACGACTAGCAGACGACAGCAGATCCGGAAGGTATGGTAGTTTTTTAATTAGAATGATGCTGTCGAAACAAGATGGCTGAAGGAGCGAGGCGGTTGCATTTGCTGCTAGTACTGACGCCATTATTGGCAGTAAGTGGGTCACCTGTGTACATATAGAAATATGTCAATCATAATAAATATATTATTTGACACGTAAAGTAAGGCGACCGAGACGAAATAAAAAATGCAAACATAGTTTCGGGAAAATCAAAACATATCAAATTTTTAAATTCTTTTTAATCAAGTTTTCGTAATTCAAATTGTAAAATTATTTTAAATTCCATATTGTAATCACTGTCGTCGTTTGTATTAGACAAGGGTGATTCGATGGAAGAGTCCCAATTAGACGTTTTTATGATAAAACTATCTATTCTATCAAATGTTGACAGCTACGGTACTAAATGTTCACCAGTACCACGAAACACGCAACGATAGCTCTCGTCGCCCAAGTGACGTAATTACTGGGTACCAGTGATAAGGACAGAGATAATATTCACTAGCTATCGCAATGTATCTCAGTAACCATCTATTTGATGACAAAAATTATCTTGTTTCGCTGGCAGGCCTTAAGGTTTAAACATAGGTACATACATAAAATCACGCCTGTTTCTTCGAAGGGGTAAGCAGAGGTATGTTCTACACCCAGTTATCGCGAGTAGCTTTGTTGGTGGCGAGCCTTTTGCTACTTATCGGGAACTATTACGCTGATCAGAGCCTCATCTATTGATCAGCAGGACCGTCAGATCTTGGTGGGACCACTTTACACCTTTTCTTACTTAGAAGAACATAATGATTGATATATTACCTGTCCAGTCATCTCGCTGACTATAACAATAGTAGACACAGTGTGAGTGACCGCTCCCGTGAACGCAGCCGCACCCACTACTGCGTACCCACCTGGTACAATAGCGAGAAGATATGAATATCATAATCATAACATTATATAGAATAAGGTTTTTGTGTGTATAATTTGACAAGTGGGCGAAGTCGCGGGCATCCGCTATTCCACAAATAAAAAAACAACGGTGCTCTCAACTCACATAAACCACGTCTTGATCCCGAAGGGGTAGACAGAGGCGCTTATTATGAACACATTAATATATAATAACTGCTTCGGTGGCGTGGTTGGTAGTGCATCGGCTTTCGACATCGGAGTCTCGGGTTCAATTTCTGGATCGAATCAAATATTTGTGTGATCCACAAATGTTTGTTTCGGAGTTTGGGTGTTTTCTATGTATATTATGTATCTATATATAGAAATGGGGAATACCCCCTTAGCTCTCGAGAACTGCTTATGCTCCAATGATGGTTGACCCCTCAATGGATAGCCCTCGATCTGGAGGCAAGCCAAAAAATCGAAAATTTGACCTAGTCCTAAGGGGTCAAAAGTTATAGGCCAAAACCTATGGCGTGGTGCGGCGCGAAGCACCGCGCAAGATACCGTACTAGTGTATTTAGAAATATATATGTAAATATGTTTATCAGTTGTCTAGATCCCATAGCACAAACTTATAGCTTAGTTTGGGCTAGGTGACGTTGTGTGAGAATGTCCAAAAATATACCCAGCAAAGTTATTGACAAAGTAATAAATAAATAATAATTTGGGACACGCAGCGTCGCCGTCGTCTAGCTCAAATTAAAAAGGCTTAAAAAAAAAGGCCTAGTATTATGGGATTAGATGTATAAAGTACATAAAATAATTAAAATAAATACATAACATAGATTAATCCGTGTCTAGGAGAGCACGTTAAGTATTGGTCCCGGTTGTCATACAAACATCTATGGCAGTCGTTAGGGGTAGTTGGAGCCCTAAATCTAAAATCCTCGCGGTCTAACTACAGAACTTAGATATCGCCCATGGGTTGTGAAGGTCAGATGGCAGTCGCTTCACCGAAAATATCGAAGTTCAGCCGAATCGCAGTTAGACTGGTTGGAAGGCTCGGTAAATGATGATTTAATAATGAAACATTACACCCTGACACAGAATCAACCATAGTGCTTGTCACACAAGTTTTACGATACCTATATTATATACACACACACATATCACGCCTATATCCCCGAAGGGGTAGGCAGGGGTGCATTACACACTCACAATTTGCCATTATTTTTAGTCCCACGTAATAGGGGGCAAACCTATTGCCGTCACCGGGCTCACATATAATGGGTTATGTCCAAAATGGCCGAATGAATTTAATAAAAAGCATGGTAATTGTTTTAAATGTTGATTAAAAGCAACAAAATCTTACGTGCCAGCCAATTAAAGTCCTGGGCATCTCGGACTATATATTATACACATACCCGGTAAAATCTTCTGTATATGTCCACCGTAAGCGACTCCGAGTGGGCAGAAGTAGTGCATCAGTTCTCCGGTCAATCTTCCCAAAGACGCACCCATTTTGAAGGCCGGTACGAATATGCCGGCCGGCACTGGCAACGTGCAGGATACCATACTTAAGAAGTACTGGAAATATAATATAAAAGATATATTATAAGACTAGTGGTCGCCCGCGACTTCGTCCGCGTGGTAATTTGATTTTTTTCCCAGTTCCGGTAGTATCGCGCACTCGGTTTGTCATAGTCGCTTCCTACTTACTTGACACTTATTGTCATATTTTGAACAATTCACACAATATCTTTATAAATTGTAGCCTATGTGTTATTTTGATGTATAAGCTATATTATTGTAAAGTTTCATTAAAATCCATTCAGTTGTTTTTACGTGAAAGAGTAATAAACATCTATCCAACCATACATACTCACAAATATTCGCGTTTATAATATTAGTAGGATCTAGCTGATTATATTTAACTGCCTCGGTGGCGCAGTGTTATGAGTATGCGACTGCCGTCCCTGAAGTCCCAGGTTCGAAGCCGCGTCGAATCAAATTATTTGTGATCCACAAATGTTTGTTTCGGAGTATGGTTGTTCTCTATGTATGTTATGTATGTATTTAGAAATTTATAAGTGTGTATATCAGTCGTATAGATCCCATAACACAAGCTTATATTAGCTTAATTTGGGCTAGATGACATTGTGTGAGAATGTCCAAAAATATTTATTAATTTATTACTACGGCTCCGTCTTTCTCCAACCTACTTCCCGTAGGAACACATTACCGGGATTAAAAGTAGCCATGTCACTCGGGGATAATGTAGCTACATATTAGTGATAAAATTTTCAAAATCGGTTCAGTAGTTTCGGGGCCTGTTCAATGCAAACATACAATCAAATCTTTCCTCTTTACAATCAGCAGGTTTATCACTAACAAGTGAGGTAGGCTTGAGCTTCTAATATTTTGGTGTGTCTCTGTTTAAAAATTTACTTCTAAACATCCTTATACAAAATCAATCATTTAAAAACCTAACATGCATTATCTATTATTTGGTATAGATAATGATGATGATTTTTATTTACACAAGTGGGATAATTTATTACAATCTAATGTAGTTTGTAATTTAGAAGCCCTTGCAACACGACGAGGTGGCCGAGTGGTTAAGGCGTTGGACTGCTAATCCAATGTGCTCTGCACGCGTGGGTTCGAATCCCATCCTCGTCGATCTCTTTTTGGAATTTATAATTCCTTTTTTTATTTTGTTTTTCATTCTACTTGAAAGCTTATTTTCAAAATAACGAAAAAATTACATCACGAACTCATGAATATATTTTTTTGTGTTATGTAATTAAAATTATGAATCGATGAGGTATTTATAAAATGCAGATTTAATAGTCTCAGTTAATATTAGGCGAGTTTAGACCTTTCCAAACACTTTGTAAAAGTTGCCATAACCTCGTCCGTCTGTCAACGGACCCCGTAGCTGACTTAAAAAAAAACAATATGTTGATACAAAAAACTAAACTTACAATTGAAAAGAAGAATATAATGAGACATCCAAAATGGTCGACTTCAGGCGTGTGCCAGTGGGATACTATCGAGGCTTGTTCCGCTGTTAGCTCGTCTGTCCATGTGAAGTTCGAGAATAGAGACAACACCTGGAATTATTTTGGTACAATAATATATGTATTTCACCGACAGAACTTCGATATCGCCCATGGGTTGTGGAGGTCAGATGGCAGTCGCTTCACGGGAAATATCAAAGTTCAGCCGCACACTTCAGCAGTCAGCAGTAACACTGCAACTGAGTTGGCAAAAGGCTCGGTGGATAATGATATGTATTTGTCCGAGATTCGAGAATTTGGCTTTCTTCCGACTGTACGTCAGTACCGAGCTAGCAGCCACGGTTTATTGTTAAAGAAACTTGGCACAAGTGTTCTTTGATTTTATACAATTTTTTAATCGGGATCTTTTTTGGATTAGGGAGCAACAGACAGACACACAGACACATATCACGCCTATATCCCCGAAGGGGTAGGTAGGTATTTTTGGTTCCACGTAATAGGGGGCAAGCCCATTGCCGTCACCGGGCACATCATTTTATAATGGGTTATGTCCAAAATAGTAGTAGCAGCAAAATTTTGAAAAAAAATTGAAACCCGTTGCACTGCGATGAAATGTTGATTAAAGGCAACAAAATCTTACGTACCAGCCGGGGGGAGCAAGTGGGGAAAAAAAGCTCAAATAATGTTTTTTCGTAAAGGAGGAGTAAAGGAATAATTGTGCCAATTTTTATAATAAATATGGCCACTATTTATTATCCGATCTCTACAAAAATTGGCACAATTATTCCTTTACTCCTCTTTTGCTTATATTTGAAGAGAGAGCATTTTTTTAATGTACGTGAGTTCTACTGTGCGACCTATAGTTATTATGTATCCAGACTTAATCGGATAGGACTCTAATCGGCAGTTTCCGAATTCAGCCAATGGGAGTACGTTCAGTCGCGAATTTCATTGGTAGATTGCCGAATCCACACGTACGTCAGAACGCGTCTTTCAGGTGCGAATAGGGTTTTACAAACTCATGAAACAGGGCTAGCATAGCCAGCGTAGACTTAAGTAGATAACCAATTATATTTAATTTATTTAGAAACAGTCATATACATAACCAATTTTACAGAACCTCATATCATTTTTTGACTGCCTCGGTGGCTCAGTGGTATGAGTATGCGACTGCCGCCCCAGAGGTCCCAGGTTCGATTCCGGGTCGAATCGAATTATTTGTGTGATCCACAAATGTTTGTTTCGGAGTTTGGGTATTTTCTATGTATGTTAAGTATGTATTTAGAAATATATAAGTATGTTTATCAGTTGTCTAGATCCCATAACACAAGCTTATATTAGCTTAATTTGGGCTAGATGACGTTGTGTGAGAATGTCCAAAAAAATTTTTTTTTTTTTTTTTTTTTTTTCATATATATCATTCATCATATCCTATCTTCCTCATACGAGTATCATATCATTGTAGACTTACAGTCTCCTGTTTTAAAAAAAAAAAAAACATAAAAAAAAATAAAGTACAAATTTGCAAATTTAAAGTTTTAAATTACAACATTACACCTAAAATAAAGCTACTATCTGAACAATCTGTCAAAATTAGAAAATTAGACAAAACTAGAAAAAAATAGAATTAGAATCAGATCTATATAGATTTCCTACTCAGATAGACACTGTACAGTTAATCTTTTCAGATGTCCAAGAGATACACCAAACAAATCCACGCTTAACATTCTATCGTTGTACAACCTGCAAGCACGTCTCCTGAAGGTATTACAGAAATTTTCAAAAAGTATTAATTGAGTGACGTCACCGACATTTTCTGAGTTTTAGTCGACACTGCCATACTCATGGAGCTGGTCTGGATACATACAACCATTGCACCTTTATATGTTAACCGACTAAAAAAGAGGTTTATTTTTTTAAGCAGATGCTTTCCGTGTGGTTCTATTTCCATTTGGTCCCAATCCGACAATTATTTGGTCCCATTCCTGTAATTTGAAGTCAGTTTTTTATATTGACATGGTACTATTAAAATTAAAAAAGAAATACCTACCATGCTAGTTGATAACACCACACGCATGCAAATACAAGCATTCTACAAGTAACAACGAATATTCTATACGGATACTACTGATTCGGAAGATATAGTTCTGTTGGGGCCGCACTTGCATATACAGGTGTCCCAAAACTCAACGATAATCTGGGACCGGATGAAAGGCCAAGTTACACCAGTTCTGGGAAAAATAAAAAAAAATCCATACCACTCAGTTTAGCGACAATAGACATTTTTTCAAAAAAGTTGAAATTCGACACCCTTGGTCGCATTTTAAAGTCCTGTGAGCACCAATGTCACAATTTCGCTGTGATTTTTTTAATTTCGTAATCTTCATTAACGATGATATTAATCGCAACTGCAATTACATTGTCACATTAATGCAAAAAACATTGTTAATTTAATAAAATAAGTTAAGTTTTAGTGAAAACAAAAACAAAAATATTGTTAGTTAACTTTGACAGTTCATTTTGAAAAAAAAAAATGTACTACACTACCCTTGGCAAGCTATTTCAGAAGATGGCGCATTTAATCAAGATTTCAAAATGGTGCAACATAAGCCACTTTTCCTGCTATTAAAATTTTTTTTTTTATTTTTTCAAATTGAGCTCAATTCAAAAATACAAGTTATAAAAATACAAGGCCAAGTTACACAACTTGGCCTTTCATGCGGTCCCAGATTATCGTTGAGTTTTGGGACACCCTGTATATTGGTTACGCTTTTTTTTATATATTAAGTACGCCATGCGCCGCGGCTTCAACCGTCCTGGTGGTAAGTTGTGTTGACGTCTAGCGATTCTGGGCGACTCTCACAGTACACAATACTATAGAGAGTGACCCTCAACCTGACGACCTACTAATGTGCCTCTTCACACGAAGTCTAGGTATATGAAGGGTCAAACTTAACACAATACAAGTGCGGCACCAATGTTAGATTTTAAGGATGCCTTAGACCGCATTCTACACAAGAGGGACAAAAATAAAAGTTTAAAATATCAAAACCAAAATATTGTTCGATTTTAGACATAAGATTCTGGATACGATATTATTTATATCGTTAATATGTTCATGTCGAAGCCAGGAACGAGTTTATTATTTACCAGAATCTCATTCTATGTTCACTGTAGCAAATCAAAGAAGGTCAAAGAGAAAGAAACGAAAACCAGGTTCTAAACGACAGTTCGAATTTAAGCATCAGACGAAACCACAAAATAAGATAAATATTGTTAAATAATAATTAAAGGATAAAAAAAAATACGTCAGCAATAATGCAAGCACTCACCGTCGCACTTTGCTGAAATAATAAAAATATATCAATGTCTAAAGAATATGATATTAGTTTATCATTAAAATAATATATTGGAACGAAGTTCTTTAACGCGGCTTACGAGTAGTGCGATTCAGTAGAAATCGTCACGTTACGCTTATCAGTAATTCGCGCAGGGTCCGCAGATGCCAAAATACGGGCCGCTTTTTTTAAATTTACCGTTTGCGTCGTTAGTAAAACGAAAACTAGGTATGCAATACATTCTGCTGTTGCAATAATTGAGCTGAGTTTGTCGATCCGGGTCGAACACCTAAACGACTGGACCGATCTTTGAATTCAGATATATGCACTTACGGTGATGGTCACTATGACAGTGCCAAATTTCAAAAAGATCGGTCCAGTCGTTTAGGAGGAGTTCGATCACGAACGAAATACACGAGTCGCCTAAGAAAGAGCTTTGTAAACTCAGCTCAATTACGAAACGCTATACTTTATAAGTCGTTATGAAACAGTTAAATGAATAGGGGTATATTAGCACACGAGTAGGTTTTAAAGAAACGAACCTTGGCAAGATATTTTATAGTGTCCTACGAGTATTCTAATACCTGTCTTTATGTAACTGTTTCATACCCTACTTTATCGAATCTGATACATTTAGACAAACATTTATTTTGACAAACACAAACTAAAGAAGTTATCAACAATATGGCGGCAAAACTTGACAAGGCGGTAGACCTTAACCTGTTTTTGCAAGTAGAATTTTATCATAATGTACTATGATTCTATCAAATATCTTTAAACAGTTACTTTACGATACAGATTTGTAGAAAATCTCATACAAAATCTGTATCATAAAATAACTTTTATTTTATACTGAATGGAGTCAGGCGTTACCTAGCGAAAGTCCATGATAAAATAATGGAAAATATGATGTTAAATTTTTAGATAATTGCAATGATTTCGCTAAATAGAAGACATTATAAACGTCGACATATGTTTCACCTACTCACGAGGCATTATCAAGACTGTCTCAAAGAGAAAAGCCATTTCATTTTACTTTTATTTTATTTTTATAGTATCGCTGTCATAATCATAGGCTTAATTATGTCGACTTTTGAAATCATAATTCGAAGTTTTCGACATGAGAGTAGATAAAAGTTATAAATAAAATGCTTGTATTTGCGTGTTGAGTATTTCTTCTAATCTCTTTTCAATCAGGGAAATAAAACGATATGTCTCAATAGGAAAAAAATTACAACTTATATTTTTAAGTGAGCAGAGATGAAAATAGAAAATAAGGAAACATAAGCCTTAGTTTCTTTGTTCGGAATCACGTAAAAATGATTGGACAGCTAGCTAAGCGAGCGGCGTCTTTGGGTTGGACCGATGTTGGTGAAATTTAGCCCGGATATAGTATATGGAATAAGCTTTTTTTACAAGCTTTTTATTAGCTTACAATCTTTGTATGTAAGTAAGTAAGTATGTTTGTTCGGGTGAAGTCTTGCAACTCAATTTTGAAGCAGATTTCCTTTGCCGATTGAGCTGAAATTTTGTATACACGTTGGTTTTGGATGTCAATTCATGGTTCACACTGTGACGTCTTTCTAAATCCAAAATGGCGGCAGATACAATATGGCGGACTAATTATATTCAATGCACTCCTACAATATGGGTATCAAATGAAAGGGCTTACTAAGAGTAACTCGAAAAATAAAGTGACGTCACTCTAAATTGAAACTCAATTTTGAAACAGATTTACTTAGCCGATTGAGCTGAAATTGTATAGATATTCGGTTTGGATGACAATACATGGTTAATAATGACGTCCTTCTAAATCCAAAATGGCGGCACATACAAGATGGCGGATTAATTGTGTTCAATGCACTCCTGCAATATGGGTATCAAATGAAAGGGCTTACATAGAATACGAATGCCAGGTATAAATAAGATGCTAAACATAAACTTCGTTATTTAATTATCATGCACAATACCTACTATGCGAGGAAATCATGTATTTGAACAACCCTCTAGATTTACAAAAGCTAAAATGGCAATGATGCAGTGTAAAAGGACTATAGGAAGAACCTGGGGAATAAAACCATTGGTAGTGCTATGGATATACAAGGCAATAATTTTGCCAAGGATCCTGCATGGAGCCCTGGTATGGTGGCACAAGGCTGCCACAGGTGAAAACAAGAAAGAACTAGACAAAGTCCAAAGGCTAGCAGCCCTCATGACCACAGGCGCGATGAGGTCCACACCAACAGCCGCGCTAGAGATCATATTAGGGCTGAACCCCTTGGACTTAGAAATAAAAAGAAGAGCCACCGAACAATGGTTCAAACTTAGAAGCATCGGCCTATGGACTGGAAATTTCATGGACAAAGGTCATGCAAGCATAAGCAAGAACTACGAAGAAAAGTTGTCAATGATCCTATCCAATAATGACCTCATCAGGAAGGTGAGAACTTTTGACAAAAAATACAGAATACATATAGGGACACGAGAAGAATGGCGGATAGATCCCAGTAATACTATCTGCTATACAGACGGTTCAAGAAAGGAATTGACCAATCTATCAGGATCCGGAGTGCATATAAAATGCCAAGATGGAACTGAAATGGACAGGTCAATACCCCTAGGAAGATTTGCAAGTGTCTTTCAGGCAAAGATATATGCCAAAAAGGAATGCGTTGAAATAATGGAACACCTGACCATAACGGGAAAGGTGACCATATACAGCGATAGCTAAGCGGCACTGAAAGCGCTTGACAAAGTGGAGACAAAATCAGCAACAGTCAAGGAATGTAAGGAATCATTAGATAGATTGGCCGAGAACACCAACCTAACGATTGCCTGGGTACCCGGACATGAGGGAAACCGTGGCAACGAGCGGGCCGATGAACTAGCCAGAGAAGGTGCTGACGTAAACTTTGTGGGACCGGAACCCCGGTTGCACATTGCGCATAAAATCGCCAAAGGAGTAATCAGCCACAGAATAAAAGCAGAAAACAACCAAAGATGGAAGACCTCGACTGGAATGAGACAGTCGAAAATCTTCATCAAGGGCATGGATAAGAGAACGACGAGTCATATCATGAAACTCCCAAGAGGAAACATGAGACTCGCCATAGAAGTCATAACAGGACACTGTCGACTAAATAGACACCTGACAGTGATAGGAGTGAAAACCGATCCAAAATGCCCAGAGTGCATGGACAGCGATGAAACAAGCTTCCACCTGCTGGCTGAATGTCCCATGTACTCATTGCTCAGATGGGAACTTCTAGGGTCGGACAGACTATACGAGGAAGACATTAGCAATCTGAAGGTGGAACAGATAATTAGATATATTAAGGACACAAGAAGATTCGACGGGGTGCCGTGAGAGCTGGATCAACCACAATCTCCCCAAGGGGAGAACTGGGGAAATGGACGAAATGGCCCGCAAGAGTCGCGGGTGGATCGTCCGTCCGGCTGCCGGCGTCCCCGTTGGAAATAATAATAATAAACCCTCTAGATTTGTTCAAGCAACACACCTATGGCGTTTTTTTCTCGTTAATTGAATTGAAAGAAAATATGAGACAACAAGGAAGCACATCTTTTAAAGATCTCTTAAATGCATTATGAGTTGGTGAACTTAAATCAGAACATTTTGCTAATTAATGAATATGTTACACAAAGAACAAACTGGTATGTTTGCGATTGAAAAAGATCTGCGAATTTATCCAACTTACCAACATACTTGTTGGTAAGATGGACACAATCACAGGTACAATCACAGCAAAAATGTTCTCGAACATTTTCGAGCTTGTGTTGTAACTAATAACAAAATAACAGCACAGGATAGTCTAGTAGATTGTACAAGAAATAAAAACCGGCCAAGTGCGTGTCGGGCCACTCATAGAATAGGGTTCCGTAGTCAAATATAATAACCTATATAACTCTTGAACTAACAGAGCTATCGGATCCGTTATAGTTTTGCTTTAAACTTCATTACCCATGTAATAAACTTTAAAGCAAAACTATAACTATTTGTGATGGCAGTCCATACTACCATCACAAATATGATTAGAGGGGGGAGGGGTGCTCTGGTTTACCAAAAACATGAGCTTTATAGTTGAATATCTCGCAAACGAATACTTAAATCTCTAAACCTATCAATGTTTTTAAAAGACCTATCTAATGGTACCCCATAATTCGCCGCCGGGCGCCACTGGAAATACCTTCTGCATGTAACCCGAGACGCCCGGCAACGGACTTTAAAGCGGCCGCGGCCTTAGGCCGCAGAGTGTAAAAAAAATAACCCACAATTCGGGGTGGACGCAAGAAAAAAAGGGACCCAACGCTTCCTGCAGGAGACTGTACCTGGGGATTGCGCGGGACATGGCCGTGTAGGGGGCTCCCGTATGGGCGGCGAGACGGACAGCGGATCATTGAGGACCTTGGCCGTCAGAACAATAAGAGGGTACCACATGATCTCCCTAGAGGCTTCATTTCTTGTTGCAGCACTGTGACCTGATGTATCATGCGACACGGATCATCACCGGGTACGGAAACTTCGGTGAGTACCTGTTTCCCATGCTTCGTGAGGTCATACCCGCGTTTCAACACTGCGAGGCTACCGGCGACGACACGGCATTCCACATATTGGTGGAATATTCATCGTGGGCAAGTCGGCGCCGGGACCTCGTTGTGGGCCTGGGCGTAGATACCCTCTCGCTGGAGACCATGCTACGAGCCATGGTATCTAGCGGAAGCCAGTTAAACGCGGCCGTTTTCTTCTGCGAGCAGGTTATGCTCGTGAAGGAGGCGGCCAGTAGGGTGAGGGAGCGCTCCCCTCGGAGTTCCGAAGTGTGCGGCGAGGGCACTGCAGACTTGCATAGGCGAGGGTCCAACGACCTCCACGATCGGTACCTGAGGACGACGGACTAGACGTCCTTACAGAAGTAGGCTAGAAGGGCTGCGTGCTTCACCCCACGCACGCCTTCACTCACTGACGCGGGATAAAACCCGACCCCCAAGATGCGGGGTAAAACCCGTGGCCACACGGGCCAAGGTCCGCCGGGCGCCACTGGAAATTCTTTCAGTGCTTCCCAGAGGCGCTCGGCAATGGACGAAGGGTAGTACCGTCGACCATGCCGTTGTATACTTAGGCTCGAAGCTCTTCGCTACCGGTCAAGCATACGTGGCCTTACGTAGGGTAAAATCATTGGAAGGTCTCCTTATTGAAGGGCTAAACTGTTCGAAATTAACCGGCATACGACCTTGCAATAATGATGCGTTGATTGAGATAACAAAACTGGAAAAGTGTCCAGCGATAACTAAAAAGTAAAAAATAAATTAAAAGTAAAAAACATTTTAAAGAACATGCTTTTATTTAAATGCCCTAAAATGACAAAAATAAACTTTAACTTTAAAACTTTATCATTTATAACGTCATTACACAATTTATGTGTTATAAAAGCTTGTCGCGAGATTTTAGTTAAATATAAATTTACGCGCCAATAAACTTTAACCTTAAGAGAGATTTTCTTTTGTAGATAAACAAATTCATGAGATTGATTTTAAATATAACAATTTTTAAACCAAGTAAATCTCGCGACAAGCTTTTATAGCACATAAATTGTGTAATGACGTTATAAGTTTATACTAAAAGTTTTAAAGTTAAAGTTTATTTTTGTCTTTTTAGGGCATTTAAATAAAAGCTTGTTCTTTAAAATGTTTTTTACTTTTAATTTATTTATTCTGATTATAGGTTTCGTTGAAGGTTTTTAAGTGCTAACCGGTTAGTTTACCACATTACAAAAGTCTATTACGGAGTCTCGGGTTCGATTCCCGGTCGGGACAAACTTTGTGTGAAGACAGTAGCGTTTGTACAGAAGTCTGGATCCTAATTAGAGTCCGAAAAAGTCCTATGTATAATATGTATATTGTACGGCTAATACCTAAAGTGCGGCTGCACCTAGTTTTAGCCGGTTAGGTTAGGTTAGGTTAGGTTAGGTTAGGTTAGTTAGTAGTAGTCGGGCATTCGTCTGGACTGGATAAGGCGAAGGCGGCCCTAGCGGCTAAAGGGGAGGAGGACCGTCTGCGTCTCCAATTTAGGCTCCGCAGTGGGAAAGAGAAGCCCACCGTGGAGGCTGCAGCTGCGGAGGGCAATGTATCGGAGGAGGTGGAATCCCCCCAGAACCTGGGCAGCCTGGGCATGCAGGAGATGCAGGCCCAAATAGGAGGGCATCACTCGGCGGTCGTAGAGCTCCCGGGTAAGACCTCGGCGATGAAGGGTGGATTCGCCAGCAAAATTAAAAAGCACCTGGGGGAGGTGTACAACATAGTGGAGGAAATGGCGGAAAGGACGATCACGGAGGAGACGCGCATCCTCCGTGCGAATAACAGCCGCCTTCAGAGGGACGTTCTAAACCTCAGGGCCGAGCTGCAAAGCTACAAGCGGGAGTACGAGGCAATGAGGGCCTCCGCACCCGCTGCTGCTGCTGCTGCCCCTGCCGCTACTACTGCAGCCACGGCCTTGGGTGTCGTTACTGGAGCGCCTGTTCTCGAAGGGGATGTGCTGGAGGCGCGCTTGGCTGCGCTTATCCCCCCGATTGGTCGAATGCTCGATGGGAAACTCGCGGGCATAGTGGCGCGCCTGCCGCCCATTGAGGCGGTCCACACAGCGACTGCGCTGCGATGGGAGGGTTACCCAACCTCTACCTGTGGCACCTGCGGCACCGACGTCGAGACCCAGGAAGAAGACTCGGATCTAGGCTGCGGCGAAACCGGCATCTCAGCCAGGGCCCTTGACGACTGAGACCGCTCCACATGTCGCTGCCGCCGTCACCTCTGCTTCTGAGTGGGTCGAGGTAGTGAAGAGAGGGACGCCTAAGGCTTCGAACGGAGGTCCGGTCCAACCAGTACGCAAACCGGCGGCCACCAAATAGGACGTGAAGTTGACGGTGCCCTCATCTGCAGCGGTCGTGCTGACACTAGCTCCGGGGACTGGCCTCAGTTACGCCGAGGTAATGGCCAGGGCCGACGAAAAGATAGACTTGGGGGCGCTCGATATCAGCGGGCTTAAGAGCCGGAAGACAGCGACCGGGGCACGCATGTGGGAGGTTTCGGGCTCCCAGAATGTGGAGAAGGCAGACCGCTTTGCGGCAAAGCTGCGAGAGGTATTGGCGGACACGGTCAAGGTCAAGGTGGACCGCCCCACTAAGTCTACCGACATCCGCATTGTGGGATTGGGTGACGCGGTCACTGCGGCTAAACTGGCTGAGGCGGTGGCTAGAGCGGGTGCTTGTGCCGTGGAGGCGGTTAAAGTATGCGGCGAGATCCGCTCCAACTTCAGAGGAGAGGGAACAGCTCTGGTGTCTTGCCCAATCACCGCAGCGAAAAGGATTCATGAGGCGGGACACTTGCAGGTGGGATGGGACACAGCTAGGGTGTTCCTTCTGGAGATGCGCCCTATGCGGTGCTACAGGTGCATGGGGACGGGGCACACACGCCAGATGTGCCCGTCGACGGCAGACCGGAGTGACCTGTGTTACCGGTGTGGCAAGACCGGACACAGGTTGGACAGTTGTCAGGCGGATCCACACTGCGTTGTGTGCTCAGCGGCGGGAATTGAAGCGAGCCACATCATGGGGGGACGCAACTGCAAACCCCCTGCCGCTCGTGGTAGTTCGGCCCCAGCACCCAGGGCCATCAACACGAGGAGACGCCAATCGGCACTTGTTGGGAGGGCTGAAATGTCTGAGTAATGTCCAGCGGGCATATATGCGTACTACAAGTAAATGCTAATCACTGCATCGGGGCCCAGGACCTTTTCCTACAGTTCATGGCCGAGGGGGGAATTGACGTGGCAGTTTTGGCGGAGCCATACTTTCTGCCCAGTCAACCGCACTGGCTGTCGGACAGGAGCGGCCTCGTGGCGATCGTCTCCAGGGTGGGGGCGGGGATTCCCTTCTCCCTCGTCGAGAGAGGTGAAGGTTACGTCGTCGCTCTATGGGGCGAGTGCGCGAGTGGGCGCATACTTCTCCCCTAACACGACCTTAGCGGCCTTTGAGCTATTTCTCGACAGAATCGGGGCCGCGATAGGGCGGCAGGCGCCGCGGGATGTGCTAGTGCTCGGGGACTTCAATGCCAAATCCATGGCATGGGGGAATCCGAGTACTGACGCGAAAGGGGCGGAGATGGAGGCCCTTGCACTTGTGTCTGGGCTGACCCTTCTTAACAGAGGGTTTGTCCACACCTGCGTGCGACAGCACGGTGGGTCTGTGGTTGACCTTTCGTTCGCCACGCCCTCGCTCGCAAATAGGGTTCTGAACTGGCGGCTTGTGGAGGGGTTGGAGAATCTATCGGATCACAGATACATTCGATTCGAGATCTCCACCCCGGGCAGATGGAATGTCAGTCCGGCGTCGACTAGAGGTGCGCGCAATCGGTTCCCCCGTTGGGCACTGTCCAGGTTCGACGCGGAGCTGGCTAAAGAGGCGGCAATCACACAACGTTGGTGCTTCCCCTCCCAGCACTCAGGGGTGGATGAGCTGGCTGAGCAGCTGAAACACGCACTTACGGCAGTGTGCGATGCTTCCATGCCAAGGGTCAGCGGCCGCCCCTCCCGGGGCAGGAGGGAAGTCTATTGGTGGACACAGGAGATCGCCGACCTTCGTGCAGCCTGTTCCGCGGCGCGGAGGGCCTACACACGTAGTCGACGACGTCGGGACCATAATGAGGATAGGGATCGCCAGCTGTACGCAGTATATCGCGAGGCCAAGAAAGCCCTGGCCGACTGGAAAGACTGGCCATTAGCCGGTCCAAAGAGAAGGCCAGGGAAGAGATGCTTCAGGGACTGGATCGAGATCCGTGGGGGCGCCCATTTCGATGGGCACGCAACAAAATGCGCGCTCATACCGCCCCGACAACGGAGTCGCTCGAGCCCCAGTTCCTGGAACAGGTCGTGCAGGAGCTATTCCCAGGAGCGCGGGAGGGTTTCAGGCCCCCGCCAATGGTGCCGCCAGACTCGTCATGGGAGATTACGGAAGAACCTCCCCCTGTCACGGACGTCGAATTAAGTGAGGCGGTGCGTTATCTCCGCACCAAGAAGAAGGCACCGGGTCCAGACGGGGTCCCCGGCAAGGTGCTATTTGTAGCGCTGGAACACCTGGGGGGACAGCTTCGGCAGCTGCTTGACTTGTGCATCAGGACTGGGCAGTTCCCGAAGCCGTGGAGGGTTGGCCGACTATGCCTGCTCCCGAAGAAGGGTCGACCGCCTGACTCTCCTTCAGCGTACAGGCCGATAGTTCTGCTGGACGAGGTGGGGAAATTGCTGGAGAGGATCCTTGCGGCCCGCCTCGCAAAGCACTTGGAGGACACAGGTCCCGATCTGTCACCGGCCCAGTTCGGGTTCAGGCCGGGGAAGTCCACTATAGACGCCTTGATGACCTTGAAGAGGCTAGTGGTGGAGGCAGTGGATAGCGGAGAGAGGGTCCTGGCGGTATCGCTGGACATTAGGAATGCCTTCAACCATCCTCGAGGCCCTCCACTTTCACGGAGTGCCTCCGTATATGGGGAAACTGCTGGAGGCATACTTGACAGAGCGGGAGATCGCTGCGGTAGGTCGAGAGGGTCGTCTCATCGTCCATCGGGCGGAGTCCGGTGTTCCACAGGGATCGGCATTGGGGCCGATACTGTGGAACATCGCATATAACTGGGTGTTGCGCGGGGATCTCCTCCCCGGAATGGAGGTCATTTGTTATGCGGATGACACCCTCATCACGGCCCGGGGAGGAAGTTTCGAGGAAGTGGCAAGGTTGGCGTCGGTGGGTGTCGAATTGGTAGTCGGCCGTATTCAGCTGCTGGGTCTCCGGGTGGCGCTGGAGAAGACCGAGGCACTGTTGTTCCATGGGCCGCGAAAGGGGCCCCCACCTGGCGCCCATATTCTGGTAGGGCAGGAGGTAGTGCGTGTCGGGGCCAGTATGAAGTACCTGGGCCTCATTCTGGACGGGCGCTGGAAGTTCGGACCCATTTCGAGGATTTGGGGCTGAGACTCGTCAGTGCAGCAGCGGCTCTTGGCCAGCTCCTCCCCAATACGGGCGGGCCTAACGCGAGGTGTCGGAGGTTATACTCAGGAATCGTCAGGAGCATGGCACTGTACGGTGCCCCTGTCTGGGCGGACGTTCTTGACCGCCACAACAAGGCCCTCCTACGGAGACCACAGAGGGTCATTGCCCTGAGAGCAGTGCGGGGATACCGTACGGTGTCGTGGGCTGCTGCGACCGTCCTCGCTGCGGATCCACCCTGGGAGCTGGAAGCCGAGGTGCTCGCCACTGTTTACAACTTCATCAGTGAAAGGAGGGCCACAGGCGAGCCCCCTGCACAGAGAGAGGTCCGCCTTGCCCGTAGGGTCGCGAAGAGCGTGCTGGTGGAAAGATGGTCCGAGAGTCTGGAAGACGCGCGTGTCGGGTCGTGGACGTTGGATGCGGTGCGCCCCGTCCTGAAGTGGTGGTTGTGCCGTAGGGGGAGGCCACTCACCTTCCGCCTGGTGCAGGTATTGACTGCGCATGGTTGTTTCAACGCATACCTGCACCGGATCGGGAGAGAAGAATCCTCGGCCTGCAACCAGTGCGGGGCGCCCGAGGATACCGCGCGCCACACGTTGGAGGAATGTGCAGCATGGGGAAGGCAGCGCCACGACCAGGCGGCGCACTTTGATGAAGGTCTGTCTCTGCGGAGCATGCTTAGCGAGATGCTCCGTCGAGAGGCAGCGTGGAAGGCGATGACCACTTTCTGCGAGGTTACCACGGTGGCAGCAGGTTGGGGTAACCTGCTGCCCCACTAGTGTGGTCGGAGATGGGGTGTGAAGCCCACCCCCTCTCCCTGGGCGGGGCGACCCGACATTCCAGCTGTCGGGCCGTTGCCGAGGCGTCGTCGTCGCGTTTGCCAAAGTGGATTTATACCACAGGCGAGATCCGACGACGCCTCCCTGCAAAGGCAATGGAGGGCTTCCGGGGTGTTTTAGTGGGTATGCCCGGATTCTACGGGAGAACCCCACACACCGACGTCACCGAACCCCAGGTGGCGCTGATGGTTCCTCAAGGAATTCCACCCCGTTAAAAAAAAAAAAAAAAAGGTTAGTAGTTCTACCTAGTTCTAACCGGCTAAAACTAGGTGCAGCCGCACTTCGGGTATTAGCCGTAACATATAAAAAAAAATGTATATAAATATTTATATCTATTTTCTAGTTCTCATATCACTGCTTAGTTTGAGACTAGATGGCGTTGTGTGAATTGTCCTAACATATTTATTTATTAATTAATAAAAGTTCGACTGTTCTAACTACAGAACTTAGATATCGCCCATGGGTTGTGAAGGTCAGTTGGCAGTCGCTTCACGGAAAATATCGAAGTCAGCCGCGAGCTGTTAGACTGGAAAACCGATTGCAAATAGATTGGAAAAAGGCTTCGTGGATTTTTCAATTTTGTTGCTATTATATAGTAATAGCAGCAGGCGTATTATGTACTGACAATTATACAAAACTAGTACAGGAACAGTTCCAACGTACCTGTTCCTGGTTCCCGAGGTCTGCCGCCATGTACTTGCCGATGCCCGGCGGGAAGAAAATAGACATCACGACCAGGGTCATGAAGCCAGGGTATATGAAACGGCTGTGAAAAATATGATCAAATATTAGTTCTAATGAGAAACTTGGTGGCGTGGTCGATAGCGCATCGGATTTCGACGCCGGAGTTTCGGGTTCGATCCCCGGTTCGAATCTAATATTTGTGTGAGCCACAAATATTTGTTACGGAATTTGGGTGTTTTCTATGTATATTCTGTATGTATTTAGTCAACAGAACGGGAGGAACGGGTTGTGTCGGCGGGCGGTATAGGTGATTGACCCTAAGCGCGCGAAATTTAATTTTAAAATAAACGTTTTGGACGCATTAGACATTTTTTAGGGTCAATATTAAATATTACAATACACAATATTATTTTAGGGTCAATGGTACAATATTATTATGGGAATTCCGGGCTTATGGGAATGATGTAACATTCGCCACTGGTGTATATATCCAATGGGGTATACAGAGGTGCATAACACACACATTTTACTAGTAATTTTGTTGGTCCCACGTAATAGGGGACAAGCCTATTGCCGTTACCGGTCACTACAGAAAAGCCATAACCACCTGTAATTCTAACCAAAATTCCAAGAGCCAGGACAGATGTTACATACCACTGAATAGAATCTCTGCAGTACGAGCTAAAATATAAAGTTCAGAACATAAATACTTACTTCTTTTGCAGGAAATTGCTCAATGTCTTTGTGTTTCTCATGAAGAGTACGTACTGTCGATGTAGCCATACCCATAACGCGGCCAGCAAGCCGCATATTATACTGGAAATATATTATACCAAATATTACTAACTAAACAATGGGGTAAGATAAAGTAATGGTAAGTAAGATGTTACAACTTTTCAAAATATAATAGCATTATTTTTGCAAAAATAGAAGACAATAAAACGTCGATAATTGTTTCGCCTCTAAACGAGGCATTATCAAGACTGTCTCAGAGAGAACAGCCTCGTTATATATATAGATAATGCCTCGTTTTAACATATTACTTACCATTACTTTGTCATGGATTTTCGCCAGGTAACGCATGTTTCCATCCAATATATGGGGTAAGATGTTGAATTTTTTTATATAATTGCACTAATTTCGCTAAATAGAAGACATTGTAAACGTCGACATATGTTTCACCTACTCACGAGGCATTCTCAAGACTGTCTCAGAGAGAACAGCATTGTTTATCATGGATTTTCGCCAGGTAACGCCTGATTCCATTCAATATTTCTAACTAATTCCCACTACCGCATATTAATATCCAGAATTAACAAAATATCATCATAATATTGCATTGTTATACGACTCGGTGCAATAGTTTTTATGTTTATCGCGAACAGACAGACATACGCTGGAGTGAAGAATAGAAGGAAATATATTACTGCACAGACAAGAAGTCGAGTTGCTAAGTTAAGAAGGAGAAGTAAGACATCCACCTTACCCAAGTAACACGAACACAGCAAACTCTTGAGGGTCAAACGGGAAATCCTGGGGCAAGTTGGTCGGGAACAGGGGCTTCACTGTGGGCGTGGCACCCGACCATACTGACAATAAGCGGAACATCTGAAATCGAAATACAAGCTTTTTTAAAAAGATTTTTTTAAAATATATTTTTGGACATTCTCACACAATGTCAACAAACCCAAACTAAGCTATAAGCCTTGGCTATGGGATCTAGACAACTGATAAACATATATATTTCTAAATACATACATACTCGTAATATTGGTCAGATGGCAGTCGCTCCACGGAATATATCGAAGTTCAGCCGAATCTCAGTTAGACTGGAAAGCCGACCCCAACTGTATTGGGCAAAGGCTCGGTGGATGATGACATACATAATATACGAGTACATAGAAAAAGTCGAATGCCGATGCACTACCTACCACTACCACGCCACCGAAGCTGTTACTTAAATCGAAATGGATAATCCGAACACAAAAATACCCACTAGAAAACAAAAATAACTGAACTTAGGTACCTATTTTTAAATGTAAATGTTATTTGCATAAAATATTATTATTACTCAAAAAAAATGTGTTAATTGGGATTCGTCACGTAAGTAGTGTTTTCTGTACCTAAATAAATAAATTAAAAAAAAACAAAATACAGTCATTGTCAGAATTGTCAGAATTGCAGTTGAAACATTCAAGAATTAATTTTACTTACAATAGCACTGCAACACGCCGCGAAGAAACCACGCCAGTAGTTGCGCACAGCGAAATATGTCGAGGTTACTTCGATTGAGAAAAGTACTCCTGAAATACGCAAGTCAAGGAGAGTTTGTATCTCAAAAATATATATACATGGTCACTGCAATAACAATATTTGGTATAATTGTTCTACTAGCAAAGAGTCTGTCTGTATGTCTGTTCACAGACACAGATTTTCATGCTGCTTTCACTAATAGATAGTGTTGTATCTCGTGGAAGTTTTCAGTATATACTTTGACAGGAGCGAAGCCGTGGACGTCCGCTAGTAATAAATATAATGGAAAAGTATCAGTGTTCTTTGTCAGGTTTGAATTTCTGTAGGATAAGGGACTAAGAACAAAAATTTGTAAAGGTTATAGGCACAGATTTTATAGGTAATATTTGCTTTCAAACGGCTAGATAATTTTTTATGAATGTTTATTTGGCAGTAAAGTATTTTTAACCCTCCTACGCTTATCTAAATAGGGAACGAGAAGGCTATATCACGCGGGTCGAGCTACGGTAATGAACTAGTAGTATATAAAGATATAGTCGAAGCACAAACCTCCTACAGGCGCGGCGAAGCAAGAAGCAACACCGACCGCACACGCTGCAGCCAACATCTCGGTGGTCCGAGACTCGTTCTCGTAAATACCTTGAAAGGTCGTCACTAATTTCGATAGGAGGGCCGCTACCATTGAAGCTATATGTACTGATGGACCCTGGGAAGAAAAGAGTTTTATTAAGCTTCAGTAACATCTTGGTAAGGTTCCTATGCACCTATAAACTCGTATACCTAAATACAAATTGTATTGGGGAATCGAAGTTAAAATTAAGCACTCACACCTTTTTGAACACACACAAAAAAATCACATCTTTATACATATATTTAAGGAGTAGTCAGCCGCGTTTAATACACGCTCATTTCGCCAGTTTTAGGTCCCACGTATTAGGAGGAGAGTCTATAATCGGCCACCAGGCATTTTATATAATCAAGTGAAACTTACTTCTTTACCCAACGGTAAACCAGATCCTAACGTCGCTGTTAGACCTACAAGTTTTGATATCAAAGCTCTGAATGTTAAATACTCTTTGAGGTGTACACCTCGAAGAATCGTCTTCATTTCTGGGATACCAGAACCTAAAAAGAGAAAGTAATATGTAGTACAACAAGTAGAGGCTCATCACTCGATTGGGGAATTTAAGAACTAACAGTTGAATATCAATGGAAGCTCTCGATTGTCTACAAAAGCTCTTTTTTATTTACAGGTTGGAAGTTTATATCGTCTGCCAGTCAACCTTTGGATGATACAGATATTATCAAGATAAGTGTGCTTAATTCAGTTATAGATTCGTGACCCATTCTGCTTAACCCATGAAATGGGTATGTCAGGTCAATTCAGGTCAGTCAGTATTTACCCCACGTAGGGAACCCATTGCCTCACGCTAAACGTATACCCTCGGCATGCCTAAGCCGGGACCCTCGCAGCAATCGAGAACACCATTAACACATAAGGCGTGAGTCACTGCAACGCTCTTTGACAATTGATCCAAATATTGACTACAATAGGCTTGTGTCCCAAATTTCAAAAACTGATTAAATCTGTAATTTTGAATCTATATAGTTACAAAAATGTATTATTTTGATTTAAAACAATCATTTACATAGTTTATTTTGCGATCTAAAAAATGTATTTAACGAAATTGGTAACGAAAACGCTCCAATCTGTCATGGCGCCTTGGGCGATCGATGTCACACGTTGCGAAACAAATCAAAATGTATTTGACGAAGCTATCCTGACCAAAAAACGAACGAAGTTCGCTGCAGCGATTAAGCCATAAATTTGTCGTCTAATCGTAATATAAATATTCAAGCGCAAGATCGCTTATTAGTTAGAGTTTTTTCACGACCAAAAGGTCAAAAGCGCTGTGAATATCATGGCACTTACGCGTTTCCTTCAACGTATTCCAAGAACATGTCACTTGTAAGGATTATACTGGATTATACACTATAGACTGGACACGCATAGGTTTTTACCTACGACGGAACGGAGATGGTATATGGGTCAGGGGGTGAGAGGATGTTTGTGCAATACATGTTGCCATTTTTCTCCAAAACTACTGGTCGGATTTTGATGCAGTTTTTAGTTATGGGTTCAGGTTTGATTGGTGCATGTTCTTAGATAAATGTTACGATGACAACTCACCAGGGGGCGCTGCAGCGAACATTATTTGTGAAAAGCAATGTTGCCAATTTTCTCAAAAACTAGTAGTCCGATTTTGATGCAGTTTTCAGTTATGGGTTTGAGTTAGATTGGTACAGGTTTCTAGATAGATGTTAGGGTGACAACTCATCAGGGCGCGCTACAGCTAACATTATTTGTGACGAAAATCAATTTTGATGCGGCTTTTTTTAGGAATGGATTTGTAGTTGATTAGTGAGGGTTCTTATATAGATGTAACGACAGCAACTTACTAGAAGGCGCTCTTTAAGAAGTTTAAAATAAAATAAAATAAAAAATTTTGAAAAAACCTACGACGATTAAAAAGCAATTGAAAAAAGGATAAAATAATTTAAAAACCTCCAAAAAGTTAAAAATAAATTGTGTTGGTGAGCCCTTTAACTTTGATATAGGGGCCTAGCAATATTTTGATTCAAGTGTTGTCTCGAAATGCACATCGAAATAATGCGCCAAAACTGCGTTTTGTTCAATCTACTTTTGTTAGATTTATAACAATTTAACTTTAAAATTAACAAAAAATCGTAAATTAATAAAAACGTACGAACAATTAAATTACACAGACACAACTTGAACAAGAAGTCAGCTCTTCATACATACTTACTCTATGGTGTGAGAGCACAACGTGTGACGTCATATTTTTGGATTGGTGTTTGATGTCACGTGACTGAATGCCTAATTTATCCAAACTTATTTTCTAAAAATAATAGTAATCTTTATTCTGTCTACTAATTTATATTACTTTTTGTTGTCTATTCATTGGAAATAGTCATAAGAAACATACACCAATCCGATTTATTCTTAGTGGACACAAGCCTATTCAAGTAGAAAATATGCCGGATAGAGGTACTTATGATACTTCTTACCTATACTTTGCGCTGCGACTATGTGAACAAAACCAGCAGCGAAGAGAATGAGACATATTGGTAGTGACACCCACGCCACATATTGACTGAAGGTAGATGTCGCCAGATCGTTGTACATCCACATACGCGCTGCAATGGAAGGTAAACTTACATAACTTAACCTACTACGGGTCATTTGTTCTTAGGGGATAATCTTACTTGTCCAGGTCCCCTTATAGGTTGGTATCCCGGCTTAACCCTCGTAAGAATAACCCCAAGGCACCGGCGGACTTTGGCTACCTATTCAGCCTCTGTCAAGGGTTAGGTCGGGCTCTATACCGTATCTTTGAGGTCTGTTTTTATCCCGCGTCGGTGGGCGTGCGTGGGCGGAAACCCCACAGCACACCTCCCTTCTGGCCTGCTTTTGTAGGGACGGTAGGTAATAAAACCGCCGTGCTCAGGTTGATATCACCTAGCTATCGTCCACTAGAAAGCCACACTCAAGCTTATAGCTCTGGTTTCTCGATTAATGAGTACTTCTGACTATGTAGGTTGTGAACTTTAGAGCCATGGTATATACTCGTACAAAAAGAACGTCTATAGCTGTTGCAAATCCAAGTACCACAAGTACTTGGATTTGCAACAGCTATAGACGCTATAGAGCTATAGACAGATATAGGATTGGAGCTTTTTACGGTAGAAGAACTGAGTTGCGTGACTTGTTTTTCACAGTTTTGTTTCATGGCCTTATATTTACGTCCCAGGCCCGAATTTGAAATAGGTGGTGGAGCGGTACCGATGCCGTGTTGTTATAATGTGCGTCTTGCTTAGTACTTTTTAAATACGAGTAGATACTTACCAGCTTTAGCCTTTTCGGTTTGCATGAAAAGGTATAGATAGATATAAGTAGGTATAAATAAATCACAATCATCATCTTATCCCAATTTAGGTTCGCCGGCGCAACATGTCTTCTTCCTCCACACATCCCTGTCACACGTCATCTCCTCAGTCACTCCTTTTCTAGTTTTATATCTTTCCCTAAAGAGGAGGAGCCTCTTTCACGCATTCCTACGTCTACTTCTGAAACCCTCATATTTTAAAATTATGCTTTCAATGTTCACGAGGTCTACCTACTGTGAGACCATATAGGCGACCACTTGTTTAACAGAACAAACTCACCATTTTGACAAACCGCTATTCCTTTGTCCATAGCGAAGTTTAGACAACCCATTATGATGCCCAGCAGCGCCAGGAACACCCAATCCTCCCCGAGCCGAGCGAATGTGTGCCTCCATAGATAACCTGTCCAATTACTTTTATATATTATTTTTTTACAGTTTTGATGCGGATTTGAAATGCAAAAGCCAACGGGTTCAAGATCTTAGCTATAAATTTTAAAGATTCAGTTCACTTTCTAGGTGATGAAGGGTGCCACTCACATGTCGGTGAATTTTAATTCTATACTAATATTACAAAGAGGTAATATTTGATTATTTGTTTGTTTGAATGGTTCCGTATCTACTGAACCTATTTTGGAAGAGTCTAAAAAGACTCCCACGGCAGTCGGGAACGAGAAAACTATGTCACGTGAACAGCTAGATTTAATAATCTTCAGATACTTTATAAAAGAACTTCAATTATCTAACATAGATACTCACCTATTACTTTAAAAAACTTCCCCCTGGGTCTATGTTTACCGCTAGCCTCAAGTTCCTTCTGTCTAAGTTTGTCGTCTTTTCTTCTCTTCTTACGTAATCTTCTGAGTCGTCTCGCCTCTTCTCTTGCTGCTTCACTTAAGTCGCGTTGGTAGCGACCATACATCTAGAACAAGGTATTTTAAATGTATTTGTTTTTTATTTTACTTGTAGCTAATAGACATCTACGAAGTTCAAGATATCCTGAGTCAATATAGCAACTTGCGTTTTTTTTTTTTTTTTTTTTTTTTTTTTTATATTTGGTTCGCCAAATTGACGCCGCCCGCCTGGTGGTAAGTCGTGACGACGTCTAGCGATTGTGGGCCACTCTCACAGCACACATTACTATTGAGAGTGGCCCTCAACTTGACGACCTACTGATGTGCCTCTTCACGCTCCGCTTAAAGAACCCAGGATTATATGTGGGAGGAAACACGTGCACAGGCAGGGCGTTCCAGGCCACTATCGTTCGGCAGAGAAACGAACGTTTAAAACGTTCGGTTCTCGCGAACATGCTATCCACTGTGTGGGGGTGGCATCTCTGCCCGGCACGAGTCGTTCGGGATCGGAAGGAAGAGGGTGGGATCAGATTGAAGAGCTCTTCAGAACACTCGCCGTGGTAAATACGGTAGAATGCGGCCAAGGAAGCTATTGTTCGGCGCTGAGCTAGCGGCTCAAGGCTTCCCGTTACCTCCGGACAACCTATAATACGGATAGCCCGTCGCTGCATAGCGTCGAGAGCGTCCAGCAGATACTTCGCGGAGCCGTCCCAGAGGTGAGAGCAGTATTCGACGCAGGGTCTAATCTGCGTCTTGTACAGCAGACACCTCTGGTCCGGTGTAAAGAATCTCTTTACCTTATTCAGTATTCCTAGTTTCCGCGAAGCTAGCCCTATACATCTTTCGATGTAGTTTTTATTATTGAGCTCTCGACGAACGTCTATGCCAAGGATATCAAGGTTGTCCTTCATTGGTAATAATGCATTCTGAAGAGAGGGTAGGGGAAGGAAAGGGGATTTCTTCGCAGTAAATGCACACGCCTGTGTTTTGCGGGCATTGAACTCGACCAGGTTCTCGGTACCCCATTGAGAGATATTGTCGAGGTTACGGTCGAGATCAGCCACGAGTCGTCGTCTCTCCTCCTCAATCTCAGATCGCCCCGCCGTCGGACGAACCGAGTAACTCCCGTGCATTGTGCTGTCATCTGCATAGCAATGAATGTTCCCGAGGGATAGCATATCCTTGATATGCAGAAGAAAGAGAGTTGGTGATAGTACGGACCCCTGCGGTACCCCGGCATTCACTTGCAAGAAGCGAGAAGCCTGGCCATCGCAGAGGACCCGCACTCGGCGCTCGTTTAAAAAGCTGGCAATCCAGCTGCACAGTTGAGGAGGTAGACCATATGCCGGAAGCTTGGAAAGGAGCGAAGCATGCCAGACCCTATCGAAGGCTTTGGCGATGTCCAGGCTAATAGCCAAGGACTCGCCGTGCCTTTCCATAGCCCCACCCCAGACATGCGTTACGAATGCCAGAAGATCACCCGTTGATCGCTTTGGCCTGAAGCCGTATTGTCGATCATTGATTAATGAGTGATCCTCTAGGAATTGCATGAGCTGCTTATTTATAAGGAGCTCAAGCACCTTGCAAATGACTGAGGTGACAGCTATGGGTCGATAGTTGCCTGGATCGGACCGATCCCCTTTCTTGGGGATCGGTTGTACGTTCGCCTCCTTCCAGACCTCCGGCACGAGCCCTGAAGAGTATGACAGGCGGTACAGACGCGTTAATACTGGAGACAACTCAGCTGCACATTTTCGTAGCACCACCGCCGGAATGCCGTCAGGGCCACTGGTTTTCCGTGTGTCGAGTGACCGCAGCACTGCCCGTACATCACATTGCCTGATAACAATATCAGGCATTGTGTGGCCACAGTTGGCGATGGCGGGGGGCTGCAGGCCACGGTCGTCGACCCGGGAATTAGCCGCAAAGAGGTCTGCGAGCATATCCGCTTTCTCTTGGGCTTTGTGAGCCAGTGTTCCATCTGGGTAACGCAGCGGTGGCAGCGAGGGCTGACAAAAGTTAGATTGCACGGCTTTGGCCAGTTGCCAGAATCCACGGCTGCCCGTGGGATGGGAAGTGAGCTCCTGACCAAGCCGCGCGACGCGCTGGGCATCCGCTCTCTTAAAGGCCCTCTTACTCGACTTTGTGGCCCGGTTGTACGCTGCTTTGAGGTGGCCCACGTTTGGGTCGCGCACAGCCCGGGCCCTGATCCAGGCGCGATATGCCGACTGTTTTTGTCGAACAGCTTTGGCACAATCTCGCCCGAACCAGGGACGGGCTCTGCGGATACTGGTGACATCAGTGAAAGGGATGTAATAATCCATCCCTAAACTGATCTCGCCAGCAATAGCAGAAGCACTATCCGAAGGAGCCTTTCCTACAAAGCAGCGCTGGCTCCAGGGGACGGACGCATAATAATCGCGTAGACCGTCCCAATCCGCTGACGAGTAGTGCCATAGTCGTCGTGACGTTTGTACAGGACGTGCAGCAGGTGACACCTTCATGCCAGCGTGAACAACACAGTGGTCGGAACTACCCAGTGGGGCTCCTACCGAAACACTGTACTGGGCTGGGCGACTCGTCAGCAGTAGATCCAGCAGAGCGGGCGCGTGATCTGACCTGTCTGGTATCCGGGTGATCCCGCATACCATCTGGGTCAGACCGTGGGAGAGAGCGAACGCATGGGCGGCTCTACCCGCATGATCAGTCTTGAGGGACCCCAGCCATTCAATGTGATGGCCATTGAAGTCCCCCAGAAATACTAGGTCAGCGTTCGGGAACCGCACCTGCGCTTCATCAGCCGTCTCGCTGAGGTACTGGAAGAGCTTTGTTGTCTCAGAATCCCCTGTGTGGGATCGGTAGACGCACACGTAGATCTGGCTCATAGAGCCATGGTCTACGTGCAGCCAAAGGACGGAATTGGAGGGGTTCTCTAGGCAGCGCAACCGGCGGCAGCAAACATCCGCCCTAACGAACACGCACACCCCGGCTTTGTCTCGAAATTGTTCCTCGATGACATAGCCGGGGTAACACAGGTAAGACGTGTCGTCAGGGCGGCGTATTTGTGTCTCCGTGAGGAACATCACAGCGGGCCGTGCCGTCTCAAGGTGGTGGTGGACGGTATCGAGGTTCGCATGGAGTCCACGGACGTTAGTGAACTCCACCTCGAAATGTGAAGTTGTGGGGTTTCCTAGGGCCGCTGTGTAACGTTTATTTCTTTTTTGTTGCACTGCCATTGTAGATAAAATGCGTTTCTTGGCCTACATGTGTAATCGAAGCGTAACGTCAATCTAATCAATAATGGACAAAACAATTGATCTTTTTGATCATATTGGAACGTAAGTCGAAGAGCATTGAACGATTTACGACCTAGATCACATTGAATAGAATTGAGCTAGATTGGACCCAGATCTTAACAAAATTAATTAACTCAAAAAAATCATATGAATTTTTGTATTGATTCACTTGATAATCTTATGGATATAAATGTATTCATTAAGTTAAAATCCAGGCACAATTTTTTGTAAATCATCAACCACCGAGTTTTCTCAACTCGTTAGGGTCCGCTTTGCAGTCTAACTGCGATGCGGCTGAACTTCGATATTTTCCGTGGAGCGACTGCCATTTGACCTCCACAACCCATGGGCGATATCGAAGTTCTGTAGTCAGACCAGTCGGATTTTGTTTTAGGGCTCCAACTACCAGTAACGACTAGCCATAGATGTTTGCATGACAACTGGGACCGAGCGACGACGGCTTAACGTGCTCTTCTCTAAATTTTTGTTCATTGGCAAACTTAATGCCACAGGCAAAGATCGATTCAGATAGGGCACCTTAATCCAAAAATCTTTAAACATTACTTAAAACTGAATCGTAAATTGTCTTAATATAGCCTTGAGTCCAGATTCTGTTTGCATTTATTATCAGATTATCTGTAGTTTGGTGGAGATTATGAATTACTTACTAAGCAATAACTGTGTACTTAACCTTCATATAGTTTGCTTTCAGGTAAGGACACACTAATAAAACCTGATCTCTTTATGTGGATTTAGGCCGTTTTGTACACAATAAAAATTCAAGAACCTTTTATTCTTCTGGTAAGGTGGTACAGGCAGCGCATCCAAATTCAACTAAGATAAGCTCAGTTAAATTTTGCTGCACAAATGGTCCTTTTAGAGGCCCAATTTAACCTCACCTGCAAGTGATGGATATGCCGATATAACGGATGAAGCTCTAGCGAACTATGCATGGTCTTAGGTTAGTGGAGTTTTGAACAGTTGGCAGAACGCGTTCCTCCTGGAAAGGGAAAAAGTCACTGGATCGAATTCGGCCCAAGACTATTGTTTTTGCGATTCATACTACGGCCCACGTACTATATAATTTTAGTATATACGAGGGTCTTGGTACTCGTATGTTACTATTCACCTCACAACCGGCTCACCTGTAAACTCACGGATTGTTAGCGGCAATAGGTTCGCACTCATAATCATAGGCCTGGTGTAGCCAAGCCTAATCTCGTTAGCAATCTACGTCAATGATTTCGATTTTTTTTTCGCAAACTATTTGCAAATTAGTGCAAAGATGTGTGAACTTAGCAAATTCACACAACCCAGAAACTAAATTCACAAATTAGAGTACTTATGATCAATATTTGCTGAAGCATACGTAAGTGAAAATTTGATTTGTTGGCGAGATAATCTTAATCTCTGCAAACGCTACCGGTAGCAAACAGTGCACGTGATTGTGTACGTAGATGACGTTATGATAATGATCATAATCACATCGGCACACAAAATGTTTGCTGACCAACTATTTTTCTGTAAACACGTATAATGTACGTGTAAGGTAAGGCAGCCAGCATTCTGGGAACCTTCCCAGTCGGCAAGCGCTCGGAGGATATTTTAAACGATATCTTGTGGATACGAATTATAAAAACCGTAGGATTGTAACTACACGAGCCCTGAGTTTTTATTGCCAGGCTCCACATATAAACGTTACGTTACGTACGTACGCAGTTATCTTATAACTGCTTCGGTGGCGTGGTTGGTAGTGCATCGGCTTTCGACTCCGGAGTCTCGGGTTCGGTTCCCGGATCGAATCAAATATTTGTGTGATTCACAAATGTTAGTTGAGTTGAGTGGAGTTTGGGTGTTTTCTTTGTATATTATGTATGTATTTAGAAATATATAAGTATGTTTATCAGTTGTCTAGATCCCAAAGCACAAACTTACAGCTTTGTTTCGGCTAGATGACGTTGTGTGAGAATATAAAAAATATTTATTATTATTTATTTATTCTTTTCAAATTACCAGTAATTGCATATTATATATATTGTGCCAGTTTTGCGAGACTGACAGTGACATTTAAATTTATAATCTACAACTACATAATCTTGACTATATGATTTTAGACTATAACTAGGTCGCCGCAGTCGCGAAACGTACCGTTACGCTGCAGCATATATTTGAGTGAAGCGAGTTTAAATTCAAAATTCTGGCATCGTAATAACCTGGGTAATTCTGTTAGCTATTGATCAGTGCAAGAAAATCCGAAATCGGCCGAGTATTCGCCGAGAAACAATTTAACATAAATCGTTTGAAAAATAATTTGAGTCACCCGTTGAGAGCTCCGCTCGCCTTCGGCTCGCTTCGCTCAACTACTTAGTGGTTCTGTGAACCGTAGACTTCGGGAGCGGCTTTGTTTACAAAATTTCTTAATTAATTTTCTTTATTACTCTTCAATCCAAAAAATATCATTCAAATGTTATTCATTGTAAGCAAGGAGTGTGTGTGTAAAGTTTCATGCAAATCGGTTGATAAATACGGCCTCAAACATGATCTGACAGAACCCGTAGATGGGTACAGATGAAAGAAATTCTCCCCAGTCTGCAAGTTGAAACGGAGCCTTCAGTCGCTTACCTCTCTCAGTCAATAAAAAACAGATCTTGTGTCAGTAAATTGTAGGCGATTTAAAACATTTTAAAAAATACATAAACTATCCGTGTCCGAAGTTATTGAACGGATGTTCATGCGGTTTGCACATCTGAGCTTCGTTTGATCAAAACCGGATGGCAGTAATAAAAAAATTTCTCATTTAAGGCTCTAAGGTCTGTAGCTACAACAGTCCCGAGTAGAGGCTTTTCATCCTTAGTAATATATTCCCGTGGGAATTGGGAACGAGGCTAGTATACACAGTGGGCATCAGATAGTATGTTATCATATTCATTTGATGAAGAGGACGTTTTATAGGACATTAAGCGATCTAACAGACGTAACCACAAACAATTGAGTATAAATGATTTCAAGATTTTATTGACCGATTATCTTCAAAGGCTCAGTCTATTGTCATGCGAATATGGTTGTAAAATATAGAAGCACTCCTAGTGTTAGTTATTATTTGACGGAGATTAATCGTATTTTTACTGTCCTTAAGGTGCACAAGGGTGCCACCAAGATCTTGTAGTCTAACTAAGCCGACCACCGGTGCCGACCCACAGGCAAAACTAAAACTTAAGTTGGTTAATATGAGTGTCTACCCCTAATGGGAAACAGGCTTGACATATAGTACCTATGAATGCTTGACCGCAGAAAGTACGTTCGTAACCGGAGAGCATGTATGAAGACAGATACTTTATGAAAGTTGAGGGAGCTCAAAAAGTATGCTAGGATCGTAGCAATAGGAAATCCGTGGCCTCTGCCTACTCCATTGGGTAAGAAGCGTGATTTTATGTAAGGTATGTATGCTTAAGGTAGTAAATCACGAATAAAATTACTTCACATCAATGAAATACAAGAAGAAAATATCATTAAATCTATATACGATTTGTTTGAGAAGAAGAAGCGTTTCATAATCCCTTATCGTAGCCATACCAAGGACCAACGAGAACTAGAGGAAGATTATAATCAATATAATTAAAGGTATTTCAGTAATTTTATGTGTTAAGTCAAATTAAATTATTCAAGTACTTACTAATATTAAAATACCATATTACAGGTAATTAAGACGTCACAGCCAGTTGTAGAGTAAATGTATTATTATATTGTAATTATTATTACTATTTACCGCGTGACTTCTGATCTCAAGTTATTTAACAAACCATAATTAAAACTTTAAACCGTCATTCTCGTGATGGATTAGCGGAAACAGTGTGTTATCTAGATCTAAATTCACTCGACTGGTTACATAAACACCACATCTTTTATGCATTAGGTCAGACATAAGTACTAACATTACAAGGAACAACAAAATAATATTTGTTTCAAGCAACGAGTATGCAAACATGTAATTTTGCATGTTTACAATAAAAAATCGCAGAAAAGAAAGTTCAAGGATGAATTTGAAACAGGCACCGGTCAGTTCCCTAAGGAATACTCTGACCAACAAAACTACTGAGAATACAGCCGAAGACCTTCAAATTACGATCTATCTTTTAAGTCGGCGATGTAAGAGATCCATAA
The DNA here is from genome assembly GCA_963556515.1 of Nudaria mundana. Taxonomy (NCBI): domain Eukaryota; kingdom Metazoa; phylum Arthropoda; class Insecta; order Lepidoptera; family Erebidae; genus Nudaria; species Nudaria mundana. The sequence continues at coordinate 6,330,298 of OY748313.1, forward strand.
AAGACTATCTATCTCTGTAGGGTTAGGCAGGACACAGCAGGCTAACCTATTGTCGCAAACCAGGAATATTCATGTGAACCAGTGTTTTACCACCTTCAGGAGAGGTTAGCTTGGGTTCTTAATATTTCAGAAGTAAGTACAACTATGTAACCCAACAAGCATAATTACGAAATACTTGACTACAAGAAAATCAGGTTAGTGTTTTGAAGTTCAACGCAACTCCAAAATAAAAACGATTCAAACCGAAGCGATGGGGATATTTTTTTCTACCGCGACGGTAACGTTGGATTGATATGGATATAGCCGAAATTTATTTAATTTTAATTATAATTTAAGATTAGTCTGGAGTCTTAATTGCTAGAATTAAGATCAGGACCAGGCTAAATCTGTCTGAAATTTCGGGAAAAATCTCCAAACTGTGATTAGGTAGGTATCCCTGGATTTAGAGGTTTTATTTTAGAAGCCCATGAACCTGATATTATCATATTATGCAAGATTGCTACACTCATTTTGTGAGCCAAGTGCTTCGTAACAGCTTTAGCAAATTAATCACATAAATAATTACAACTCTTCCTATGTTACACAACTGATTATGCGCCTACTGACGTACAAATAATAATTATAAGTAGAGGTTATTGATTTTTGTGCGGTTTCGCAAATGATTTGCAATGTTCATTGTTTATAATTTTATTACAAACTGCTAACGTTTTTGTATACGTTTGAATTTCTATTTCAAATTGTTGTTTTGTGACCTAGATTATATTGTGTCTGCACTGAGAGAGATTATATCTCTCAAGTCTAGAAATGTCTTACACTATGTACATTTAATAATTTTACAATAGGAATCACAAAACTATAGTCTTGAACTAGAACCAGCAACTGATCCCTTTCCAGGAGGAACTCCAGCTGAACAAGACACCACTAAAGGTCAGCCCAAGACTATATTTATTTGATAATAATTTATTTATTTATTTTTTTATTTATTAACTCGAATGCAGGTTTAACAATATTGTGGTCTTATACTTTATAACAGTCCCGGCTACATTCTACCACTTATGTGTGGTGTGTAAATATCATACTCTTACATCAATCCAAAATGCCAAAAATTTTTTTTTATAATAATTATCGATACAATATTAAAATATCAAAAAAAAAATAAAAGTTAAATTTTCGGAAAATAAAAATGATGATAAATAAATGATATACAATGTCAAATCTTAATAACAAAAAAAATATTACAGCAATGACAATCTTATTTATGTCAAGTCAAATGTCAAAAATTACCGTCCATTTAGAATTTAACAATGTCAAAATATAAAATATCTATTATTTTAGGTACAATAAATTACATAAATGTCACAACACAACATCAAATTATTATTATCAAAATGTCAATAGCTCTTTATCGTCAAGGAATTCTCTTAAGTCATAATAACATTTATCAATTAACAATTTTTTTTATTTATTTTGAATAGGTTTGTATTATAAGTTAGCATATGTACTTCATTGCTTATAAAATAAATTCATTATGAACATCGTTAATAGTTAGATAACGATTGAAAAGGATACTCAGAATTTCACTTCGAGCTGCTTAAAAAAAAGATACCCTTTTTTTAAGAATACTAACTAGCAATCGCAAATACAATCCTCAAGTCGCTCAAATCGCAAGTACATCGTCTCCGTTTATCAATCTAGTTAAGCTAAATGTTATGTTAAGAATGGGATAATAGTGTGATGATAGATAGGCGATCGAACTCACGTCGTCGAAACGTAAGTCTAACCCCTCAGCCACGGATGTTTTAAAATAGCCAAATGAAACACTTGCTGACTCTTACTCAAGTAATTACTCAAGTAATTATTAAGTATTTACAATAGGCTTGTGTCCACTAAGAATAAATCGGATTGGTGTATGTTTCTTATGACTATTTCCAATAAATAGACAACAAAAAGTAAAATAAATTAGTAGACAGAATAAAGATTACTATTATTTTTAGAAAATAAGTTTGGAAAAATTAGGCATTCAGTCACGTGACATCAAACACCAATCAGAAAATATGACGTCACAGGTTGCGCTCTCACACCATAGAGTAAGTATGTATGAAGAGCTGACTTCTTGTTCAAGTTGTGTCTGTGATTTTGTGTAATTTAATTGTTCGTACGTTTTTATTAATTTACGAATTTTTGTTAATTTTTAAGTTAAATTATTATAAATCTAACAAAAGTAGGTTGAACAAAACGCAGTTTTGGCGCATTATTTCGATGTGCATTTCGAGACAACGCTTGAATCAAAATATTGCTAGGCACCTATATCAAAGTTAAAGGGCTAACCAACACAATTTATTTTTTAATTTCTGGAGGTTATTAAATTATTTTATCCTTTTTTCTATTGCTTTTTAATCGTCGTGCGTTTTTTCATAATTTTTAATTTTTATTTTTATTTTAAAATTCTTAAAAAGCATAGATATGTAGCGCCTTCTAGTAAGTTGCTGTCGTTACACCTATTTAAGAACCCTCACTAATCAACTACAAATCCATTCCTAAAAAAAGCCGAATCAAAATTGATTTTCGTCACAAATAATGTTAGCTGTAGCGCCCCCTGATGAGTTGTCACCGTAACATCTATCTAGAAACCTGTACCAATCTAACTCAAACCCATAACTGAAAACTGCATCAAAATCGTACTACTAGTTTTTGAGAAAATTGGCAACATTGCTTTTCACAAATAATGTTCGCTGCAGCGCCCCCTGGTGAGTTGTCATCGTAATATTTATCTAAGAACATGCACCAATCAAATCTGAACCCATAACTAAAAACTGCATCAAAATCCGACCAGTAGTTTTGGAGAAAAATGGCAACATGTTTTTGCACAAACATCCTTTCACTCCAAACCCATATACCATCTCCGTTCCGTCGTAGGTAAAAAGCTATGCGTGTCCAGTCTATAGTGTGTACTCCTTACAAGTGACTGTTCTTGGCATACGTTGAAGGAAACACGTAAGCGCCATGATTTCATTCACGGCGCTTTTGACCTTTTGGTCGTGAAAAAACTGTAACTAATAAGCGATCTTGCGCTTGAATATTTATATTACGATTAGACGACTAATTTATGGCTTAATAGCTGCAGCGAACTTCGTTCGTTTTTTGGTCAGGATAGCTTCGTCAAACACATTTTGATTTGTTTCGCAACGTGTGACATCGCCAAAGGCGCCATGACAGATTGGAGCGTTTTCGTTACCAATTTAAATACATTGTTTAGATTGCAAAATAAACTATGTAAATGATTGTTTTAAATCAAAATAATACATTTTTGTGAAATTTGGGACACAAGCCTATTCTTGAAAAAAAATCCAGACAATTTGGACGTTCACACGGTCAATTTAGTTTTACTATGTACTTCATCCTACATAACAACGCGGTTCATTTTACCGGACGCAGTCATCCCACCGGTGATACCTCAGCGTCGAGTTGCAGGCGTTACTCTACACCTGGGGCTAATAACACAATGAAATTGCTCCGTGGGAGGAAAGGAAATACCGTCTGATGAGGTAAACTTCAATTACGCTACTCAACAATGGGCACACGTGAATCACTCAACTGGCCTGCAACAACTTGTACGGTTACGTGTTACTTAGTAGGTAGATCTTGACACTTGTCGTCTCCGCCTCGACACATTTGCAACTAATGATATCACAGAAAATTTCACAAATATTTTATTTTTGGCACGTTATCCCTATCTATCTATATATATATATATATCCCTATAACTTTTGACCCCTTAGGGCTAGGTCAAATTTTCCATTTTTTGGCTTGCCTCCAGATCGAGGGCTATCCATAGAGGGGTCAACCATCATTGGAGCATAAGCAGTTCTAGAGAGCTAAGGGGGACATTCCCCATTTCTACTTATAGATAGATAGATACCATTGGTTAACTGGTCATTAAACTAGTGGAACAGTACAGTTGAACAGAAGCGACTTCTGTTTTTCCAAATCATGTCTTTACCTCCGAAATAGAGACATTTCTTACCCTCAAATTTAACCAGTTACTTTGTGGGTTATACGTGGGACCAAAACATCACTGGGATAAAGTGGGTGTGTAATGCACCTCTACCTACCTATTTGTGGGTTCCACGTAATGGCGAAGCCTATTGCCAGTTAAGGGAACTTTGAATATTTAAGCAAGCGCGGCCGCTCTTACGCCCATTGTCGGGTGTCTCTGGTATGCACCAGAAGGTATTTCCAGTGGCGCCCGGCGGGCATCGTCCCTCTGTCGACTAGTGCAGTGTGTGAACCCAGAGTTGTTAGTACTCGTAGTTCTCCTTGGCATACCATTTTGATGGGTGCGCCAAAGTTCACCTAAATTTTCAACTCCGATAATTGGAAATCCGAAAATGTTCTTCCTAACATTTTTCATTCTAACAATCACAATTCCTAACTACTCTGTCTCTAATGTTCATAATTTCGAAGCATTCAACTTCATAATGTCAGTAGTAATAAACATCTATTATACTTTTATTTGTTTTCCTATATTTTTTTCAATATAACCATCTTTTATACTATTATTCAGTCATTTCTTTTTTGTTTAGATTTCTTTGGTTTAGGTTAGGTTAGAAGTGTGACCACAACGCACGAGCCGAGCGAACGAAGCGAGCGTGCCTCGGCAGCGGCCGGCAGTGCCAGAACCGAATCGGTCCTAATTATGTTTAGGGATAAAAGCGTTATGATAAAAAACAGTAGGAGTTTAAATATATTTACATTAATGATATTATTAATTAAAATTTTCGGAAACAGGAGTGTTATGAACATCGCCGGTTGCACTACAAATAGTATGAATGAAAACTTTAGGTTAAAAAAATTTAGGAAGAGTGATCTTTTGGATTACAAATCATTAGGAAGAACAATTTCGGGTGAGCCAATATGGACCCCATTTTGATGATACGAAACAAAAGCTATTAAGATGTATGTACCTAGTAGAATGATTTGGTCAATTTCAGTTTAATTTATCGTATGTTGTTGCATTGACATTAACCTTAAACATCGCGTGCAGAAGAGCAGTTCTCATTGCAGTATCCTGTCTCTTTAAACACATTAGTTCAGTCTCGTGTCAACTCTTATCATTTAAAATCTCAGCCTATAAAGTTAAAGCAAAACCAGCAAGTAAGAGTAGAATATTGATGATCTTTGATAAAGAACAAAAATTTGGAATATATGCAATATAGTCGAAGATAAGTATACTTTTGGGCACTGTAAGTATTATTGTCAGATCTTCGTCCGTTGGTCACCAGGTGCACCGCATACAGGTGAGGATGATGTGGGCCCCGGAGATGTCGATAGAACACCCTCAGACAAAATCAGTAACTATAGGTATTCAAATAGAATAGAAAAGAAGGTCATTGGCACGTAGGAACAAACTGTCGCTGCGGAGTCAGGTCGCAGTCATTTTGTAAGTATTTTGGGTTGTTTTCGGTGTCAATGAACTTTTATTCCAATTTATTTGGAATAGAGTATCACAACAACTTATACTTTCTCAAACCAACCTATATCCATTAATAACTTCTAACCCTGAGCACGATCCCTTCACAATACTTATTACCAGTGATCAGACAATAATAATAATTGCATTGAATGTATTTAGAACAAACATTCACTGTAACGGCTCTCACGACTTTACATGCAGACTACAATAATTAACGCATTGGTCAGCTACTGTACACGTTAATTAGATCAAGTTCGAACCAGTGCAATAGTAGAAACTATATTATTTAGTAGCTTGTATCTAAGTTCGCATCACAGCAAAAAAAAAATATAAAAACCTATGTACCTAATGGATTTTAATGGAACTTCGTTTTACAATTAAAAATGATAGGTACTTTGATCCCGGAAATTTCCATAGAAACTCATTAGTTTCTATGGAAATTGAGACACACGGTCATAATCATGACGCCTGTGTTATGTCCACATTGTGGGTCCACGAAAAAGAAATGCTGTAACGAATCACTGCTTGTATCAGTATACGACTGCCGTCCCTGAGGTCCGGATCCGATTCCGGATCGAATCAAATATTTGTGTGATCCACAAGTTTGTTTCGGAGTTTAGCTGTTTTCTATATAAAATATGTACTCGTATAAAGTTAATACTATCAGGCGTTACTTTTCGGAAGTCCATAGTTAAATAAAATAAATCGAACTACTTTGCAATATTCCGCCACATGCAAATTACCCAACTCTCGTATTTATTCATGCACAAGTCCGCCCTCCAATCCCACTTAGACCGAAAGAATAGAGAAATAATTTTGAAAATAGAATAAATATGAGAGTTGTGTTATCGTGCAAAAAATAATAAAAAACCTCGACACGTGTTTCGCCCCCAACCAGGGGCATCATCAGGAGATGTCGATGGCTCGGCGCACGGCGACCGAATGAGCCACAACTCGTAAACCGCACCTATTTATATCCTAGGTTTTTTTATTTCTACCCACAACCATAATACCAAACTATTTTATGTCTACCCACCACCGTTGTTTGAATGACGTATACCTACCCGCAGCAAAGGGGAAGAGGCGAAATTAAGTTGATCATTTAAAATATTAGGGTTCAAGCGTCTATGTTTGTAGATTTCTAATTGTTCCAAAACCGAAAGCCTCAGTCCTTTGTTGCAGGTGTGCAGAACGTCATAAGTGTGAAGATTAGGTAGGGAGTGACCGGAGTCCAACAAATGTTTTGCGAAATGAGACCGTTCTGGGCGATTGTTTCTAAAAGTTGATATATGTTCTTTATACCGCGTCGCGAAGCTACGGCCGGTTTGACCAATATAAACACCCTCACAATCCCCACACTTAAGCCTATACACACCTGACTTCCTGTCATCCCCAATTTTCTCCTTAACATTGCAAATGTTTCTCCGGATAGTGTTGTCCGTTCTAAACGCGACATGAATATTATTTTTACGCAAAATTTTGGCAACTTTATCAGATATCGGACCTAAATAAGTTAGACTAGCTCTATACCGATGGACGTCACGATCCGGGGGAACAGCATATAGTAAACTACGCGTAATTGAGGCTCGCCGCCTTCCAACTAAGTTGTCCACAAGCTTGGTACTGTAACCATTAGATTTAGCAATTTGATAAATAATATTTAATTCGCGGTTAAAATTTATTTGAGAAAGTGGAACCGAAAATCTTATCTCATTTGAATAGTGTTCACCCTAAAATCAAATTCAAACTCGAGTTAGAGAAGGATAGGTCCATAAATTTCTTAGATTTGACTATTACTAGAAATGAGGGTGGGCATGAATTCCGGATCTTTCGCAAACCCACTCATACTGACACAGTAATTCCTGCTACTTCCTGTCATCCTTGGCAGCACAAGCTTGCCGCCTTCCACAGCTATGTTCACAGGCTATTTTCGGTTCCACTTTCTCAAATAAATTTTAACCGCGAATTAAATATTATTTATCAAATTGCTAAATCTAATGGTTACAGTACCAAGCTTGTGGACAACTTAGTTGGAAGGCGGCGAGCCTCAATTACGCGTAGTTTACTATATGCTGTTCCCCCGGATCGTGACGTCCATCGGTATAGAGCTAGTCTAACTTATTTAGGTCCGATATCTGATAAAGTTGCCAAAATTTTGCGTAAAAATAATATTCATGTCGCGTTTAGAACGGACAACACTATCCGGAGAAACATTTGCAATGTTAAGGAGAAAATTGGGGATGACAGGAAGTCAGGTGTGTATACGCTTAAGTGTGGGGATTGTGAGGGTGTTTATATTGGTCAAACCGGCCGTAGCTTCGCGACGCGGTATAAAGAACATATATCAGCTTTTAGAAACAATCGCCCAGAACGGTCTCATTTCGCAAAACATTTGTTGGACTCCGGTCACTCCCTACCTAATCTTCACACTTATGACGTTCTGCACACCTGCAACAAAGAACTGAGGCTTTCGGTTTTGGAACAATTAGAAATCTACAAACATAGACGCTTGAACCCTAAAATTTTAAATGATCAACTTAATTTCGCCTCTTCCCCTTTGCTGCGGGTAGGTATACGGTGGTGGGTAGACATAAAATAGTTTGGTATTATGGTTGTGGGTAGAAATAAAAAAACCTAGGATATAAATAGGTGCGGTTTACGAGTTGTGGCTCATTCGGTCGCCGTGCGCCGAGCCATCGACATCTCCTGATGATGCCCCTGGTTGGGGGCGAAACACGTGTCGAGGTTTTTTATTATTTTTTGCACGATAACACAACTCTCATATTTATTCTATTTTCAAAATTATTTCTCTATTCTTTCGGCCTAAGTGGGATTGGAGGGCGGACTTGTGCATGAATAAATACGAGAGTTGGGTAATTTGCATGTGGCGGAATATTGCAAAGTAGTTAGATTTATTTTATTTTATGTACTCGTATGTTTATCAGTCGCCTAGATCCCATAGCGCAAGCTTACATTAGCTTAATTCGAGTTAGATGACGTTGTGCGAGACTGTCCAAACATATTTACCTATTTATAATTATTATATTTACTGCAGAACTGACAATTCCGCTTTGATTATTAATGAACACTTTCTTTCATTCAAGATTGCAGTCATATTGATGTCACTGTTGTGCTAATTACCGCAACTGTGCGTCGTTTGTTAGCATTTCTAGATTTCTAGAATAATGTTAATTACTTTTTACTTACTTGGATATAGGTACATGTTGTGGTTAGTGATCTCACTAAGATCTTAGTGGCCCAAACCAACATCGCTTGCAAGTGGTACACCTGCCGTTTAAAGGACGACACTTTAACATAAAAGTATCAAGATAGCGGCAAATCAAACTGGCGTAAAGTGAGCGTATACCCCCCTCTGTGTAATCTGGCAAAACGTTGCTCTGTGATGCACCTCTGCTTGCCCTCTCGGGGATATAGCTGATGATTATACATTGAATGCAAGTCAGAGTGGCGCGTCATTGGAGAGGTGAATTCTTCAATGACGCGTCACTTGTCTTCTCTCTCGGGCTTGCATCCTCATACATAAGTATCTATGAGGATTAAGCAGAGGCGTTACGCATAAATTAATTATAGATACCAAATTTTGGTAATCATAAGATCGTTAGCTGATTAACACAGTGCAAATTGACGTACTAATGAAATCGGTCTTGTAAACATTAATTATGATTAGCGTTCAATAAAAACGATATATTAGCACACGTATGAGTTTGTTCAATCACGTGTTCAAGACTTTACGTTGTTTAATTTTTAACCGATTATTTGGAAAGGAAGTTCTCAATTATTGTTATGTTCTTTATCTATTTACATTTTCGCGATAGAGTTCGCAAACGGTTAGGTATATTATCGCGTTTGGTTGATGCGACAAATGCTAGAGTTTATCCCAAAGGGGTAGCGAGAGGCGTTCATTACATTCACATTTCACTGGTCACTCTAGGTCCTACGTTATAGGGGGCGAGCAATGTAGTATTATTACAAGATTTCGCCCATCAGCAGGCGCACCGTATGCTAAGGACGGCCTAGGCCCTGAAATTAATCCAACGTGAGTGCATAAGGATCATAGGTACCAAGATCTTGGAGGCCCAAGTCAACCTTACATGCAAGCGGTGCACCTGCCAATTACGAGACTTGATAAGTAGTAATAATAACCTCCTCATACTTACGTGGGAAGAACAAATAATTGGCAAACTGTGGGGTTAAAATATGCCGCTGCCTAAACATCTAGGTAGCGGGCGTGTTGATAGTAATTTATGTTAATCCAAAAGTGAGAAAAAAAAATCAAGTTACTGTTTTTTTTAAGTTGTTTTTAGGTTTAGTATAACTGATTATTCAGTGACTAATTAAAATTATAAATTCAATACATTAAACCAAATTGACTCATCGAAGTGGTGTTGTTTTAATATTCGTCCATTGGGACTGGCCAAGATTTCTACCATACTGCCAAGTCTTAAATGTTTTTGGACTGCATATAATTACGAACATTTCAATTTTAAAGTATGGTTTAGTCATGTCCACAACGTGATGGACAGTTGTTATTTTGAATATAAAAAGTGTTTTCTAAATATCTACAAACGTAGCTTTTAGCCACAAAACTTTGTTCCTACCTGGTATTTTTATAATGTAACGCAATTAAATAACCCGTGTTGTGTGTCATATTCTCGAAAAAATAAATCTATTTTTGAAAGTCGCCAAAATGACGCCACCCGTCTGATAAAAAGCAGAGGCAATGTCGGGGACCACTTTCATAGCACATAGAACTATCGAAAGTTGGCCTCAAGTTGACGACTGAATGACATGTCTCTTCAATTCGCAGGTGCATAGAGGACTACCAAAATCATAGGGGATCAAGGCAACCTCATCTGCAAATGATGCACCTGCCGATCAACGGTCAAGGCTCTGGTCATAGAGTTTCAGGTAGACTGATAAACACTCACACATCTCCTACTACGTTGGCCTCAAAAAATCGTGGCACTCAGGGAATACTGGCAGAAGTTAAAACTTAAATAATTAGTTACAGAGGTGTCGGTGACGGTAACGCGAGTTCAAATGTTTTTCCCCATCTCGACAAATACCCTAAAACCCCTAAAACCCGTGTCTAAAGAAGTTTCCACATGAAAAAAATAAGTAATAAGATAAAGTTAATGAATTAAACAATACTAAATATACAAAAGGAAACAGCGCTTGTCTGTAATTTGTAATCAATTTAAAATTTAAAAAGGGTTTTAAATTGAATCTTAATTTTTGATAAACCGGTGTTTTTGACATTTAATGACCTGAATGAATTGCGTTATTAAATGTTATGCTTTTTAAAAACAATTTTATTTTAATGAACTCAGCTAATCTTGAATAATTAGGAAGGATGCATGAAAAAAATGTACTCAGCTCACATACACAAAATTACGAACGATCTTTCTTATACTCAGACGACGGCAACGTCAGTTTTCATCAATAACGTTTTAGTTAGTTTTTACTGGAAAAACAACGAACATAAAAAAGTCCCTGACCCACTGAAAGAGATTTTTTTTTGTTTTTCATCTTTTGCTTTCATGTTCTGTTAGTCAAGCGGAGTATTTATTATTTATCTTTTATAATATACGGGCGTCCGCGGCTTCGCCTGCTTGATATATTATTTACACAAAAACCTTCCTCGAGAACCACTCTACTCGTTGGTGAAACCCGCATCAAAATCCGTTGCGTAGTTTTAAAGATCTACATATACATGGGGCACACTAAAAGTTTTGCACTTCTAGCTAATCGGAACTATTTGAATTTCGAATGTTATATTTTTTTAAACTTTGCAACCGTTTTAGTTATTAAAAAAAAAATTGGCGGGAAATTATTTGTCAATTGTTTTTTATCACACATCAAAGTTCTACGTATGCAACGAAAATGGAATTAAGTCGAAAATATTTTAGAGCGATGATTTTTTATGATTTTAAAAGTTCTCTCTCTCCGCACTCCGACTGTGCCGTTCGTCTTCAAAATGCTTTTGGGAGAGAAGCACCTTGTTTGACCACCGTGAGGCGATGGTTTGCTGAATTTGAGAGAGGTCGAGTTTCTTTACATGACGAATTTCGTGAAGGGCGGCCTTCAACTGCCGTCAACGAAAATAATGTGGCTACTGTTAAGCGGTTAATTGAAGAAAACCCGCGGATTACCTATGAGACAATTCGAGGACTATTGGGGAATGGTATGAGTCAAATCCAGAAAAATTTTACACAAGGAATTGAAAGTTCGGAAACTTTGTTGTCGTTGGATCCCTCATGAACTGACAGCGGAGCAGATGGGGATTCGCGTGGAATGGTGCTCACAGATGCTACTGAAGTACGACCACGGACATTCTAATGCTGTTTATGATATTGTCACAGGAGACGAAACATGGATTTATTGTTTTGAACCCGAAAAATAACAGCAATCTTGTGAATGGGAGTTTGAAAATGAGAACAAGCCAACAAAGTGAGGCAGGCGAGAAACGTTGGTAAAAAAATGATCGCGTTTTTTTTCTCAGCTACGGGTCCCATCTGTACAATTCCACTTGAAGATCAAAAGAGTGTCAACGCGGAGTGGTATTCTACCATTTGTTTACCCAGGGTGTTAGAAAAAGTTCGCGAAAGACGACCCAAGAGCCGCGTTCTCCTACATCATGACAACGCTTCTTCAAACACGGCCAACAAAACAAAGTCATTTTTAGCTTCCTAAAAAGTACAACTCGTCACCCATCCTGCGCATAGCCCCGACCTAGCACCCTGTGATTTCTGTATTTTCCCCAAAATCAAAGAATTTATGAGAGGTTTCACTTTTACCAACTCCGAAGAAGCAGTGATAGCGTTCAATCAGCACGTAGAAAACATGCTTTCAGATCTGTGGTCCTCCTGTTTTAAAAAATGTTTCGATCGCATGAAAAAATGTTTAAAATATTTAAAACGCAAAAAACATAATATTTTGGTTTTAACATGTTGTTTTTTTAAGTTACGCAAAACTTATAGTGTGACCTACGTACATACTGAATGGGCGACTTTGTTTTATATATTGCACAAAAACAGATATACTTTTCCACTGTTATAATTTTATTTTCTGACCGGTTTCACCTCACGGCATCATCAGAGATTTATCATCATAAATGAGGTGAAACCGGGCAGAAAATAAAATTATAACAGTGGAAAAGTATATGTGTTTTTGTGCAATATGTGTAGCAGATTCCACCAAGTGCCGTCAATTGACAAAATTTAAAAAAATCTTTCTTTTATCCTATGTTATTATTATTATGATACACAAGGAGTGTATTTTGGACTACTAGGACCGATACCTTTTATTTTACATAATTATGACATGATTTAATATGTAATGCCCATGCAGCCATGGTAATTCATCGACGCAAAGGCCTCAAGTGACGCACAGGAAACCCGCATAAGGATTTGTTAGTACACTCCTTAAACGATATACCAATTTGAAACTTCCCAAATTTAGACGAATTAATATTTTTTTATTTTGTATACAGTTGCGGCTAATCTTTATTCTCATGTGTTTTATATTAGTTGAGGAAATAAAAGAGACAAGTTTTCGGACCTCTCGTTTTCTGAACACGACATGAAGAATCTACTGTACGTTTTTCGAACTTTAATTCCATGTGAAATCAATCTCAGTTGGGTGGAGTTGCAGCCATTTTGGTTAGGAGCGAAAATTTTCGAGGTTTAGCAGTGAGGGCCATCGCATTAACCTACGCTGTTAATGTATGTGGCTATAAGATAGACTGCTTTTGCTTTTAATAGAAGTCGACTAATGGGTAATCCTCAATCTCTACACCTCTCTGAAGTAGAGATGTCGATTTTTAAATTACATTGGATCGTAAATCATTGGATCTACTCATGATCGTAGATTATATTATAAAGATAGATCTTGCAAAAGATCTAGTCCATTTGGACATCCTTACTCTATTTTTTTAAGTTCCGTTTAGGAGCTCCTTCGTCCATTGCCGAGCGCCTCTGGTTAGCACTAGGAAGAATTTCCAGTGGCGACTCTTAGCTACAATGAGCTCAGAGTCGCCACTGGAAATTCTTCCTTTCAGCTCATTGTGGCTCGCCCAGTGAAGCGATTTTGATAAAAGTCTTACAGAAGCGGACATCAAGCCTCAAATCATTCTTAAACAGCGAACCAATTTTCATATTTACGAGATTTTAAATACTCTGTTCTAAATTGTATGGTACTCACCAATGAGCCCAAGTAGCTATGTCCTATCTCCTCCTCGGAGGTGTCTCCTGACACCAGCGTTTGTTTTTTTCCCCAACCCATTGTCACTTTTCAGAACACATTTATTTATAATAACAGTCGTTTTGGGCCTGTGCTTGGGGCTTCGTAAAAATGCCTAAGTGTAAAATATATTAGTTATTTTAACAAATATCACTATAAAAGGATTGAAATTGAATGGCAATATATATTTTATTCTGTGTAATGCAGCAACATGATGAAGACCATTTTTTTTCCTCATTTTATTATAGGTACCCTGTGTAGTGTGGATATTGTTGAGTTATATTGTTTGTCATTATGAATAAATGACTGATGGTATTAACTCAAATTGTAAGTTATGAAAACTGGTTTTTCGTAATATTATGCGAGTTTAATATTGCGACAGGGACCACAGTCACTCTCATAAATCATAAGTAATGGTGATGACCTAGATGTAGGGTTAGGGAGTATTCTTTGAGCTCACCCTGAAATGTACTTATTTGCAAGGATCTAAGATTTTTTCGATACTATGGAATAAAACCGTTTGAGCCATGAAATATGTAATTAAATAAATAATATAAAATCAATACGTTAGAACAATTCACACAACGCTATCCAGTCTCACACTAAGCAGAGCTTGTGATATGAGTACTAGATAAACTGATATACATAGGAAACATCCAGACTTCGGTACAAACGTATATGTCATCACACAAAGTTTGACTCGACCGGGAATCGAACTCGAGACTCCGGCGTCGAAAGCGGATCCACGCCACCGAAGCAGTCAGAATTAAAATGTATTATTTTAATATTTTATTGTTTAGTGTAATAAAAAAAAGGTAATTGAAGTGTACTTTGATAAAACGCTACCACGACAAGAGGCCATTAGACCAAAATTATCTTAATAAGATTGATGATGTATAATGACATGGTCGTTGTCTGTTATTTTATATAATCTGTCAAAGAACGTTATATTCAAAAAAAATTACAATTTGTCACTTAGGATAATACGAGTATTCACTAAGCCCAAAACACATCACATTATTTATATCTTTTCGTTGCACCTTGTAACACCACGGAATGAGGCCGGTATTTTTTTTATTTCGAAATTTTATTTTTTTAATTGTCCTTTGTAGGTTGCGACCGTTCGCTGCGTCCAGGTGAACTGAACTACTTAATGAGATGATACTCTCGCACACGTCTGAAGCTGAAAATAAGGCTGCAGACTGAGATGAGCGTGGCTTATGTTTAGTGAACAAACTTAGTACCGTACACATACTATACTTATCTTGTAAGGTACGCGATTAATTTGACCCTAAATATTGGAGTAAATATTTCTGGACTGGGTTGCAGACGCATTCTAAATGTTTTTTTTTCTATCAATTCCACCTTAACGTCCATTGCTGGAAGTCTCGGGTACGCCCAAGGAAGGATAACTTCAAGGTGCCAGTGGACTCTGGCCACTTATGCGGCCTCTTATAAAGATGGGGTCGGATGTTAACCGCGTAATATGCGTTCTAAGTGTACCTAAGTTTTTGTATACTAAAATGAAGTGTATCTATAGTAAGTAGCTTGGAAGATACCCACCGTCTCGTAGCCATTGACGATTAAACATTGGAACTCACTTGTTTGTTGTTTGAGCTATGTAAATGATAATATTAATATGATGCAGCATCAAATACTAATTAATAATTATAATAATTGAGGGGCTCGTGGTCTAGTGGTAACCGAAAATGTTAACACATTGCAAAGGTTAAGCAACATCGACTCAGGCCGGTCTTAGGATTGGTGACCATTTCTTAAGACATTGAGACCCCTCCGTGCCTCGGAGAGCACGTTAAGCCGTCGGTCCCGGTTGTTACACTAACATCTATGGCAGTCGTTAAAGGGTAGTTGGAGCCCTAAATCAAAAATCCGACCGGTCTAACTACAGAACTTCGATATCGCCCATGGGTTGTGGAGGTCAGATGGCAGTCGCTTCACGGAAAATATCGAAGTTCAGCCACATCGCAGTTCCACTGGAAAGCCGACCCCAACTGAGTTGGGAAAAGGCTCGGTGAATGATGATGATGCAGCATCAAATACAGTAACGGTATACTTGCGCAAACGTAGTATAAAATCGGTTTGCGCAAGTCTAATTTGTACTAGGTTTGCGCAAGTATATCGTTACGTGTATTTGATGTTTTACTGGATACGTTTTGTGAAAACTATCTATGGAATTATTAGACGACCGGCGACGTTCCGAAGTGCTACGTTATGACTTTAATAGTTACAAAAACGAGACATATTTTTTTATGTTTTTATAAATACATGTAACATAATAGTACATAGAAAACACTCAAATTTCGTTACGAATACTGTGTTCATCATCAGTATTTTTCGGAATCAAACCCTAGATGCCGAGTGCCGACGTCTCATAATACTGTTATGTCACTGAAGTCGTTAAAATATCAATCTCCCATCAACAGTTAATACCGTTACGTATCAGATATACCTACTTAGTCTAAATTGGACAATTCTGTCTTTGTAAATGCGGATACTAAAATACCCGCAATGGCAAACGTTGTTTTACTCTATAAATTATTAAAAAAATAAGAGGTGGGATAAAAGGGTGCAAAATACTTTACGATTTAATTATTCAAATTAAAAAAAAAAAATATTCGACAAGCTGATCCGGATGAGTGCTGCCATTTTTTAAGCTTTCATGCTCCGCTGAATTTTCGTATTTTTTTCTTATATTAAATCTTTGTTCACAAATACTACAGCCTATACCTACGTGATCCCATAACCAAAGGAGACAGAGATTCATTTTGTATTCATATATTATTTTATTACTAACAGCTACCTGTCCTCGAGAAGTAGCTTATAAACACGATAACTTTATTCTTGTCATCCGATATGATGAAACATACAAAGCCAAGAAACATACTGTTGACCTGAGTTGAACTCAATCTATCTGTGAAAATCTTAATCAGTGCGTACAGACATGCAGACAGCAATGAAAAAAAATAGTTTATGTGCTTTTAAAAATATTTTACGCCAACACTCATTTTTTGTTAATTTTACTTATACTATTTAGTATATATTCTGTGGTACAGACACACTTATTTATTATGTTTTGTAATAGTATACTGGTTGTCCGGGAGAACTTCGTACCACTTTAAACGAACCTGAAACCTTCCCTGAACTTCCAGGAATATTTCAAGACCAAAATTAGATAAATCGGTCCACCCGTTGCAGAATTTTATCGAGACAAACGAACGTCGATTCATTTTTATTTATATACTACTCGTAGCTTCCCTGTTGAACTTCGTACCACCTTAAACGACCTTTTAAACCTTCCCTGAACTTCCAGGAATATTTTAAGACCAAAATTAGCAAAATCAGTCCAGCCAATTCAGATTTTTAGCGAGACAAACGAACGGCGATTCATTTTAATTTATATAGATAGATGTGTACCTACTGTGTCATACTCATCATAATAGCATGTTGTCACAGGAAGACACTACAGATTTTCCCGATGCTACGATTCTACGAGTAACTACGTAGCCTATTACGTAGCATACTTCAAATGTTCAACTTCAGTAAAATTTTGTAAGTATACTAATGCGCTTGACAATCTGTTCCAACTTCTTAAACAGGCATGTATTACAGGTTTTCCTCTGGTGCATGCTGAACTTGTTAAATAAACTGCAATTTATGAGCCAAAAACGCAGTAGAGTACCTACCTTCATCACTATCATGCTAAGAAGTAAGTAGAAATGTTTCTAATATAAATATTTATATTTCTCTCTTCATTTAGATCCCAGGGGAATGTATAATCCTGATAGACTACCAAAACATATTATAAAACAAAGTCGCCCGTTCTGTATGTATGCGTAGATCTTTAAAACTACGCAACGGATTTTGATGCGGTTTTCACCAATGGATGGAGTGGTTCTCGAGGAAGGTTTTTGTGTATATGATTTGTCAAGCGGGCGAAGCCGCGGGCGTCCGCTAGTAGTTATATATCTGATCATGATTCTAAATTTCATAAAGAGCAGTTGTGAAATTTTACATGATACCCGACTAAATATACAATCTTTACAGATACCTAAAGAGATTTTAAATTATAGATTTCATAAATATATAAGTTAAAAGGAAAATACTGCTAGTGGGTAGGTACATGTATACGTTGTTAATTTAAATAATTTATGTAACTAGGTGTTAATTACAAGTATCTACAATTACAACTAAATAATTAAAAAAAAATATCGCTCAAAATAATGAAAGAATAATAAAAATTGATTCTTTGATTTTCAAAAAAAATACATTGATACAAACTAAATATAATAGAAAAGAAAAAATCGACACAAACAATCCTTCAGGCCAAAGTGGTATATAGGCTGAATTCCAAACCCTCTTTGGGGGAGTTAATGCCTATCAGTATAGTATAATGCCACATGGACTGAAAACTCAAATTCTACTGAAATATTTTCATGAACTTTTAAAAAAATTGATACAGCGCTTCATGAGAAAAGTTAAGACGTTTAAGTAATTCTGTGTAAACTAGTACGGTGTCTTGCGCGGTGCTTCGCGCCACAATACGCCATAGGTTTTGGCCTATAGCTTTTGACCCCTTAGGGCTAGGTCAAATTTTCTATTTTTGGCTTGCCTCCTGATCGAGGGCTATCCATAGAGGGGTCAACCATCATTGGAGCATAAGCAGTTCTCGAGAGCTAAGGAGGGACAAAAATTACATTCACCATTTCTATATATAGATAGATAGATAGATGGTCATCTAAAAGCGAAGCGAGGGCGGGTCGTTAGTGCATAGGTACTAATATTATAAAGAAGGAATATAGGAAAGATTTGATTGTTTGTTGGCGTTGAATAAAGCTACATTGTTCGCAAGTAACACAGGCTATACAACATCACGCTACGATCAATAGTAGCGGAGTAGCAATGAAAAATGTTTCAAAAACCATGTTACCACGCGGTTGAAGTCCCGAGGGTTCGTTAGTAGGTATTAAGTATAGTACGTAGGTCACACTATAAGTTTTGCGTAACTTAAAAAAACAACATGTTAAAACCAAAATATTATGTTTATTGCTTTTCAAAATACTCTCCTTTAAATTTTAAACATTTTTTTAATGCGATCGAACCATTTTTTAAAGCAGGATGACCACAAATCTGAAGGCATGTTTTCTACGTGCTGATTGAACGCTATCACTACCTCTTCGGAGTTGGTAAAAGTGAAACCTCTCATCAAATCTTTGATTTTGGGGAAAATACAGAAATCACAGGGTGCTAGGTCGGGGCTATGAGCAGGATGGGTGACGAGTTGTACTTTTTCGGAAGCTAAAAATGACTTTGTTTTGTTGGCCGTGTGTGAAAAAGCTATGTCATGATGTAGGAGAACGCGGCTTTTGGGTCGTCTTTCGCGAACTTTTTCTAACACCCTGGGTAAACAAATGGTAGAATACCACTCGGCATTAACACTCTTTTGATTTTCAAGTGGAATTGTACAGATGGGACCCGTAACTGAGAAAAAAAACGCGATCATTTTTTTGCCAACGTTTCTCGCCTGCGTCACTTTTGTTGGCTTGTTCTCATTTTCAAACACCCATTCACAAGATTGCTGTTTTTTTTCGGGTTCAAAACAATAAATCCGCGTTTCTCTCCTGTGACAATGTCATAAACAACATTAAAATGTCCGTGGTCGTACTTCAGTAGCATCTGTGAGCACTATTCCACGCGAGCCCGCTTCTGCTGCGCTGTCAGTTCATGAGGGATCCAACGACAACAAAGTTTCCGAACTTTCAATTCTTCGTGAAAAAAATTCTGGATTTGAACCAATCCCCAATAGTCCTCGAATTGTCTCATAGGCAATCCGCGGGTTTTCTTCAATTAACCGCTTAACAGTAGCCACATTATTTTCGTTGACGGCAGGTGAAGGCCGCCCTTCACGAAATTCGTCATGTAAAGAAACTCGACCTCTCTCAAATTCAGCAAACCATCGCCTCACGGTGCTCAAACAAGGTGCTTCTCTCCCAAAAGCATTTTGAAGACGAGCGGCACAGTCTTGCGGAGAGAGAGAACTTTTAAAATCATAAAAAGTCATCGCCCTAAAATCTTTTCGACTTATTTCCATTTTCGTTGCATACGTAGAACTTTGATGTGTGATAAAAAACAATTGACAAATGATTTTCCGCCAATTGTTTTTTTTTACTACTAAGAAGGTTGCAACGTTTAAAAAATATAACATTCGAAATTCAAATAGTTCCGATTAGCTAGAAGTGCAAAACTTTTAGTGTGCCCCATGTATACCTTATAGTTCACCTATCAACTTTAGTTGCTATGTACATGCATTATCTGTACCTAAATATTAATCGCTGTGAGAACTGACCCGCAACGACCTTTACGTCATCGATAAGGACATAGTACCTACATTAATCATTGGGGGGCTCATTAAGTGATACTGGGTCAATTTACCGATATTGACTTTACTGACTTTAATTCTTTCACGTTCCAGGCCACTATCGTTCGGCACAGAAACGAACGTTTAAAACGCTCGGTTCTCGCGAAGATGGTTTCTACAGTATGAGAGTGACATCTCTGCCCGGCACGCGTTGTTCGGGATCGGAAAGGAGAGGATATTAGTTAGGTACTTCAATTTATTTATAACAAATTCAGTAAAGTTTGTCCTATATATCCAAGCACATAGCCTTAGAATCATCATCATTACCTCATATGATTAGCACCATTTTTTACACTTAGAGCGACCTCCATCAAACACAATATCAATATACTAATGACTCGATAAACGATTTCAACTAACCAATCATTTTCACGTGACTTTACAGCACTGACTAACCGTAGGCCAAAACTGCTACGAAAATTCAGTAGGAAATTTTAGTTTACAAGGTAAATACATTATGAAGTAGTTACTTGTAAAACCTGACCGGTTTTGTCTGGAATTATTATACTTAACACAGTAGTAGTAAGTACTATATATTAGAAGGTAAATAATATTTATAACACCCGATCTATGAACACAGGTACCTTAGTTGTACCACAAATACATAACTATTATGGTGATAGGTCATTAAAAAAACGCTTGCCATATCTATTGAATGGCTTGCCTCAGGAAATTAGGGACGAAACAAATCCACTTAAATATAAGCGTAAGGTATTTAATTTTTATATAAACTAATAGTTACCGGCGAGTTATTGTAACACTGTAACATAAGTAAGCACCTACCTACTAAACCCACCTACTGCTAATGACTAAGTTTTGTTTAGTCTACATTTTTGTTTAGACTAGGTATGTCATGTTTAATGTACGGAGGCTTGATCCCACAGTCAAACCGATAACACGGTTTTGTGGAACTTTGGTTTTGGTTATAAGCGAAAAATGTCTGTAAACTAATAAATAAATAAAAATCACATCATCATCCACCGAGCCTTTTCCCAACACAGTTGAGGTCGGATTTCCAGTGTTGAACTTCGATTGTAGCGACTGCTATCTGACCTCCTGTAAGTATTACTACTTGTGTGTTTCTGGTGAGTGGTTCTGTGAACCGTAGACTTCGGGAGCGGCTTTGTTTAGAAAATTTCTTCTTTAATTTTCTTTATTACTCTTTCATTTGTCATCCAATCCAAAAAATATCACTGAAAATATGTTATTCATTGTAAGCAAGGAGTGTGTGTGTAAAGTTTCATGCAAATCGGTTCATAAATACGGCCTCAAACATTATCTGATAGAACCCGTAGATGTAGAGGTACAGACGAAAGAAAATATCCCCAGTCTGCAAGTTGAAGAGGACTAATCACGCCTAATAGTCTGAGCAAAAGAAGTCTTTTGTTGTTGCTTACTTGGCTGTTGGTATGGGTTAGTAGGTGATTCACCCAAATATTATAAAATTTATAATATTTATTTATTTAATTTATGCTTTTAAAATATTATATTCGCCCGCAGTTTATTTATTCGCGAGCGAATCGACACCACCAAAAATATGTAGTACGAGTAGGCTATTCGTACACTCAGTATGTTAGGGTTGGTTAATGGTTTTCGAAGAAAAGACAGTGTCGAAGTAACTAACTGTTGATATTTACAGTGACACCCTCAGGCGGAACGTTCTGCCAACTGATCAAGACTCGAATAGCCTCTAACCTCAAAACTTGTGCTCATATCAATGTGCGACTTAGATACCACATCGGTTCCATTCAAGCCATCTGCGTAAACGGTTTGTGAGATTGAACCGCATACGGCATAGTTGGCAAAAATATCAATTATAGTAGGGAAAGATAAAGAGGAACTTATACAGGAAAATTGTACTACCTAACCTGCAATTACATCCGTCCTACCTACGGGAGCGTTTCTCATACATGAACGCACCCGATGCCCCGTGTAGGTCACATCTCCAATATCGCCTTACCTGTCCCTCTCACAAATCCGATTTCTATTCCTACTGCTTTACTGTTCATGCGGTCAGGCTGTGGAACTCGCTCCCGCCGAACATACAACGCTGCAACACTATTTTTACATTTAAAAGGAAAGTGAAGGAACACTATCTCTCCTCTCTGTCTTAAATATCTTTATGTATGTATATATATTATTAATATATATTTGTATATATCTATTTATGGTTCCTATTTTTTCATGTATATAAGTATATATTGTACCTATATATTATTATTATAACCTAATCTGTATATATCTATATATATATGTATTTGTGTAATATAAGATCCACCTACGCACACATAAGACTTATTTCCATCAAGCATTTCCTTCCCCTGGCCCACTGGAAGAGATTTCTTATGAAATAAGTGGTGCCTTTGTACTCAATCTATCCTTATTGTTCATCTTCTTCTTATTTTATTTTTCATGTGTGTACATAAATAAATAAATAAATAAAAATAAATAAAATAAATGTATCGATTTGATTCCTATTTGATGGAAGGGGCAACATTATTTCATCATCCTCTTCTTCGTCCTCTATCAGTCTCTTCACGAGTTCTCGCGTCTCTTCACGAGTTCTCGCTTTCGTTCATTTAAATTGTCAGACATAGTTAATGTTCGACACACGACTGCAATGCACAACTGTTCGCACTGACTTCTGCTTGAATACTGCGCTTGGCAGTCGCTGCCCGGGTCGTAGCCACTGCTATCCGAAAGTTTCTTGCAGCGCTGCAAAGCAGTGACACTGGGTCGCGGCAGCTGGTCGCAACTGCCAGGTCGCGACTGCCGAGATCCGAATGCTGCCTTTATAGCCAGGCCAGATACGCGCGGCGCTATCTGGTCTGGCACTGATTACTATCTGTTTTACACCAGGTCCCTCTCCAACATTTTGTATGAAAGGACATTGGAAAGGCGTCGAGGCAACGACGCACTATCTAGAGAAGGACAAACACATAAATGATCCAAAAAATCACAGAAATAACTGTAATTACTTATGATACGACAATTCCTAACTTGAAACCGTGAACTTCGCACGCGATGTTAAGTAAGTAGGTATTTCTCAGCCCAATGTCAATTAAGTTTCTTTATTAGTTTATTTGTCAAAGCATAAAGCATGGCAATTTGTACTACTAATCGCACTAGTTCAGCAACCACTGCGAGACAAATTGCACTAGAGATTACTATTGTCTCTGGTATCGTCTGAGGAATTAGTTACAATGAGTCGCGGAAATACGGTCAGTTATAGTCGTGATCGTAGTGCGTGTTCTCGTTGTTATACGTCACGGCAAACTACGGCACGATACAATAACGTATTAAAATAACGTTAACAGCGTCATAAATGTGTTAGATTGGATTAATAGGATAGTTGGATTCGGTTAGTTTTGTGGTTACCAACTTAATGTCTCTTTAATTGTAAACCACGCTTATATAATAGAGTTAATAGAAACATCGCTCACGACAAAAGAACAGTATAGTTCGCGAGGCGTAAGCTGAGCTTTGCATTTGTGAAAGTGCACGTATGTGAACGTATAGAGTGACCTATTTTACACACACATGTGTAAAATAGGCTTAGGCCTCGCGATAATATTATAATAAGAGCTTATCCCGAAAATAGGTTCATTAGGTAGGTACTTGTGACATTATGATTCTAGGCCACAAAAATTACTAACGGCCCAAAGAACTCGATATCGGCAATACAATATAGGGTTAAATATTTAAGTGTGGAAGAAATGTAGAGAAGTTACAGATCTGTCCGAAGACATTTAATTCTCAAAATTTAACTTAATTAAAAATAATTGTTCTTATATTCTTATTTAACTTAATACTTAGTTGCAGCTTGAGAACTAAATCATTATAACCTAAACCTATAACGATATACCTACTGTAAAACACAGGTTTTAGCTTATTATAAAAGCTGTAGGCATTCTTAGGCTTTTAAAGTTAAACAGATGTTGGTGTTTATTAAGGGAGATACTTTGCCGTTATAAGAAACCTACCAAGTATATCAAATAAATGTTGTAAAATAGTATACGACTATACGAGTGCTTTTCTTCAATGTGACGGTAGATCCCATCAAATGGCAGAATAACATAATCACAATTCGTTAAGTGTCAAATCGAACAAATATCCGAATTGAGAAATTGGACAATTGCATCGTGGAGTTATGACGTATCGTACTAGACAGCGAAAACGTACAACGTCTTCCCCTACGAGTCCAGAATTATCTATTATGCTCCTCTGTGTTCGAGATGCGAACCATGCGACCGTGCGTATGCGCAAATCAACCTCTGCATTTACTAACATGATGCTAAATGAAAGGTTTATTGAATGTGTCTGTCTTCAATTGAGACTTGATACATAGTTTTTCTCTTATGTTCATAGATGTTTGGTAAAGGTATGATAATAAATAGGCTTTTGTGGACATTCAACTCATGTCCATGTTTGGTGGTGGTGGTTTAGTTCAATCTAATCGAATGGTCGTCGCCCGTAACGTATCGCAAATTTGACATAATCACATTAAGTTTAAGAATAATCAAAGTAAACGGCAACAGACCCTAATACGTGGTACCAACAGTGACTGGTGAAATGTAGATCTAATAAACGCGTCGGTCTGGCAAATATGTATACTCAATCCCCGGAGACGACAATAGGCTCGCCACCTATTACGTAGGAGTTAACAAAGTGACTGGCGAAAGGTGGGCGTAATAAGTGCATCTGTCTACCCCTTTCGGGATAAACAAGTGATTTGTGTCTGTCTATCTGTCTGTACACCTTCGGGGATAAATATGTGATTTTGTGGATAAGTGTGTATGCTTAGATCTTTAAAACTACGCAACGGATTTTGATGCGGTTTTTAACAATTGATAGAGTGGTTCTCGAGGAAGATTTTAGTATAATATTTGTCAAGCGGACGAATCTGCGGGTTTCAAATAAATCAGTAAAATCGATCGGGTAAATAACATGAAAGTAGTTTTATAGAAATGTATACGGGTTCCTATGTAAATTTCCATTGCACACAGGTGATTCCCGTAATACGTAGGTATCTGATAATGATAAATACGCACATAAATTATGTAATAAACAAAAATATGAGGAAGCATATCGGATTAACTTTGATAAGTTGTACAATACTTCAGTTTATCAGTTTATCACATATACAACAATATGTAACATTTCTACTCATTGATAAAACTATACTTTCTGATAAGACATTGCTTGACCGTTTAATATCCTCAGTGAAATATGATTTATTTTTACATTTTAACAACTTTAATCTGAAAGTACTTATATTATTTACTGAATGAATTTTTGAATCTTTACCAAGTTTTTATTATACTTTTTTAAACTTTCGCGTTTTGTACACATTATAAACTTAAGACAAATGGGTATCATACATAACTACATACTATTGGGTGCAAAGGGGCTCTACCAACATCTATAGGGCCCCAGCGACCTCACCTGCTAGTGGCGCACCTGCTGATAAACGGACGAGGCTCGTTAATTTACGGTACCTATGGAGAGGCTTCGGCCCCTACGTGGGTACCAGGTGGTACAACAGTGTTGGTCCGGGGGGGTACCACCGTGCAGCTGTGCTAAAGCCCCCCAAGTAACCCAGCCCAGGCTGGGTTGCGTTAGGGGTTCAGCAGCTGCACCGCCGGGCCCGGGGCGATGTATGGTGCAGCAGGCATGGGACCAGTGGGGGCGAAACGGAGTCTAGTGTGGGTGGTGTGGGTCGATTCGCCGGCCAGGGAGACCCTTAGCAACGGCGTTGCCGCGGCCGCCCGCAACACAGTCATGGGGCCCGCCTGGGGCCAACCACCCCAGGAGGCTGCCCCACATGTTGCGCATAATCCTGATGTGGGATCGCCGCTCCGGGTGGTAACCGGTGTGGGGTAGCGGCGGCCTTGCATCAGGGGGGTTTGGGAGCCCTTCCGTCCGGCGAGTCGGCTCCGACCTAACCACACGGTTCTAGACAAAGCTAGCCCCTGCGCTTTGTCACTTACTGCTGCACCAGATGTCGCCCTGTCTTCACGCTTCTTCTTCAAAATCTACAATGGCAGTGCAACAAAAAAGAAATAAACGTTACACAGCGGCCCTAGGAAACCCCACAACTTCACATTTCGAGGTGGAGTTCACTAACGTCCGTGGACTCCATGCGAACCTCGATACCGTCCACCACCACCTTGAGACGGCACGGCCCGCTGTGATGTTCCTCACGGAGACACAAATACGCCGCCCTGACGACACGTCTTACCTGTGTTACCCCGGCTATGTCATCGAGGAACAATTTCGAGACAAAGCCGGGGTGTGCGTGTTCGTTAGGGCGGATGTTTGCTGCCGCCGGTTGCGCTGCCTAGAGAACCCCTCCAATTCCGTCCTTTGGCTGCACGTAGACCATGGCTCTATGAGCCAGATCTACGTGTGCGTCTACCGATCCCACACAGGGGATTCTGAGACAACAAAGCTCTTCCAGTACCTCAGCGAGACGGCTGATGAAGCGCAGGTGCGGTTCCCGAACGCTGACCTAGTATTTCTGGGGGACTTCAATGGCCATCACATTGAATGGCTGGGGTCCCTCAAGACTGATCATGCGGGTAGAGCCGCCCATGCGTTCGCTCTCTCCCACGGTCTGACCCAGATGGTATGCGGGATCACCCGGATACCAGACAGGTCAGATCACGCGCCCGCTCTGCTGGATCTACTGCTGACGAGTCGCCCAGCCCAGTACAGTGTTTCGGTAGGAGCCCCACTGGGTAGTTCCGACCACTGTGTTGTTCACGCTGGCATGAAGGTGTCACCTCCTGCACGTCCTGTACAAACGTCACGACGACTATGGCACTACTCGTCAGCGGATTGGGACGGTCTACGCGATTATTATGCGTCCGTCCCCTGGAGCCAGCGCTGCTTTGTAGGAAAGGCTCCTTCGGATAGTGCTTCTGCTATTGCTGGCGAGATCAGTTTAGGGATGGATTATTACATCCCTTTCACTGATGTCACCAGTATCCGCAGAGCCCGTCCCTGGTTCGGGCGAGATTGTGCCAAAGCTGTTCG
The DNA here is from genome assembly GCA_963556515.1 of Nudaria mundana. Taxonomy (NCBI): domain Eukaryota; kingdom Metazoa; phylum Arthropoda; class Insecta; order Lepidoptera; family Erebidae; genus Nudaria; species Nudaria mundana. The sequence goes on from OY748313.1 coordinate 6,357,507, forward strand.
ACAAAAACAGTCGGCATATCGCGCCTGGATCAGGGCCCGGGCTGTGCGCGACCCAAACGTGGGCCACCTCAAAGCAGCGTACAACCGGGCCACAAAGTCGAGTAAGAGGGCCTTTAAGAGAGCGGATGCCCAGCGCGTCGCGCGGCTTGGTCAGGAGCTCACTTCCCATCCCACGGGCAGCCGTGGATTCTGGCAACTGGCCAAAGCCGTGCAATCTAACTTTTGTCAGCCCTCGCTGCCACCGCTGCGTTACCCAGATGGAACACTGGCTCACAAAGCCCAAGAGAAAGCGGATATGCTCGCAGACCTCTTTGCGGCTAATTCCCGGGTCGACGACCGTGGCCTGCAGCCCCCCGCCATCGCCAACTGTGGCCACACAATGCCTGATATTGTTATCAGGCAATGTGATGTACGGGCAGTGCTGCGGTCACTCGACACGCGGAAAGCCAGTGGCCCTGACGGCATTCCGGCGGTGGTGCTACGAAAATGTGCAGCTGAGTTGTCTCCAGTATTAACGCGTCTGTACCGCCTGTCATACTCTTCAGGGCTCGTGCCGGAGGTCTGGAAGGAGGCGAACGTACAACCGATCCCCAAGAAAGGGGATCGGTCCGATCCAGGCAACTATCGACCCATAGCTGTCACCTCAGTCATTTGCAAGGTGCTTGAGCTCCTTATAAATAAGCAGCTCATGCAATTCCTAGAGGATCACTCGCTAATCAATGATCGACAATACGGCTTCAGGCCAAAGCGATCAACGGGTGATCTTCTGGCATTCGTAACGCATGTCTGGGGTGGGGCTATGGAAAGGCACGGCGAGTCCTTGGCTATTAGCCTGGACATCGCCAAAGCCTTCGATAGGGTCTGGCATGCTTCGCTCCTTTCCAAGCTTCCGGCATATGGTCTACCTCCTCAACTGTGCAGCTGGATTGCCAGCTTTTTAAACGAGCGCCGAGTGCGGGTCCTCTGCGATGGCCAGGCTTCTCGCTTCTTGCAAGTGAATGCCGGGGTACCGCAGGGGTCCGTACTATCACCAACTCTCTTTCTTCTGCATATCAATGATATGCTATCCCTCGGGAACATTCATTGCTATGCAGATGACAGCACACTGCACGGGAGTTACTCGGTTCGTCCGACGGCGAGGCGATCTGAGATTGAGGAGGAGAGACGACGACTCGTGGCTGATCTCGACCGTAACCTCGACAATATCTCTCAATGGGGTACCGAGAACCTGGTCGAGTTCAATGCCCGCAAAACACAGGCGTGTGCATTTACTGCGAAGAAATCCCCTTTCCTTCCCCTACCCTCTCTTCAGAATGCATTATTACCAATGAAGGACAACCTTGATATCCTTGGCATAGACGTTCGTCGAGAGCTCAATAATAAAAACTACATCGAAAGATGTATAGGGCTAGCTTCGCGGAAACTAGGAATACTGAATAAGGTAAAGAGATTCTTTACACCGGACCAGAGGTGTCTGCTGTACAAGACGCAGATTAGACCCTGCGTCGAATACTGCTCTCACCTCTGGGACGGCTCCGCGAAGTATCTGCTGGACGCTCTCGACGCTATGCAGCGACGGGCTATCCGTATTATAGGTTGTCCGGAGGTAACGGGAAGCCTTGAGCCGCTAGCTCAGCGCCGAACAATAGCTTCCTTGGCCGCATTCTACCGTATTTACCACGGCGAGTGTTCTGAAGAGCTCTTCAATCTGATCCCACCCTCTTCCTTCCGATCCCGAACGACTCGTGCCGGGCAGAGATGCCACCCCCACACAGTGGATAGCATGTTCGCGAGAACCGAACGTTTTAAACGTTCGTTTCTCTGCCGAACGATAGTGGCCTGGAACGCCCTGCCTGTGCACGTGTTTCCTCCCACATATAATCCTGGGTTCTTTAAGCGGAGCGTGAAGAGGCACATCAGTAGGTCGTCAAGTTGAGGGCCACTCTCAATAGTAATGTGTGCTGTGAGAGTGGCCCACAATCGCTAGACGTCGTCACGACTTACCACCAGGCGGGCGGCGTCAATTTGGCGAACCAAATATAAAAAAAAAAAAATTACTCTTGATAATATGTATCTCTAAGTCTCTTTATACAAAAAAAGGGTCGAAACGTCTACCCGAAGTTTGGGCCCTATTACAAGAGCCTTGGTCACGGGTTGACACGTGACCACGGCTGAGGTATGTCAAAGTTTCTTACAGAACTCTTCGGGCAGAACCGCGGTTATAGGAGATATGTTACAGCTTTAAAATTAGAGAATTTGATTGAATATGACACCCCTGATTTTCTCGATTTCGGGTTGTGTAAAAAAAAATATAGCCTAGGACTGTTCCTAGTAGTACCCGGCTACAACCTATAATAGGTGTACTATACTGTACTATACTATACTATACTATACCTGCACTTCTTCAATAAGCTGTTCACACAGATCATTAACCCGTGAAATTTTATTGAAGATCAGAGTAATTAATAGAATAATGAATCATTATTATCTATTTATAATACCTGATTAGTTCTAACCTAGGTTGAAACAAGGTTGACTATCATCAGATCTGAATGCAAGACTCGTCGCACGCATCCTCAATAAGGATACTTATACACAAAGGTCAAAGAGAAAATATCGAATAACCATCAATGTCAATCGAATACATTGGAATAAATCAAAGCAAGTGTCAACTTGAATATTAAATATCAGATATTTATGTATCGGCAGATCCCTATTAGGAAATCGCAACTTGTACGAGAGGTTCAATAACCTTTCCTTCTTGTATGCTGGTTAGAAAAGGTTACGTTGACTAAAAGGAAAAAAGTCAATGGATAAAAAAAGGAAATCTGACCTAGGTATATTTTTGTATTTCAAAGCAATGAGTTTGCATATGCAACGCAGTTGGGGTCGCAGTCTAACTGCTCGCGGCTGAACTTAGATACTTTCCGTGAAGCGACTGCCAAATGACCTCCACAACCCATGGGCGATATCGAAGTTCTGTAGTTAGATCGGTCGGATTTTTGTTTTAGGGCTCCAACTACCCCTAACGACTGCCATTGATTATACTCGTAACTGGCACCGAGACGGCTAACGTGCTCTCCGAGGCTTATACTTCGTAGTAGTAGCATGAAACGCTGGCTAGGGTAACCTTAGTGAACAAAGTTACAAACAGTAAAGGACGGATGAAAAGAGTTTGACATAAATAAACGTCAAACATTGAAACAAAAACCGACTTCAAATTACCCAAATGGGACCAAATCGTAGTAGTAGCTTTCAATTTAAAAAAAAACTAAATCGGTTTCACCCAGTCCAAAGATATGTGGTAACAAACATAAAAAATAACACACACACACATATCACGCCTATATTCTCGAAGGGGTAGGCAGAGGTGCATTACACACCCACAGTTTGCCAGTATTTTTAGTCCCACGTAATAGGCGGCTAGCCTATTGCCGTCGCCGGGCACACATGTAATGGATTAATAAAAAATGAATGAATTTAATAAAAAGTAGCATCAATATTTATTATTACACGTTTTTTTAATAAGAATTACAATATACAAAATAAACATAATTATATACTAAAAATATTTACATTACAAAATATCGTTTAAAAAATCCTTCGCGTCATTGCCGACTGGGAAGGTTCCCAGAATGCTGGCTGTGTTGTCACGTGGGATGGCGATACTTATTCTTTGGGCCTGAAAATAGCCAGCCTTCTGGTCCTGAGAAGCATCGATTAGGCGTTTAGCAATGTCTCTATAAAGGCGGCGAGCACTCGGACCCCATGACCCCAGTGTCTCAACCCCAAACGGCTCAAATATGTAATCACCTGCTAGGTTATAGCATCAATATTGTAATTTTGAAAAAAAAAAAATTTGGAACAAAATCTTACGTGTCAGCTGTTATGGCACGGCCAATTTAAGTCCTGGGTGTCTCGGACTAAAAAAATAACATGCAGTGAAATTGAAAACCTCCTTCATTTTTGGAAGTCTATTAAAACAGGTAGGTCACAGGTGGGCAGGCTGGTAAGGGTCAACCTAGGCGGATTTTGACCCTGCAACCTGCATTTCCCATGGATATCGAAAAGGTATTTAGTCTAGTGGTAGGTGACGCCGTTGTTCTAATTAATAAAAAAAAAACAAAAAAAATTGTCTACACGGGCAAAAAAATGTTGGTCAGATGTGTTTAACAGCAGTCATCAAAACAATAAATAGAAAAACTAATACATAAAAAAGCGGTTTAAAACATACAATTGCCATTGTATCAGTTAAAAACCAGTTAAAATTAAGTATTTACCACATACAACATTACCTCGTAGTCATCATAACACCCACAATCAAAATTAACATAACAATATTATTCTATACAAATAATATATTAGTTGTAAAACCCTGACTACTACTAGTAATTAGGTACAGTTTTAGATAATTGAAACACCGCGCACGGTATTACGACTATGTATTGTTAACAATGTTTGGAACTAATTAATTTAATGAATAATTACTTACATATTGATATCGGCAACAAAGATTCTTATGTAAAACATTTATTTACAATAAACAAATAGGTATGACAAATTATATTTGGAAATGATAAACGAACACACGATAAGTACTACTTATGACCCGGTTTCTTTACAGAAGCAGGCAATAGAGTGGCGTGAAAAGTGAGGGATAAAGGCTGATTTACACAGGGTCAGTGACTGACTCCGAATTCGAGACAAGTCAGCGCTGACCCGAGAAAAACCCAATGTAAACTGATTTGACGCCAGTCCAGCGCAGCGGTGGGAAGTCATTTGAAGTCAGTATCGGCGTCTACACTGGCGCCGATACTGACTTGTGCACTGATCATGTGAAAACCTGCCTTAACGTTCGATTCGGAGGCCGCATAGTTGGTGGTGGTATCCAGGTGCATCGTCGGACGTCCGGCAATAGAAGTCAAGGCTGATATTAAAAATACACGTCAAAAATTGACACAACAACCGACTTCAAATTACGGAAATGAGACCAAATAATTATCGGAATGGGACCAAATTGAAACGGGGCCCCATTTGAAAGTAGTAGCTCTCAATTAAAAAAAAAATTAAATCGGTTCACCCAGTCCAGTTATGAGGTAACAAACATAAAGAGGTAGGCAGAGGTGCATTACACACCCACAATTTGCTAGTATTTTAGTCCCACGTAATAGGGGGCAAGCCTATTGCCGTCACCGGGCACATTTATAATGGGTTATGTCCAAAATAGCCAGGCAACAAAATCTTACGTGCTCGCCGCTTTGGCACAGCCAATTAAAGTCCTGGGCATCTCAGACTTAGGACGTAACGTATTATAAATATAATGTAGATTATATAATTACATACGCTAAATTATTTACTCCAATTTAGCATTGTACCTACCTTACCTACGTAATATTTACAACAATAACACAGTTTCGTAACACTTGTAATTGTATTAAAACACTACAAAATACGCATCACCGTGTCATAAAGTAGGTTATTTACAACTAGTTCATGCCCCTAACTTCATCCGCGTTGAACAGTTTTTACCGCCTTCGTATAAAGAAGAGGTTCTCAATTCGACTGTTAGTCTAGTACTCTAGTCAATGAATGCTCACAAAGAGGGTGTGGGTGGAAAAGTCGAAAGCGAAACTTTGACTTAGGAACTTTGTTTGGACTAGTTAGGTGATAAACATACTAAAAGTCCTGACCCCTCCGAGGTGAGCCCGAGGGGGGGCACAAAGACCACCTTTAGAAGCTCATAGCTAGGCAATTATTGGAGATAGATGCAAAGTGCAAAAGACAAAGTTGTAGAGAATTTAATCAGCTTTTATTATGTCGTACAACACAATTTCGTACAAAGCAACGTTTTCGAGAAGTAAGCAAATAACCAAAAAAACGGGACCTTCTTTGTGCCCCCCTCCTCGGGCTCACCTCGCAGGGGTCAAGATTTTTAGTATGTTTATCACCTAACTAGTCCAAACAAAGTTCCTAAGTCAAAGTTTCTGCTTTCGACTTTTCCATCCACAAGTTATTCCTTTACTAGGCTATGTATTTATTTTTAAGTTTCTTACCTCAAATCTTTCGACTATTTTTTTTAAATTAAAAGTTACTGCTTTCCATTCCGATATTTACTTGGTCCCGATAAGTGGAAGTCGGTTATAGTGTCAATGTTTGACGTGTTTTCTAATTACCGATCACAAACCTAATATTTGTCTAGAACCTCACGCTTCCGCACGTTTCACATTGTCCCAACAAACATTACAAATTTAAATTTTTATCTTAAGATAAAAATTTACTTCTACTGAAGTAGAAAATACTTAATGATCTAGATACTTTTGTCCTTCTTTTTACACTACTGACTACCTCGGTGGCACAATGGTACTATGTACGGACTGCCACACTCGAGGTCTCGGGTTCGATTTCCGGGTCTGGTGGATAATGTATAATTCTCTTTAGAATTTTATCCAGATAAAAAAGTAAAAAAGTAAAAAACAAAAAAGTACCCAGCGTGGTGCCCAGGATATTAAAGAATAATTATACCAAGTTTCATCGTAATTGAACCGGTAGCTTTTGCGTGATGCCTGAACAAACAGATGGACAGACAAAAATTGTTATTAATTACATTTTTGGGTTCGGTGTCGGTCTAGTAACACCCCCTGCCATTTATTTTTTTGATATTTTCAATGAACAGAATTTTCACTTCTACAGATTTATTATAAGTATAGATATAGATAGCTGTTGAGCGATATTGTATCTTAAAATAAAATATTATAGTCTCATAGCCATGTGCAGCGCCCCTAAGTGAACTCCACTGCGGGTGACGTAACCTACGACAAACTTATTACAGTAATCGGGTCTAGGGATCGAACCGCAAAATTAAGTTTGTTTTTTATTGTATATACTTTACCGGGATAATAAGTACCCAGCGTGGTGCCCAGGATATTAAAGAATAATTATACCAAGTTTCATCGTAAATTCCGCGGCCTAAGGCCGCGGCCGCTCTAACGTCCGTTGCCGGGCGTCTCTGGTTACAAGCAGAACGTATTTCCAGTGGCGCCCGGCGGACTTTGACCACCTCTGTGGTCTCTGCGGGGGTTAGGTCGGGATGAGAATCCCGCGTCGTTGGGGGTAGGGTTTTATCCCGCGTCAGTGAGTGAATCTGGTTGCGTGCTATGGGGCAGAGGCCCCAGGTCGATGCTCTTGGGCGTAGATGAGTCTGCGGCGCTCTCGCCGCTGACTACGGAACTCGGCGGGAAGGGTACGCTCCCTCTCCCTTTCGGCCGCCTCCTTCGCGAGCATGACTTGCTCGCAGAAGGACACGGCCGCGTTCCACCTACTCGCGCTGGAGACCATGGCTTGGAGCATGGTTTCCAGCGAGAGGATATCCACGCCCAGACCCACTACGAGGTCCCGGCGCTGACTCGCCCACGCTGAACACTCCACCAACGTGTGGAGTGCGGTGTCGTCGTCGGAAACCTCGCAGTGTTGACACCGGGGTGTGACCTCACGATGGATGCGAAACAGATAGCTACCGAAGCATCCATGCCCGGTAACGATCTGCGTCGCACGATACGTGAGGTCACCATGCTGCCTCTGCAGCCAATCGTCCATGATCGGTCTCACCGCCGCGATGATGGTGCTACCCCATCTGGGTTGCTCAAGTCGCACCCTCCATGACTCCATGAGATCCTGGTGGAGTTGGGACCGCCGGTCCTCGATTTCTCGAGACGTAGGCCTGTGGTCCCGCTCCAGCGCCTCCTTGCGCCATTGGAACAATGACGCAAGGGCTCTCGCTTCCAGGTCCCATGGAGGGGTCCCGGCTAGGAGACATGCAGCCTCTCCGGAGATCGTGCGGTACCCTCTTATTGTTTTGACGGCCAAGGTCCTCAACGGTCTATTAAGGAGCGTTGAGTTGTTGGCCGTCAACCGCGCCGCCCATACGGGAGCCCCGTATAGGGTCATACTCCGCACGATCCCCAGGTACAGTCTCCTGCAGGAGGCGTTGGGTCCCTTTAGGTTGGGCATGAGTCGCGAAAGCGCGACTGATGCCCCCGTCACTTTAGGGACCAAACTTCGGAAATGTGGTCCGAAGTTCCATCGGCTATCAAGTACGATCCCTAGGTACTTCATCGAGGGCTTGATGCCGATGCTAACGCCTCCCACATTTATGCTGGAACCTTCAGGTGGACCGTTCCGAGGTCTGTGAAAGCACAGAACCTCGGACTTGTGCAAGGCCACGTCCAGTCCCAGCCGCCGTATCCGACCCACGACTTGAGCAACACCCGTCGTGACCTTGAGTGCTGCCTCCTGGTACGTTGCACCCCGCGCCGTGACGAGGGTATCGTCGGCGTAGCACGTTACGCCGACGCCCTCAGGCAACGCACCCCGCAGCACCCAGTCGTAGCCGATGTTCCACAGAAGCGGCCCCTGGACCGACCCCTGTGGAACACCACACGACATATCTCGCCGAGCTGGCCCGAGCCAGCTGGGGAAAGCTATGGCCCTCTCCGAGAGATAGGCCCCGACAATACGACGGAGGTAGAGAGGCGTTCCGTGATACACGAGCGCCTCCCTAACGCAGCTCCATGACAAGGTGTTGAAAGCGTTGGCGATGTCAAGAGACACCGCCACCACCACCTTGCCCTGTGAGACTGCTTCCTCCGTCAGGCTCTTCACGCGCATGATCGCGCTCACGGTGGAGCGTCCCCGACGGAAACCAAACTGGTTATCCGCCAGGTCTGGCCCCACACTCGTGAGATGCTCGACGAGGCGTTCTGCGATAATTCGCTCAAAGAGCTTACACACCTCGTCGAGCAACACGATCGGCCGATATCCGGACGGTGAGTCCACCGGCCGCCCCACCTTACGGATCAGGACCAGTTTCCCCGTCCTCCACACCTTGGGAAACTGGCCCCTTTCGAGGCATGCGCTAAAGAGCCCCATCAGTCGAGGCCCGAGTTCTTCGAGAGCCAGGACCCACGCACGGCCAGGAATGCCGTCTGGTCCGGGGGCAGTGATTTTCCGGCGTTTAAGCCGGAGTACTGCCGCACCTAGCTCCCCCACCCTGACTTCGGGTACGTCGTCTTCGCGGGTGCTATCCGCGTCGGGCAGAGACGGAGCCATGCGCGGAGGGACGTGCTCCTCCGCGCTCGTCGGATACAGGGAGTCCATGACCCGCTCCAGCTGCTGCGGCTGGAGACTCTGGGTCAGTGGGGGCGCCTTGGGTCGGAGTTTCTCTCTGACCTGTAGGTAAGGGCGCCCCCATGGGTTCTGCTGAAGGGTCTCCAGGAGCTCCTCGCGGGCCGCCGTCTTGGCCCGCTTTATCGTCTCCTGGAGAATACCTTTGGCCTCCCTGTATGCCTGATAAAGCTCCGCCTCTCGGGCTGCCGCGTCGTCTGGGCGGCGATGCCTCCGGCGAAACCTGGTGTACTGGCATCGGGCGGAGATGCATGCTGCGCGCAGCTGTGCAATCTCCGGCGACCACCAGTACACCTGCTTCCTTGCCGGTCTGGGTGTAACCCTAGGCATAGCATCACAGATTTGCGACATGGCTCTCCTGAACCACTCCGCTTCGGCTTCTACATCGGCAGGCCTGTCCGGCGCTGGAATCCAGGCCTGCACGCCTCCAGGAGAGCCTCCCGGTCTAAACGTTGAAGTGCCCAACGCGGATCCGGGGGATTTTCGACTGGCTGTGGGAGGCCAGGTGGGGGCGCAACATCGAATCGGATGAACCGGTGGTCCGAGTGCGTCTCCACACCCTCCTCCACGCGCCAGCCTGAAATACGGTCGGCGAGGGTAGGGGTCGCGAAAGAAACGTCCACGATCGACTCCGTCCCCCGCCGCCAAAAGGTGGCGACATTCCCCCGGTTGAGGACTACCAGACCACGCGTTCTGGTCCAGTCCTCAAGAAGCCTCCCCTTGTCCCTAGTTTCCCGGGAGCCCAACGCCACACTCCAGGCGTTGAAGTCTCCCAGGAGCAGGACAGGGCGAGGACGGCACGCAGCGAAGACGACGTCGAGCTCAGTGAGCCATATCTCAAACTGGGGCTCGTCCAGAGTCGGCGAGATGTAGGCGGACACGACCGCAAACCCTTCGTATTCCGCCGCAACACACCCCCGGCCGCTTGCAATGAATGCAAGGCGTGAGGTGTCCGCGGCGGAACCCCCAAATATACAACAGGCCGAGCCGTCCTGGTCCACCTGGCTCCCCGGGTGGACGTAGTACGGCTCGGCGACCACGGCCAAGTTAATGGACCACTGCGCGATGCTCTGGTACAGAAGATCCTGAGCAGCGCAGAAGTGGTTCAGGTCCACCTGCAGGATGCAGACATGGGCGTACATTAATGGACGTCCATGTCACACCCTCCGCCTCACATCTATAACAGCGAGGCGGGGCCTCGCCGCCATTGGCCTTATGGCCGGGCCGGCTGCAGCGGAAGCACCGGTCGCCCACGGTGTCTTCCGCTGTGCACTGCACTCCCACGTGCCCTACCACCATACAACGGAAACATCTCGTTTCCCGGGCACGCAGGAGGTGCACCTGCGCCTTTGAGAAGCCCCCTACAAGGAGGCTTCGTCCGTCCGCTATTTTGAGAGCCACCGCGACGGGGCACTGGACGACTGTCGTGCCATGACCAGTGGGCTGAAGGTGATCTCTCCAGCCTTGATCTGGTCATGGGGACAGCCGCCCGCCTCCACGACGGCGGAAATAACCTCCTCCGTCGTGGCCGCGTCATCCAAACCTGAGATGCGCAATGCGGTGCATTTGGTAGGCCTGGTGACGCGGACGGCTTCTGCGTCCAGGGCTTCCCGCAGCTTAGCAGCTAGGGCATCGGCTTTAGGGCCGCTGGAGGCGCCGGAGACCTCGAGGAGGCGAGCGCCGGTGCGAGTGTTCTTGCACCGGAGCCCCCCCTGAATGTCGAGGGCCTTCAGGTCGACTGAGGCCTTTACAGTCCTCAGGACGTCGGCGTACCCCACACCCTTCTCCGCGCCCACTGTCGTCACCGTCAGGACGACAGCGGTGGAGCGAGGGGGACGGGGCCTCTTCGGCGCCTTCGCCGCGACGGCTTTGGCCGCTTTCTTGTTCTTCTTCCTACGCTGTTTTTTAGCGCCCACTACTTCCCATCCCTCCCGCCTGGAAGGATGTAAAGAAGCAGCGGGAGCAACAGCGGGAGCGGCCCTGGGGGCAGCGGGGGTGGCACTCCTCTTGCCCTTCCCCTTGGCCTTCCGCGAGATAGCCGCAGCCTAGGCCGGCGTCCGCCGCGCTGGGACAGCGGATGGGGGCAGGGGGGGGGCGGCTAGGAGGCCTGCCTCTAGGGCGGGGCGCAACGCCGGCGCCGGCAACAGCCGCGTACGACAACGCGGGCTACGTCAGCGCAGGGCGGTACGCCCGTTCCTCAAGGACGCCGAGGCGCCTCTCGATCGCCGCCATGACCTCGGTAAGAGTCGCAGGCCGTGGCGGCGACCGAGCAATCGCAGGCCGTGGTGGCGATCCAGGCGCCGCGTTGGAGGTGGTCTCAGCTGCCGTCCTAGTAGACGCCGGGGAAGGCGGCATGGGATGCCCAGTCTGGGAGGTCCCGGGAGGCCCCTTGACCAGCTTGGTCAGGTTTGCGACCTCCTGTCGCAGGGCCTCCATCTGTTGCCGGGACGCGGCAAGTTCCGCCTCCAGACTGGCCACCTGACCCCGAAGCTTTTGCTCCTCCACGGGGACGCTCCGCGCTAGGAGCTCATCAATTGAAGACGTTGCGTGAGTCACGGCCGTCTTCACTATCTGCCTCTTACCCGGCATGTTCTTAGTGCCACCCTTCATGGCTTCCGCTATCCGGGTAAGAGCCAGCATGAGCTCCCGCGCAGCTGGCACCTCCTTGTCCCTGCCACTAGGCAAGAACGGCACCGTTGGGGGGGCTCGGGGGGCTTTGGCACCCCTCTCACCCGCGTCTTCCGGTATGTACCGGACGGGGTGACCGCCATAAATTTTGGCGGCACCCCCTCTTCGGAGCTGGTCTCGCTAGATCGGGTCCGCCCGGAAGCACTAGTGCTCCGGTCGCGGGACGGGCCCGCCTTCGGCGTCTTCTTCTCCAGGGTCCTCTTTCCGGGCGTCTTCCAGAAAGAGGAACCCTGCGTCTCCTTGCAGCTGGGAACGACGTCCGTCCCAGCAGCGGTCGACGCGACCTCCGCGTCGGTTTTGGCGGTGGTTTTGAGGCACACCCCCTGGCCTATCGGGCTTTGTTGACCCCTCCCAAATACCTGTTGGGGGTAGTTGTGACTGGTGCCGGGCCTGAGCCCCGCATCAGTCACAGCCGGGTGTTCGTGGAGGGATTCCTCACCTCCAGTTCCCCGTTGGGTAGTTTTCGCATCCGTACTTTGCAAAGCCATTTTGTTTTTTCGTTTAGCGTCCGTCGACGAGGGTGACACCCTAGGCGTGACAGCTCCCCTGCACGATTCATCCCGTCACCGGGTGTCAGAGCTTGGGATTGGGTTAATTTTTTATAGGTGTTCATCCTCGCGGCCCCGTGGGGCCACCGGTCCTGTCAATTCAGGATTACGGCTGGGCCGGGCGGGGGTCTTCACAAGACCGTTCCGCCCGCCCCGCTGGTGATTTTTTAACGAGGTTTTCTTCCTCGCGATTCCGAAGAACCGGCTTCCCGCCTGCTGCCAGGCGGGGTTCGGCCGAACGGTGGTCTCTAAGAGACCGTGTCCGACACCGCTGATGATCTCAGTGATGTCGGACCCGTCGCCCTGGTGGTTTCTCCGCACAGCAGCACTCTGCTCTGCAGAGTGTCGGCGGCGAGACCTGGGCCTCGAAAGGCCCCCACCGTGGTGGGTCTGTGCTCCTCATTTTTTGAGGAGACAAGACCCCCACCTTGGCCATGCACCCCTAGTAACACCCCCTGCCATTAATTTTTTTGATATTTTCAATGTACAGAATTTTCACTTCTACAGATTTATTATAAGTACAGAAGACAGGCTGTTGAGCGATATTGTATCTTAAGATAAAATATTATAGTCTTTTAGCTGTGTGCAGCGCCCCTAAGTGAACTCCACTGCGGGTGACATAACCAACGACAAAGTTATTACAGTAATCGGGTCTAGGGATCGAACCGCAAAATTAAGTTTGTTTTTTATTCTATGTACTTTTCCGGGATAATAAGTACCCAGTGTGGTGCCCAGGATATTAAAGAATAATTATACCAAGTTTCATCGTAATTGAACCGGTAGTTTTTGCGTGATGCCTGAACAAAAAGACAGACAGACAGACAAAAATTGTTTTTAATAACATTTTTGGGTTCGGTGTCGGTTTAGTAACACCCCCTGCCATTTATTTTTATGATATTTTCAATGTACAGAATTTTCACTTCTACAGATTTATTATAAGTAGGTACAGAAGACAGCTGTTGAGCGATATTGTATCTTAAGATAATATATTATAGTCTTTTAGCCATGTGCAGCGCCCCTAAGTGAACTCCACTGCGGGTGACGTAACCTACGACAAAGTTATTACAGTAATCGGGTCTAGGGATCGAACCGCAAAATTAAGTTTGTTTTTTATTGTATGTACTTTTCCGGGATAAAAAGTACCCAGTGTGGTGCCCAGGATATTAAAGAATAATTATACCAAGTTTCATCGTAATCGAACCGGTAGTTTTTTCGTGATGCCTGACCAAAAAGACAGACAGACAGACAAAAATTGTTTTTAATCACATTTTTGGGTTCGGTGTCGGTCTAGTAACACCCCCTGCCATTTATTTTTTTGATATTTTCAATGTACAGAATTTTCACTTCTACAGATTTTTTATAAGTATAGAAGATAGGTACAGTATGTGGCGAAAACTGTGCATATAAAATATCTCTGCTCACGCCCTTGGAAAAATAAAGTACGTCAAAAAATTGACTCAACAACCCGACCGACTTCAAATTACCGAAATGGGACCAAAATGAAATAGGACCACTTGGGAATTAGACCCTTTTAATTAAAAAAATAATTTTCTAAATCTGTTCTCCCAGTCAAAAGATATGAGGTAACAAACACCTTAACTCCTCCTTTTTTGGAATTCGGTTGAAAATGGGCTACCTTTATATCCTTCTGCCGGGCGCCACTGGAAATACGTTCTGCTTGTAACCAGAGACGCCCGGCAACGGACGTTAGAGCGGCCGTGGCCTTGGACCGCGGAATTTAAAAAACCTCTATATCCTGCTAATATTACAAATGCGAAAGTTTGTATGTATGGATGTTGTTACTGTTTCACGTAAAAACTACTGAACGGATTTTGATGAAACTTTACAATAATATAGCTTATACATCAGAATAACACATAGGCTACAATTTATAAAGATATTGTGTGAATTGTTCAAAATATGACGCGGCGCGACGGGAAAGGGAAAAAATCCAAATCACCACGCGGACGAAGTCACGGGCGACCACTAGTAATTAATAAAATGTTAAGTACAAATCGTGTAATTAATATTATGTATATATTATATTATAATAATAATTAATGTAAGCAAATTAAGCCGGTAAGTGATGAGACTAATTAGGAATGAATGACGCAGCGAGGTAAAATTAAGAGTAGGCGATAAATAAAATTAATAATTAATAAAACAGGGCAATGTATTTTTATTTATTACTTTTGTCTGCCTTTTTATCTGTCTATACTAGTCTATTCTTGCAGTTTTTACAGACAGAATAAGGACACTAAGCTCGAACTGCTAACATTAGTATTAGTTGCAGGTATGTATGTATGTATGTAACATCTGTCCTGGCTTTGGATATATGGTTTAAATTACAGAGTAGTTATGGATTTGCTATAGTACCCGGCAACGGCAATAGGCTTGCCCATATTAGGTACGTGGGATCAACAAATTACTGGCAATTTGTGGGTGTATAATGCACCTCTGCTTACCCTGTTTGTATGTATGTGTGCAAATTGACTGTCCTCTAAATCGGCTAAAACGAAAAGAACATCAATAAGTCATTCCACGCGGGTAGAGCCGAGAGCGTCACTTAGTATGTAAGTCAACCAAAAAAGTACATGAACGAAACGCACAACGCGCGAACAACTCAAACTCGGCATCTAGGCACTCGGCAGTGGCAAGCGCTCGACACGGTCGACACCGACACGGACAATATAGGTAGCTACCTACCTAGCCAGTAATTTCCACGAACTTTTATGTTTGTCAGAACAGCCACGTCTGTTGATCGGTCGTGCGGCAGATGAGGTTGGTTTGGAAAGTAGGTACTTTCCCTGAGAGCTACCCCTAGCTACTTTTACTTTAGCTACCTAACCTACCTAGGCTAAGTAGTTACATATTTGTAAACCTTCAAAATCAAGGCATATATATCTCTGCTTACGCCCTTGGAAAAATAAAGCACGTCAAAAATTGACTCAACAACTCGACCGACTTCAAATTACCGAAATGGGACCAAATATTTGTCAGAATGGGACCAAATTGAAATATTTCGGGAATAGTCCCTTTCAATTAAAAAAATAAATAATTTTCAAAATCCGTTCACCCAGTCCAAAGATATGAGGTATCAAACACATTAACTCCTCCTTTTTTGGAAATCAGGCTACTACACACTACTATATAATTATAATAATATAGCAGTCACACTGGAGCGATGAAAGAGGCCTTTTTAGGGCTAAAACTACAAGAAACATTCACTATAAAATTTTATATTATTACCGAATCATTTCCCCGTTTGTGTTGTATTTCAGTATTTCACCATTAGATTAAATTCCATAAATAGCGTAGGTGCATGACACTGGATATAATATTTAACATACTGCAAACGTCAAAGATGATCCGGGTTCAAATCCTAGGAAATTAGTTTTTGTTAACAAATTCTTTATATTCTCAACTGACTTCTAAAAAGGAGGAGGTTCTCAATTTGACTGTATAGTTTTTTGTTTTTTTTTTGGCCAGTTTTATCTTGTTATTTTTTTTTATTCAAGACAAGTATGTAGGTATTTCATTATTGTTTTTATTATTAAGTTGCTTCAAAATAAATATAAATAGGTATCAATAGGTGAAAATGTATATCTATATTATAATAATATTATCCTATTGTGCAAAAGTTACGTAACCAGAGGGCTTATTAAATTTTAATATCAGCGACATCTATCTGTGCTTTAGCAAGAGTTATTGATGACAAACCATCGCCAGCCAAATTTATAGCAGTACTTATTCTAGCCGACACGTGTAACGTGGCGCTGTACTGACATTTTATTAAAAATCTTAAATTGGAGTTTTAAAGACCCGAAAACTACTTATTTAATCGTAGAAAAACTTTTAAAATATAGATATATTATCCTAGAATGGAATTCCTGACTAAAACGAAAGATATTGTTTAAATATTATGAACCAACCCGTAACCCGTAACGCCACCTAGTTTAAAATAATTCAACTAACACGACAGGCCCAAAAAAAATGTTCCTGATAGACTACCAGTGATAATACGTACATATACGCGATTCTGAGTCCGACAATAATATATTTGTCTTCGTATCTGTATCTGGCATAGACATCAGAGTGTCATAGACAGTCTAACTCCTTACACAAGTAATTCATTTGGTGGAGTATACCTACCTAGTCACTTGTTTCTTTCGTCACGATTGGCTCGTGACTAAGAGCTAACTTGTTAAGTTAACACATTGCAAAGGTTAAGCAAACACTGGCCAGTGGCCAGGTCGGCTTAAGGACGAGTGACCATTTCTTAAGACATTGAGTGAGACCCGTCCCTGACTCGGAGAGCACGTTTTACCTTCGGTCCTGCTGGTGACCACGCCAACGCGATTAGATGCAAATGCGATCTATGGTGGTTACGGGTAGATGGATCCCTACAAACCAGAATAAGAAGTACCCTTGTACTATGCTCACTGCATTCTTTTTCCCAGCCTAAGACCGGCCTGAGTAGATGTTGCTTAACATTGTCGGTTACTAGACCACGAGCCCTATTTTGTATTTGTGATATTTTTTACCCTTGTGTGTTGTACAAAAACAATAAAGAAATAAATAAACCATAGGTTAGTACTGAAAAATAACTTCTTAAAAATATTCCACACATACCTGCTAGATACTTGAAAACGTTATCATGAAACGAATGTCATGTGAAAAAATGTGTTATCAGCAAAAAGTAAGTAGCCTGATAATTTAAGTCATTATCAATGTCAGTGACAAAAATACAATATGATTTACTCGATTAAGTGCATCAATTACATGTTGTATGCATATAACGTGCTTAGGGATTTCACCGAGATACCAATGTTCCCCAGACATCATTTATATTCTGATTAACGAAATGTGTAATCAAAAAAATTACTACACACACACATATCACGCTAATATCCCCGAAGGGGTAGGCAGAGGCACATTATACACCCACAATTTGCCAGTATTTTTAGTCCCACGTAACAGGGGGCAAGCCTATAGTCGTCACCGGACACACATATAATGGATTATGTCTAAAATAGCCGAATGAATTTAATAGCAGCTATATTATTTTACCTCAAGCACTAGTGTTGGGACACGTTTGTTTTGATTTGAAATTACGCATATTATTTAACTTTTTAAATTTTTTGATGAACCTTTTTTTTCTTGTTTGGCGGTCGCCACATATCGAAATGCGTTCTGGATGACCAGCTGATGGGGGTGTATTTACGTTGATAATAACCCTTATGTAACACCCGGTATAATCGTATACATTCGTTCGACAGAAAATAAGTGATGTCTGGAAAGTCTAGGATCTTAGTCCATTAGGTATATTATGGCATCAATCACACGCGCATCAACCAAAATTAAAGAAGTTTGTTCTTGACAACCCTTTCTCATTAAGCAACTAAACGTCAAGACAGCTTTGAAAATATTTTTTGCGGCTTAACGAAGGAGTTGACTCATTATTACAAATGTGTGCACAAGATTAAACTAGAGTTTAATTTAATCCAAAATCTACATACCACTACACCAGTGTGTACAGTATTCGAAGGTGTTAAAATACTACGTAATTTATTGGTGCTATAAACATAACTAGCGATAATAACACTTATCATCTTAGATGTTGACAGTTTAATCTGCATGAGTTAATCTCTTAAATATGGATGTGTCGATAACTTTTTTTGATGTCGTACTTGGTGACGAATGTACATCAACCCTTAGGCGCTGTCTCCACGAGCGAGAGAATCCCGGCGACATTGTCGTCGTGCCACGTATTTCTATACTCTCTATGAACGCGTCTCCACACGGCAATGTTATCGCGGCGATAGAAGTACAGACTCGTCGCGATTCTCTCGCTCGTGAAGACAGCGCCTTAATAAGGTCACTTGTTAACTTTAATAAAGTTTGTAAAGCTTGATGCACGCTATCACAATAATCTCACCTGCGAGGCTGCGAGTTATACAGACTCATACACCTGCCGATTTGCGAACAAGGCTCTGGTAAACATTAAAGTCCCCTACGGCAATAGGTTCGCCCTGTATTAAGCGGACCATCAACGATACTATAGCAAAAGATGGACATGGGTGCCATCGAGTAGTTACCATCTTGTCACTTCACCGAACGTCGAATTGCTTTTCAGTTGTTTCGCAGGCTATGATGTAAGGTCTTAGGAAAATCAAATTCCTATGCTCTCCACTCTCGTCGGAATTTCGTCTGTGCCTGCCAACGCCACATACGCGTGGAAGTTGGTCCCATATCTGCCTATATCGACCAGCTCTGATTTTCACGGGGTCAGTGACACAGAAGATTTGGGAGTAGGGAACGCCTTCTCCTTTGGGGACAGAGAAGTAATTTTGTGTGTGTAGTCACGATAGGTAACGATTTACCATAGGATGAGACTGGTTCTTAATGATCACTACCCGAGGTAAGCAAAAAAAGAGTAAGTAAGTGTAGTAATATTTGTATTTATGACCCGTGTAGAGATAAAATAATAAAGAATATTACATTCAAAATGTTTTAAAATATTTCATTTCCTGGTTAAGTAATGTTCAAATAATAAATTATCTTTATAATGGGGTAATACCATTGGCAATAGTAATTTGAACGTGTATTATTATAATTGTTGATATTATTGCATGAGAATCAATTTTAAATAATCTACTAAACTACTGGGAAAACCACACACACACACACACACATCACGCCTATATCCCTGAAGGGGTAAGCAGAGGTGCATTACACACCCACAATTTGCCAGTATTTTTAGTCCCACGTAGTCCCAAGTCCCCAATAGGGGGCAGTCCCATTGCCGTCACCGGGTACATTTATAATGGGTTATGTCCAAATGGCCGAATGAATTTAATAAAAAGTAGCAGCTAATTTTGAACCTAATTTTGAAAAAAAAAAATTGAAACCCGTTGCCTTGCGATGAAATGTTAATGAAAGGCAACAAAAGCTTACGTACCAGCCGCTATGGCACAGCCAATTAAAGTCCTGGGCGTCTCGGACTATATATGAATGCGATTATATGAATGAATAAATAAAACAACTACATAAGTAATTCTAATTCATAGTTTTGATTAGTTGGAAGTTTATTAATTCGTGATTTCAAAGAATTTATTATTGCAATTCACAATAATAATATGTTAACACAGATAAAATAGCACATTAAGACTAAACTATAATATAAACTAAACAATAAATAATAGTTGGAACAAATAGTAAAACCGCGTGTGCTTCAAGCTGTAATCCTCATATTTGAAATCTCAATGACAACGCAAAAAAATAGTCATAAAATAGTCGTACATGTAAAAAAAATAGTCGTATTATAGTTTCGGCGTTATAGCTATAAGTTAGTGAGGATTATGGCTTGAACGTCAAGCTGTAATCCTCATCTCTGGTGCAAGCAAACGGTAAAGCCTATCGAATTGGTTTAGGTTCCAAAAAATAGTCATGAAATAGTCGTAACGACATGCCACCAATCTCAGAAATAGTCCTTAAAAGGTTCCAGAGATATAAAGGTAACCTGATGAGGATTATGGCTTGAACATTTGAAAACTTCAAATTTCTCCGGAACGCCTGCAATTTTCGGTTTAAAGTTTATGCCAAAACATAGTCGTGAAATAGTCGTATGAAGCTACAATAAATTTGAGCTGATTTACTTCCAATTAGACGTTTTCCATGCCAGCTGTTATAATTAAAAAAAAAAAACAAACATTTATAATTTGTAAATTAAATAAATCTAACAATGCAATGCAATATTCCGCCACATGCAAATTACCCAACTCTCGCATTTATTCATGCACAATAGAGGAATAATTTTGAAAATAGAATAAATATGAGAGTTGAGTTATCATGCAAAAAATTATAAAAAACCTCGACACGTGTTTCGCCCCCAACCAGGTGCATCATCAGGAGATGTCGATGGCTCGGCGCACGGTGACCGAATGAGCCACAACTCGTAAACCGCACCTATTTATATCCTAGGTTTCTTATTTCTTCCCACAACCATAACACCAAATTATTTTTATGTCTACCCACCACCGTTGTTTGAATGACGTATACCTACCCGCAGCAAAGGGGAAGAGGCGAAATTAAGTTGATCATTTAAAATATTTGGGTTCAAGCGTCTATGTTTGTAGATTTCTAATTGTTCCAAAACCGAAAGCCTCAGTCCTTTGTTGCAGGTGTGCAGAACGTCATAAGTGTGAGGATTAGGTAGGGAGTGACCGGAGTCCAACAAATGTTTTGCGAAATGAGACCGTTCTGGGCGATTGTTTCTAAAAGCTGATATATGTTCTTTATACGGCGTCGCGAAGCTACGGCCGGTTTGGCCAATATAAACACCCTCACAATCCCCACACTTAAGCCTATACACACCTGACTTCCTGTCATCCCCAATTTTCTCCTTAACATTGCAAATGTTTCTCCGGATAGTGTTGTCCGTTCTAAACGCGACATGGATATTATTTTTACGCAAAATTTTGGCAACTTTATCAGATATCGGACCTAAATAAGTTAGACTAGCTCTATACCAATGGACGTCACGATCCGGGGGAACAGCATATAGCAAACTACGCGTAATTGAGGCTCGCCGCCTTCCAACTAAGTTGTCCACAAGCTTGGTACTGTAACCATTAGATTTAGCAATTTGATAAATAATATTTAATTCGCGGTTAAAATTTATTTGAGAAAGTGGAACCGAAAACAGCCTGTGAACATAGCTGTGGAAGGCGGCAAGCTTGTGCTGCCAAGGATGACAGGAAGTAGCAGGAATTACTGTGTCAGTATGAGTGGGTTTGCGAAAGATCCGGAATTCATGCCCACCCTCATTTCTAGTAATAGTCAAATCTAAGAAATTTATGGACCTATCCTTCTCTAACTCGAGTTTGAATTTGATTTTAGGGTGAACAGTATTCAAATGAGATAAGAAATCCGTAAGTTCCACATTGGTGCCCCGCCAACACAAAAATATATCGTCAACGTACCTATAATAATAATGGATGTTTTCGTTACCTACAATGTAACTATTTTCAAACCTATCCATAAAAACATCGGCCAGAAATGGGCTCAAAGGTGAACCCATCGCCAGTCCATGCTTAAATAGATAGTACTTGTTGTTGAATTGAAAATAGTTTTGGTTCATGCATAAAGAAGTTAAATCGATTAGCTCAGCCGCCTCCGCTGGATGTAGACGCTGTTTTTCAAAAATATCTTTAAGTATTGTTAAACATTCCTCGTAAGGGACATTAGTAAACAAGTTATCGACATCCAGTGAAAGCAACCTTGCATTAGGGGGAAGCTTGATATCCCGTATACGATTGATTAAGTCAGTCGTATTTTTAAGACTAACGAGGCGAAAAGGCAGTCTTCCCCCTAAGGATGTTATTAAGTGATTTTGCTAGATCATATGACGGGTAACCGATGCTGGACACCACCGGGCGGATGGGGACGCCTTCCTTGTGGATCTTTGGCAAACCGTATAATATTGGAGGTCGTGGATTCATTGGTATAACTTTGTCGTTTTCCCATTGTCAAAAACAAAGCGGGTACTTTTAACTAATTCTTTCAAATCGTTAGAAAACTTTTTAGTGGGGTCCGATCGTAGTACCACAAAGTCGTCGGTCTGTAGAATATCATCGACTTTCTGGTTATAGTCATCACGCTCCAAGACAACAATGCTGTTGCCTTTATCGGAGTTAGCGATGACCAAACCAGAGCCGACAATCCTTTGCCGCAACGACCTTGCAGTAATAGAATCGGGAGAGGGTCTGTCTGTCTGTGTGTGTAAGGATGTTTTAATATGATGGGATACTAAGTTTTTTATACTATCCTTAGAATCAGACTTACTAAGGATAATAGCAACCTCTGAATCCACGGCCAGTGTTTCCAGTGACCTCTCATTGATTTTGCGGGGGATATTATACTTAAAGCCTTTATTTAATAGACTCAGTTCATTGTGTGTGAATTGAGTACTAGTGAGATTTGTAACGCGTGGATGAAATGAAGAGGTCCCTGAATCTTGATTTGTCCTACCCCTAGTTAACTTGTTGAGTTTATCACGTTGACGTAGGTACCTCTTATGTACCTCCATCGACGCGATATCCCTAGCTTTTTCGTCCAGAATGTCAAATTCAACACAGTGCAAGGAGAAAGCTAATTCGGTATGTAAAACTTTTAAATGTAATTTTAAATTATCCCTAACCGAAAACCAATGTCTTGGCTCTTCGTTGAGCCAAATTTTTTGAGCCCGGTTTACTGCAATTGACGCGGCAAAGCTTTTACTACGCGACCGTATCTGAATATTATAATCGGGTATTATATTCAGATGTTTGCACTGTTGGTTGAACCAAACATTCTGAACAGCAATTCGGTGCAGTTTAGTGAGTTTAATATATAGTTTTGCCTGACAAGCTATGCTGGCTGTTTTTATAAAGTTAATACTATCAGACGTTACTTTTCGGAAGTCCATAGTTAAATTAAATAAATCTAACTACTTTGCAATATTCCGCCACATGCAAATTACCCAACTCTCGCATTTATTCATGCACAAGTCCGCCCTCCAAACCCACTTAGGCCGAAAGAATAGAGGAATAATTTTGAAAATAGAATAAATATGAGAGTTGAGTTATCATGCAAAACGCAAGACGCTTGAACCCTAATATTTTAAATGATCAACTTAATTTCGCCTCTTCCCCTTTGCTGCGGGTAGGTATACGTCATTCAAACAACGGTGGTGGGTAGACATAAAAATAATTTGGTGTTATGGTTGTGGGTAGAAATAAAAAACCTAGGATATAAATAGGTGCGGTTTACGAGTTGTGGCTCATTCGGTCGCCGTGCGCCGAGCCATCGACATCTCCTGATGATGCCCCTGGTTGGGGGCGAAACACGTGTCGAGGTTTTTTATTATTTTTTGCATGATAACTCAACTCTCATATTTATTCTATTTTCAAAATTATTCCTCTATTCTTTCGGCCTAAGTGGGTTTGGAGGGCGGACTTGTGCATGAATAAATGCGAGAGTTGGGTAATTTGCATGTGGCGGAATATTGCAAAGTAGTTAGATTTATTTAATTTAACTATGGACTTCCGAAAAGTAACGCCTGATAGTATTAACTTTATAATTTGTATCCTTATTTATTAATATCTCTATATAAATATAATATATATATCTATACATACATAATATATGTATATAAATATCTCTGGAACCTTTTAAGGACTATTTCTGAGATTTGGCATGTCGTTACGACTATTTCATACCAATTTTTTGGAACCTAAACCAATTCGATAGGCTTTACCGTTTGTTTGCACCAGAGATGATAATTACAGCTTGACGTTCAAGCCATAATCCTCACTAACTTATAGTTATAACGCCGAAACTATAATACGACTATTTTTTTTACATGTACGACTATTTATGACTATTTTTTAGCGTTGTCAAAATTCGTTTTCATTGAGATTTCAAATATGAGGATTACAGCTTGAAGCACACAAAACCGCAAGCCTAATTTTATTCATACATTATGATATGACTAACTTGTACAGATATTCCACAATTTTTTATTGATAATATCCTGACCGGTTATGCTCTAAGTATGGCATTTTCAAAGATGTTTTACTCAAATTCAATTCACAACACTTTATTATAAACTACCCGTACCGGCGAACGTCGTACCGCATAAATTTTTCTAATGTTCGCGAAACATTTTTTTCTTCCGCAAGAACCTTCTCCTGATTGTAACTATCACAACAAAAAAAAACAACGAAATCGGTTCAGCTGCTGACGAGATTTGCGTTTAGGAACACATTCAGCGATTCATTTTAATTGAGCGGAACGAAGCGTAGCTCAGTCTTAGACGACAGGTGTAAATCGCTTGTGTGCCAACTCCTCCGAAACGACTCGACCGATTTTGACCAAATTTGACATGCTGGTCGACATCATACCCGGGAGTGCATATCTCTGAAATCATCAAAATAGAGCATATAAAAATTAAGAAAATTTGCTCCGCTCGACATTTGCGATTAGTAGCATGCATTCCATACCTAGTATTATAGATTATATAATTTTATTCAAGCAGTGAGCTGGGCTAGAAAAGACGGTTCATTCCACTTTGTGAACAGTAGATACTTATGTACTGCATAATACGTTATAAACTTAAGACTAACGGGTCTTTTACGCGATTATTGAGATATATACATACCTCTTTATTACCCGACGTTTCGATCGACTTCGACTGCATAATACGGTACTAAAGAACAGTTAAATGTCCATATCATATTCATCAAGTACCTAATAAACTAATTTCTGAACAATTGTTGTATGCGATAGGTATACGGTTACTTAAATACCATCAACAATATTTATCAGAAGTAATTATTACCTTCATAAGATTTTCCTCGTTTATTTTTTTTTTATTACCTGTAAGTTGTGTTAAGCAGAGGCGGTGAACCAATAATTGACATGTTGTGTCACGTATTGTATTATACTAGGTATACTAACGAACGACCTCGGCTACGCGCGCGTCAAATATTTTTCTAGAGAAGACAACCCAGGGGTATCGGCTACTCTTTCATAAAAGCACAGATAATACGAGTATATAACAGTCGCTTCCGTCCATATGTACGCTTAGATATTTAAAACTACGCAATGGATTTTGATGCGGTTCTCACGAATAGAGTGGTTCTCGAGGAAGGTTTTTAGTACCTATATAATTTGTCAAGCGGGTGAAACCGCGGGCGTCCGCTAGTCAGTTAATGGTATCTTAAACACGCTTAAAAATTACTGCAAAGTTGTGAATGTATACAAACAACTAAAAGGAAAAATCTTCAATAAAAATATTTTTTTTGTTGATAATTACGTCAAATTAAAAACTTTGTTGATGGTTATAGAGGGTGATGAACCTTCCAAAGCATGTGATTCTCAAGGTTGAGGTTAGTTTGATGACCGAGAGACAATATTCATAACATAAAGGAAACGATTATTAGATTAGATTTCTACGGTACAGTCGAAAACAAAATCTTTACGGGTGATGACCCATTCGTCTCCTCGGTGCCCGTTCGTAACCTGATCTAATATTCATATTTTTGCGTGTATAAAGATTTAAAATGAAAAAGTAATGCTTAAGTAGTAAGTAAGTATGTGGTTTATTTTCGGTGGTTTATGGCTAATACTACCTGATGTTCGCGGCTCCTCTCACGTAGAATATTTTTTTATTCACAATTCTTTTTGATAGACAGTACCATGAGGTTAAAATACTAAATCAAGGAAATTGTCAATGTGCCAAGCTTCATAAAAATCCCTAATACCTACTTTCATTCAATTTTGGGTTAAGTAACAAATACTGATAGGTGCTTTATCAATATTTTTTTTTTTTTTTTATTTATTTTATTTTATTTTTAAGGAAAGCTTACAGCTATTGAGTTTACAATCATTAATTTAGAGTGGTCAGTGATACTTGCCAAAAACAAGCTTCCACATATAGTGATAACACTATAGTCGCAGGTTTGAAATTAAAAAAAATAAAAAAGCAACGAAAAAAAATAAAAGACCTTAAACAATGTACACATTGACATACCGTCACCAAAATAACAAAAATAAAACCGATAACAAAAATAAAACAGTTCATAAAAAAACTAAATTGGTCATCAAGGTTATCTGTCCTCTGCAATATTAATATATCTAGGGCCATATCATCCTCAGCTGCACGCGGTGTACCTGCTGATATACGGACGAGGCTCTAGCAAAAATACTTACTTAAAATGCTCGAAAAGGCAATCAAGCTCATCCCCTATTATGCGGGACCAAAGTGTCTGGTGAACTGTGGCATTATAAACTGTTCTCCCATCGGGGAACAAGGCATGATTTTTGTGATTTTCAATTTGTTGTTTTTTTTTTCAATAAGTAAATAATTAATCTTTTTCTTGTTATATTTATGTAGCCTTTGGCGTTAACTGTACATTTGTTTAAAACTATAATAGATAAGGTATCATTATCACAGTGTAGTCGAATGTGACACTGACGTAACACCCCAAGGTAAGTTTTCAAGTCCACATACCTAATAACACATTTGTTTGCTCAAAACAATTAGTTGCTAGAAATGCAAAAAAATATACAAAAAAACAAGCTGTCGGAATGAGCCTCATAAACCCGATTAGCTAATGGCTACTGCTAAACCCGTTGCTTATAGAACAATAACTTTATTAAACGATTTTTTTTAAACACACACACACACATCACGCCTATATCCCTGAAGGGGTAAGCAGAGGTGCATAACTTAACCACAATTTGCCAGTATTTTTAGTCCCATGTAATAGGGAGCAGGCCTATTGCCGTCACCGGTCACTCTAGAAAGTAGGTTATGTCCAAAATGGCCGAATTAATTTAATAAAATAAGCAGCTATATTATAATTTAGAAAACTGAATTTGAAACACGTTGCCTTGCGATGAAATGTTGATGAAAGGCAACAAAATCTTACGTGCGAGCCGCTGTGGCATTTTTAAAACAAGAGCTATAAAAGTTAGTGGAGATGAAATTGTTAGAGTAGGCACAGATATAAGAATACTACTAGTATAGAATTCTTATATCAGATATAAGCAAAGTCGTAAGAAAGGTGCAAAGTACTGTAGAGGATTTAAGAAGTAGAGGTAGGCCAAAGAAAAGATGGATGAAATGTGTGAAAGAGGACATAACAAAGAGAGGAGTGACTGAAGAGATGACGTCGGTCAGGGATGTGTGGAGGAGAAAGACTTGTTGCGCGGACCCCAAATAATTGGGATAAGGGCAGGTAGATGATGATGATGATATAAGAATACTAGACTAGTAATATTCTTAGTAGTATATCTGTGCCTACACTAACAATTTCATCTCAATTTAATACTGGTACTTAGTGTAGGTAATACTTTTTACATATAAACGATGGAAGCGTCTACGTTTCGAGACCATAGTGAACAATTTTGATATCGTCTGTCTGCCTGTATATGGTATGTGTTCCAGACTACCTGCCGCATTTTCCATCCAACATCCACGAGTGTCTTTACTCGCAAGGCACTTCTTCTGTACTCGCGAAGTCTATTGTTCTACTCATGCATAGATAGCCAGTAGTTATTATTACCTACTATTACTACCTACTTCACCTTGTGGCGAGCTAACGAAGCGACGAAATATCAGACTCGCATTGCCGAAATTTATCCCATACTTTGTTCATACGCATAAAAAGATGGTAATTGACATGTATCAATAAACACGTGACCGGTTGGCACTTCCAGCTTCCATTTAACAACGTCAAGTTTCTGTTAGGCTCACAGTCATGATCATCATGATCTCAATAGTCCAATATTTTTACATCAGGAATCGCAAAAGCGATAGTGTCTTGAGCCGGACTCGAACAACTGTTCCCCTTTTTAGGAGGAACGTTCTGCCAACTGAAGAAGACTCCTCTAGCCTAAGACCTCGAAATTCGCGACCATATCAATCTGTGACTTACGTAATTGGTTCAGTTATAACATTTACAATAGTAATGTATAACGCTGTAGTGAATCTGTCAGTAACTAAGTTTTTGATTTTAGCCAGGACGTGATAAATGCATTTACGAAACACGTAATAATTGGTAGACGTCACAGCGTACAGAAAATAAAAGTCACTCTTCTTTACATAGTATAACAAAGTCGCTTTTCCTGTCTGTCTGTCCCTATGTATGCTTAGATCTTTAAAACTACGCAACGGATTTTGATGCGGTTTTTAATAGATAGAGTGATTCAACAGAAAGGTTTTAATGTATAATACATGTATAATATACTAGAGTAATACCGTTTATTTTAGAGGTTTCTAATGTAATGTCGTAAATTTTTTGCGCTTTCATTGCAAACGCTGACGAAACCCTACGAGACAGATCAAAATAATGTACTACAGTATTGTACACCATAGAAAGGTCTACAAAAAAGTCCGGAATAGCATATGTCTATTTCTTAAGGATAACTCACAGTAACCATTTTTATCTTTTATAAATGACAAAAATATAATGTGTCATTTGCCAAGCTATTTTTAACAAGGCAGTATTATTCCTTATCTAATTGAATACTTTACATACGTTGTGCATTTAATTTAGACCAAAATTGCCATTCAGACCATATAATTTTGACGAATGACTTGAGATATCTCGTGATGAAAGAAAAATAACAGCGCGGCGACGCGGCCGGGCGGTGGTGGCCAATGACGGCAGTGAACACAAAGCGATTTTAAACAATCTATACCTACTTATAATAAATCTGTAGAAGTAAACATTCTGTACATTGAAAAATTAAAAAAAAAAATGGCAGGGGGTGTTACTAGACCGACACCGAATACAAAAATGTGATTAAAAAAAAAATTGTCTGTTGTCTGTCTGTTTGTTCAGGCATCACGCAAAAACTACCGGTTCGATTACGATGAAACTTGGTGTAATTATTCTTTAATATCCAGGGCACCACACTGGGTACTTTTTATCCCGGAAAAGTATATACAATAAAAAACAAACTTAATTTTGCGGTTCGATCCCTAGATCCGATTACTATACCAACCGCAAATAATAAGTTTGTCTTAGGGTTTTTTTTTATATTGGGTTCGCCAAATTGACGCTGCCCGCCTGGTGGTAAGTCGTGACGACGTCTAGCGATTGTGGGCCACTCTGACAGCAGATAGTATAGACAGACAGACAGGCAGATAGTAATGACAGATACTATAGAGAGTGGCCCTCAACTTGACGACCTACTGATGTGCCTCTTCACGCTCCGTTTAAAGAACCCAGGGTTATATGTGGGAGGAAACACGTGCACAGGCAGGGCATTCCAGGCTACTATCGTTCGGTAGAGAAACGAACGTTTAAAAAGTTCGGTTCTCGATAACATGCTATACACTATGTGGGAGTGGCATCTCTGCAGGGCCGCAGTGGAGGTCACTAATGGGCGCTGCTCACGGCTAAGGTACTATAATATTTTAACTTAAGATACAATATCGCTCGCCATACAATTCAATGGACTATCACACACGACGAAGATAATTAATAATATTTCATTTTCGTATCTTAAGATGAATTTTTATGGTATAATAGAGAATATAATAGAAGATATATTAGAGAAACTGTTGTAGGGGGCCTTTATGAACGCAATAAAACCCAAAACAATGGTTTTTAGAACTTTTGTCTGTTTGTCTGAATGATTGAACACGCTAATCTCAGAAACGGCTTAACCGATTTGAATTTGCGGTTTGGTTTTCAATCGTTTCATAAATAAATAAGTTATGTAGATCTAAAGTAACACGCAGGCGGAGCTGCGGGCAACAGCTAGTTTATTATAAAATATACAGACACAGCCAGATATCACGCCCATATCCCCAAAGGCAGAGTCAACACAACCACAATTTGCCAGTATTTTTAGTCCCACGTAATAATAGGGGGTGAGCCTATTGCCGTCACCGGGCACTCTAGAAAGTGGGTTTTGTCCAAAATGGCCGAATGAATTTAATAAAATAAGCAGCTATATGTATTATAATTTTGAAAAATATTTTTGATACCCGTTGCCTTGTGACGAAATGTAATGACGACGATTATTCTATTTTCAAAATAGAATAGAATAGAGACGATTTATTCTATTTTCAAAATTATTTCTCTATTCTTTCGGCCTAATTTTAAGTGGGTTTGGAGGGCGGTTATGTGCATGAATAAATACGAGAGTTGGGTAATTTGCATGTGGCGGAATATTGCAAAGTAGTTAGATTTATTTTATTTAGGTTTTGCATTTAATGAAAAGTTCTTGGTACATACCGTAGTTCGGCAGAATTCCGGTAGGTCAATCCGATCAAGAAATTTTAATATAAAGCAAAGATTGGATGACGTCGGTATTGGTTATCGTAGCTCAGTGGTCAGAGCATACCTCTATTCCTCTCGTTTGGGAAAGGTCGTAGTTTCGAGTCCTGCAGATTAAATATCAGTTTTTGTGATTTATAATTTCTATCTTAATATTAAAAGTTGTTAATTTGGATTTACAAACAAACACTTCAATTTCATTTTACGTGTATAGTAGGAACTCAATAATTATGTTCAAGAGTTAAAGATAAACATCAGTAGTCTTTGCTTCATAATTATGACAATGACATTAATTTCATTCTATTCAATGTCTGATTAAATCAACAAACCATGGTAAGAATTTCTTTTTATTTACGAATTATGTGGGAACTCCTTTCACACTTCGCTTCACCGATAGATCGCCGTTTCTACCGATCACTACGGTCTTCGCCATCAGAGAAAAGGTTATCCCCAAAAGGGTCAGTGTAAGGTAAAGGATGTCCTTTCGATTGTCAGAACTCATAATAAGTCATACATCCGTACATATAATCATGCCTTTATCCACTAGGAAGTAGGCAGAGGTGTATTGCTCACATTTTGTCAGTAAATATTCAGTAAACCGATATAATTTTTGTGAGTATTTGTTGTGAGTGTTAAAACTCACAACATTAAAAGACCGCAGGGACCGTGGTGATCTGATAGAGACATATAAAATCTTAAATGGACACTATGATATTGAGGAATTTGACAGGATTTTCATACGCAACGACAATGTCCATCTCAGAGGCCACGGTCTGAAACTGCACTGGTTTATCAACTAACAACACCCATAAACACTTCTTAACCAATCGGGTTGTCAGGGAGTGGGATAAGCTGCCGGAGGACGTGATCTTGACCCAGAACGTGAACCAGTTTAAGAACAGACTTGACAAACATATCATAAACTCCAATACTTAAATTAGTAGGCACCAGTAGGATACAGGCATAATCAGTTGTTTTTCAACAGCCTGCTTGATCAAGAATAATAATAATAATAATTTCCAACAGCCACGATCGATGTTACCAGCATAGTCGAGTGTCAGTGTTGGTCTAGGTTAAACCTTTCTACACATTACTATCTACATTCAAGGACATACAAGCACGGGTATACTAAATTAACAAATTCACTATCACCTTGAGTCGTCAGGTGAATAGCTCGTTGTCGCCTAAATAACACACTTCCTGCATTTAACTGATAGAATTTGCGAGAAGATAACATGTGCGTTACGAAGATTATCTGTTACATTGAGTTAGTTAAGAGACATCTTGGTTTGTTTGATTTCCTTATTGTAAAACATAGAATATTTTCTGGGTCTGTCATTATATTTTGGAATTCAAACTCTATATTTACGTTACCAATTAAATCAGTGATGCAGTGTTGCTTAGTACTTACAAAGCAGATAGTATTTCTCCATATTTATTTCAGAACATTATGAATGTCTTGCCATTTAAAGCCCTGGACACTGGACAGGTTCTTAAGATACCATCTATCGCAGCCGCTGGTAATCCAGGGACATTTGCTCTGGTAATAATATTATTTACCAAGGCATAATAGGTGCTCTATTTTCAACTAACTAAATTGATCACAAATAATCAGCATGTTTTGGTTAACGACAATGGCATGGTTGGTCCGTGATCTTGAATAATCTGCATATGTTCGTCAACAATAGGAGAATGAGATACATGCTTCATCCTTTGCGTTATTTAGCGCCTGTGCCAATTGGCTGATGAGGTTGCATGACACTCCAACATCTAGAGGCATCTCTATTATAGGTAGTTCGACATGAGGTCTTACATAAGACTGAGACAGTACCGAATGAGTAATGAACTACTTGTGGGTTGCTGCTTTGTTGATATAATACTTCTATATTGTTTTCATTCGTTTATTAACAGTTCTCATACACACGATTATACTCGTATAGTGGTTCTGTAAACCGTAGACTTCGGGAGCGGCTTTGTTTAGAAAATTACTTCTTCAATTTTCCTTATTACTCTTTCATTTGTCATCCAATCCAAAAAATATCACTCAAATATTCATTGTGAGCAAGGAGTGTGTGTGTAAAGTTTCATGCAAATCGGTTGATAGATACGGCCTCAAACATGATCTGACAGAACCCGTAGATGTAGAGATGTAGAGGTACAGACGACAGAAATTCTCCCCAGTCTGCAAGTTGAAACGGAGACTTCGGTCGCTTCCCTCCCTCAGTCAGTCAATAATAACTAGGTATGCAATGCATGCTACTAATTGCAAATGTTGAGCGCAGCAAATTTTCTTATTTTTTTTTATGCTCTATTTTCATGATTGCAGAGATATGCACTCCCCGCACAAAATCGGTCAAGCCGTTTCGGAGGAGTTGGCACACAAACGATTTACACTTGTCGTCTAAGATAGAGCTTCGCTTCGCTCCGCTCAATGAATGTGAAATTACAAACGTTGTCATGGTAACTAGGTATGCAATGCATGCTACTAATTGCGAATGTTAAGCGGAGCAAATTTTCTTAATTTATTTTTATGCTCTATTTTCATGATTTCAGAGATATGCACTCCCGGGTATGATGTCGACCAGCATGCCAAATTTGGTCAAAATCGGTCGAGCCGTTTCGGAGGAGTTAGCACACAAACGATTTACACTTGTCGTCTAAGATAGAGCTTCGCTTCGCTCCGCTCAATTAACATGGTAAATGCATCAATTTTATTGAGAAGGAATACGGAAAGCAATAATTTGCAGGGGCTGGTAGCTTTGTAGGAGCAACCCACTGAAGGAAGTATGATACAATGTGAATTTACGCTTCCCTCCACCTTTCTATTCCATACATATAATCACGCTTATATCCCCGTTTTGCAGAGGTGTAATTGTACACCCACATATTGCCAGTAATTTTTATAATCTCGTTATAGAATAGAAATGCTAGACTGCCAAGCATTTCTGTTCTAGAACGGTATTATCTAAAATATGACCTAGATAAACTTCCAAATCTTCTTTATTAAATATGAATGAAAGTAGCAGCTGCCCGCGACAACATTAGCGTTGAGTAGATTTCAAGTAAGTCCACAATTCTTATAGTACCTAACTCTTTACCAACAACCAAAAATAAATTAGTCCAACTCCATGAAATGGACTATTTATCTGCCAAATTTTAATACACATAGGTAGGTAATCTGTTTAACATTTTACGCCTAATTGAGTGAAAAATATCTAAGTACCTAAATATCTTCAGAATTAATAAATAATGAATATTGTTGTTGGACATGCTCACACAACGTCATCTAGCCCAAACCAAGCTATAATCATGTGCTATGGGATCTAGACAACTGATAAACATACTTTATATTTCTAAATACATACATAACATACATCTACACCGAAACAAACATTAGTGAAACACCGAAACAAAAATTTGCGAATCACACAAATATTTGTTTTGACGCAATTTGTCTTGACTTATTGTCTTTGTAACTTAATAGAATTTAAATTAATCCACGTTAAACAGCCATAAAAAGATACTTGGCATCAATTTTGCACCTTTCGCCAAAATATATGACTCTCTAAACTGGCCAGCCGGAACGGCGTAAGTGGAAATACTTTGAATAATTAAACAAGTGTTGTTTTTGTTTTTTGGATAGATAAGAAGTCTTGTAATTTGATATCAGGGTCAAATATAATATAGATAAAGCTGCGGGAATTGAACTAACAGCTGGAAGTTCAAAAGTTCTGGAAGATCTGGAAGTTCATCGGCAGTAGAGTAAGTTCCTGCGACATGACATGCCGGCGACACAGCCCGCTGGCTTTATGTGTAGGAACAGGAAGAAGCCTTTATAATAATCATGGTTTATAAGGTGGCACCGTAAGGTAAGCTTGTTTGTTGTTATAGTCGTATTAAACAACTGAGAAGGCTCTGGTGTCCAGAGTGTCTAGTACTAGTTTCTTATGTTAATTTGCTCGAAATACGTTTTAGTATTCTTCATACATTTCACACCAGCGCCCCTAGCGGTAACGTCAGGGAACTGTATGAAATGTACGGAGGAATACACACAGTTCAGAACGGTGCTTAACGAAAAGTATACAGCAGATACAACTGACTGGCCTTACAATTTTACTTTTCTACCGTCTCGCTCAAATTCTATACTGGCCTGGGATAAAAAAAAAACAGATTCTTGACCGTCCCAGTTAGTTTTGTAATCGTTGCGCCTTGATAAGTTATTTCCGTAAGGTATTTAAGGTAAACAAGACATGTAGGTACGTTTAAAGTACCTATAGTTTTTTTAAATATAGGTATTATTATAATTCCGTGGTCTATAGATATGTTTTTAATCACCAGACAAGATCGTTACTGCGAATGACTTGTCATTATGCACGTACACTACGAGCACAATACAATATGTCTCTCAAGAATCACTTAAGTTAAAGAACTGAGGAGATACCTACGTTTTCTGGACACTATTAGTATCATAGTGGATGCATAGCAGTCTCATCATAATCTTAGAGTGTAGTGCTCCGCAATCCGCGATGCGCCGTGACTCAGGGGTCAGGATTCAACCTAAGTTAATGCCTGAGCGCAAAGTAACGGAACGGCAAGGGATTTTAATGAAAAATTAAATGCAAATGAAAAAAAAAAATTGCAGAAAAAGTGAACAATTGCCTGTTTCACACAAATTAATGAAAGTATGGTGAAAACAATCTATAGTCACAGTGCATAGGGGTGCTAAGGTGTGCTATTAACATGTCCAGGGGCCAAATCCAACTGTGAGGTACACCTAGTGACAGATGGATCATTTCCCTGAAACAGCAATAATTTAGGCCCCCGGGTATAAATAATAAATAAATTTTGGGGACTCTTTTGGGGACAACAATGTGGTTTTGATAAGAAGGTATGTGTACAGTGAATAGTTAATAGAAAAATAATATCGTAAGTATAAAAGAAATTAAAAATAAAGTGGAGACAGGTGTGATCAATTGACTGCCTCGGTGGGAGTGGTATGAGTATGAGACTGCCTGCCCTAAGGTTCCAGGTTCGATTATGGGTCGAATCAAATTATTTGTGCGATCCACAAATGTTTGTTTCGGAGTTCAGATGTTTTCTATGTATATTATGTATGTATTTAGAAATATATAAGTATGTTTATCAATCGTCTAGATCCCATAGCACAGGCTTTTATTAGCTTAATTTGGGCTAGATGACGTTGTGTGAGAATGTCCAAAAATATTTATGGAATTTTAATCAATAATACCTCTACTTTGAAAAATTGTTTTAGTCATTTTACGATACCATTTTAAATACCTACTACATTGATTACATGCCATGATTACATTTGAAAATAAAAAAAATAAGTACCTATTTTAAAATGTGAAAGTCTAGATTGTTGTGTCCCAATCATTGTCGCAACACTATTAACTGAACACTATCATAGCATAGTATAAAACATAGTCGCTATAGTTGCCTATGTATGCTTAGATCTTTAGAACTAAGCAACGGATCTTCATGTGGTTTTCACCAATGGATAGAGTGGTTCTCGAGGAAAATTTTAGTACATAATTTTTCAAGTGGGCAAACCCACAGGCATCCTTTTAATCAATGTAATTATTATAATAGGTATGTACTTCTTTATTTATTTTCTTTTATCAAGGCTTAACAGATTAATAAAATCCTAATTATATAAACATGTTGTCACTAAATTGTCAATGACAATCCTTATCCTAAGTTTACCTGTAATAAAATTCTTTTAGCAATTAAGCAGCACTTTATACATATTATTACATTACTTGATGTAGTTAGAATAACAATTACTAGTTATCCCTGGCGAACTTTGTATCGCCTCAAATATATAAAAAAAAAAAATATTATTAATTATAATTGAAAACCGCGATAGATTGACAGACAGATAAATTGTCGTATGAAATATATAGATGTGTAATAATGATTTAAAATCTAGTACTAAGTTAGTTGAAATGATAGTAGGTAGGCACCTACCTACTTAGAAGGTTAAATTGGGAAACTAGTCATCACAGAATAAGAATTATATACACAATAAATGTAAAATGAGTTGATATAGCAACTGTACAACTACTAAAAGAAAAAGAAAATGGATAATCTACCTGAGTTTCTTGCTTGGTATCTTCTCAGTAGAACCAATTTAACGAACCAGCGAAAGAATCATTTCCAAAATGCTTTATTTATGGACTTAATTTAGTATTTTTACATGAAATTGTAAAATTTTGACATTCATATGTGCTCTTTATGTGCCCAAACTGAATAAACGAAATTGATTCTCTGATTCTTTGATTGACTAATATGTCAATATTAATTATCAATTACATAATTCAATTTTTTTATCAAAATAATCACAGCAGGTAGGTAACAATAATGTATCTTTTTTGTATGTACACAAACAAACCATAGCAATACCAAGCAACAGCCTTTTTTAAATATCATGTTATGTGAAATCTTAATTAATAAGTAAGACCCGAGTGCTTGGTAGATTCAAATCTTAGAAGGATCAAAATCTTACCTACCTAAATAAAAAACGTAATTCATTGAAGAAATTGGTCGGGGTGTCGCAAAGAGGGTCCCATACAAAATGAAGTCAAAATTTTCTAAGTCCATATTGCTTAAAAAGTGTATATTTTTTTTATCGTTTGACATACCACTAAAAAGATACCTATTTCTGGGTGGTTTAAAAAAATACCACGAAGGCTATAAATTCGGCTATGTACAGGACCCTCTAGTCTAAGTCACTACCTACATATTATAAAACAAAGTCCGAGTCAGAAGGCAGCGACTTCACAATAAACTCAAAAACTACTGCACCGATTTTCATGCTGCTTTCACTAGCGGTTTCGGAGAAGGTTTTAGTATATAAATTTATCACGGGCCAAACCGTGGGCGCCTGCTAGTCAGTTATAAAATACCCGAACGGCAGGCTGTATGGTAGCCTAGCAAGTACTGTGTCTATACTACCTGTCGAATAAACTTGCAAAACGACTTAGTAACATGCTATTTCTAGAAAAAGAAAGTGAAAAGTTTTATTTACTTACCAACGTGTTCTGATATCCTAATCCTGACTCATCGTCTGATATTTCCTCCCTCCCCTGTGTAAGCTTCATTTTCACAATAAAGTACTTTACTTCTACACAGAAAATTAAACCTGATTTTCAAAACAAACGCGAATTCTGCAACGATAGCAAATCAGCCGCGTATCACACCTTTTTCTAAATACAACAGTGGTAAAGAATCACAGTAGCAAGTCATATTCGGCCATCGTTTCACTTCTAATACGACTGTCGTACGAATATTATAAGACAGTATGTAATTTATAAAAGCAATTCATTTAAATTGTTCAAGCATACCGGCTAAATACGATTCGTGCGTTCAAACCGAACGTCATCGAGTGACCAACTGCTGACAGACAGACAGAGACAGCTGTTGACAAAAAGTTGACAAGTGACAGTGTACATTCAAAAGACTTGAACATGACCATGAACTTGAACTTATTCGTTATTTATTGAGACCAGTTTCAAGTTATATGTAGGTTTTGTTCACTTAAATTTATTTAGCACTGAAATTAAATTAATATTGTTCACAGTTCTGTACATTTTTAAAAGTAAATATATATCACATTCAGTTTATTCGGAACGCAACTAATCTCAGATTTATCAACGGCCGCTTCGTTCCGCATTATGATTTGGTGTTTATTTAGCTTCCCGTACCATTCATGATAAATTGGTTTATCAGATTCATTCGCAAACATGTGATTATGAATTTATAGATGCCGAATAATCACTGACATTGATTTATGCAGGTATTAGTTAAGTATGTACCTACCTACCTAGATACTTGTGTTTGATAAAGTAGATAGGCAGGTACTTATCTATTTATAGGTAGGTAGGCAATACGAAAGTTTAGGTAGGTACGTATATACTTACTGTAGAACTTAGGTAAGTAGCTAGGTGGCCCTTAATTGCCAGACGTTTCTAATCGGCCTAATTAATTGCAATCACAGTCATAAATAGGTATTTCAGTAGCTACATCGTCATGTACCTGCTGAAATACTCAAACAAAATCGGCCTGAACTAGGTTTTACTCCTCACAACATAGGCAGACCTGTGTACCTAACTAATATCAATCTATTTGTTTGGTTTTTTGAATTGAATAGGCTCCGTATCGACTTCACCGATTTTGATAATTATTTCCCTGATTTATAGCTACTTACATGATCCCTGAGTAACATCTATCTATAGGATACTTTTAAAATGTGCTCTCATGGATATCGGGAACGAGAAAACTAAATCCAACAGAGTTGCAGTGATCAGCTAGTTTTTAATTGATCGAGCGTAGCAAGCGAAACGTCTACATTTCGAGATTGGACAATTTTGCTTTCGTCCGTCGTCTGGCTGTCGGTAACCGGTGTGTGTTCAGTCACAGTCAGCCACAGGTTTTATCTGTTCTTCACGAAACTTGGCACAGGTGTTCCTTGATTTAATACAATTGTTCAAAGTGAGCTTGTTTGGATTGGGCTCAAATAACGTTTTTAATGCTCGCGAGGTCTACTGTTCGACCATAGGGCGATCACAAGTAATAATAAATGGTTTCTAATAGGTAAAGTACCTACCTAAATAGACCACAAAACATGTTTTATGGTTTAACTTCAAAGTGCACGAAGCATGACCAGAATCTTGGTTTAATCCCAGAGGGTTCTTTAACAATGACACATAAATTACTTTCTTCCTGTTCTTATTTAAATCTGTGTCAGAGGAGAACTTTTTATTGGGCCAGTAACCTGGCTTGGTGGTTTAACCGATTGAATGTAAGGTGCCAGGTGTGTGAAACTGCTACATCTATACACACAAAATCACGTAGGTATTTTTTCTACTGGAGCAGGCAGAGATCATGGATTTCCACCTTCGCTTCCTCAGCTTTCATTAGCGTGTTCATACATGCTCGCCGGTTACGAGTACTATTAACCTGGAGTTTATTCAAATAGTCTCTGACTTAAGACAAAGATTTTTGACTGACGCGTAAATCGTTAAACAGATTAGTTGAAATTGCAAAATATAGAAGGACCAGAGATTTAAAAAAAAACCGACCATGTGCGAGTCGGATTCGTGCACACAGGGTTCCGTACCATCACAGCAAAAAAATCCCCTTAAATATTTAGATAATAGATCTTATGGCGAAAGCAAAACAGCAGAGGTATCTCAAGTTAATTAAGTTAACAAAACTACATTTTAATATTGTAAGATTACCGTATTTTAGAATTTGGTTTTTGCAAAAGGTTTTTATTATTATTAGATGATAATACACGTAATTATATAATAAGCAGATCAACGCGTAAATAGATGGTCGTTTCCTTGTCTGTTGTCTACGCTAACTTGTATCCGCCATTATTGTGAGTTGTTAGTATTTTTAATACGAGTTTAGAGTTTGGACTTATAGTTAAGTACCTATGTACGAGTACCTAATGTTAACAATCTGTGGTAATGTGAAGTATTTAAGATGCAACAGGTAAATGGACACTACAGAGAGGTAATCAATGTCATACCCTATCTGGTAGACAGGGCTCATTGTAGTACTTTGAGCAAAAGAATTAGGTACCTATGTATTATGGTCAAGGCCCAAGGCCGCGGACTCCCCAACGTCCAATGCCGGGCGCCCCAGGTGAGCACTCTGAAGAATCCCAAGTGATTCCATGAATACCAGGCGCCACTGGCGACAGTGGTCGTAGCTAACATTCTCATAACTCTCATACTCGACTCATATACCAAAGAGGCACGGCCAAAGGGTTAGAGAAGCGTAGTGTACGTAGCCTGGTGGCTAAGGGGTTGCACTTGCGGTTTCGACGACATAAGTTTGATCCCCGGTCAAGATTTAGCTTAGCTGAAGACGTAAAAAGGAATGCTAGCAGATCGTATTTGCAATTGCTATAGCACTTAACTACCTAGGTACTTACTTAGACTTTTTAGGGTTCTGTAGAAAAAGTTTCGGATCACTTATAGTTTCGTCATATTCGTCCATCCTCGGCATGTTTCAACCGTTTATTGCTAGAAACATGGAATTTTACATGGATAGCTATATATTTAATACGACTTTTTGTCTGTCTGTCCGTCCGTCGCGTTTTTCAATTATAATTAATAATACATACATTTGCATGAAATATTAAAATATTCGTAGAAGTTTAAGAAAGGTTTTTTTTTTTTTGTTAATATATGAGTGAGGCGATACAAAGTTCTCTATGGATACTCTAGGGATAACTAGTATATATTTATTACGCCAACAAAGTGCTAAAATGAAATTTTGAAAAATATAAGTTTTTGAGGTACCTCTCCTACACGTAAAGGGGGAATGATATTTTTTTCTCGCGTCTATTCCATCGTGTGGGGTATCATTAGATAGGTCTTATAAATTCATTGAAAGGTTGCTAAAGTGATTTTTTTGATCCATTTGCGAGAT
The DNA here is from genome assembly GCA_963556515.1 of Nudaria mundana. Taxonomy (NCBI): domain Eukaryota; kingdom Metazoa; phylum Arthropoda; class Insecta; order Lepidoptera; family Erebidae; genus Nudaria; species Nudaria mundana. The sequence goes on from OY748313.1 coordinate 6,398,227, forward strand.
ATTCATCTTTGAAGAGCATATTTTTGCGAAAACCGCTGTCCCTGTCGTCAAGAACCTGAAAAAACTCAAGATGGTAAGTAGTCCATGTAATGAACTTTAAAGGAAAACTATAACGGATGGTATGACTCTGTTAGTTCAGGAGTTATAGAGGCTTTTATGTGTAACTACGGAACCTTATCTTTATTTAAAGTTTATTTAAAGTGTTCACACCCAGGTCTACAAGCAATAAGGTGCTTGTCTTATTTTTTGGTATTGATAGAGGATCTAGCCAGTCCATGAATAGTTCACACGTTAGGTTAAATAAATCAAAGATTGGAACGAATTTATACTTTATTAATCACATACAATTAATCATACATGATAACACTGGTATCACTATGTTGCTTGTAAATAATATACGATTGTAATAACCTATCCTACATAACATTGTGGATAAACATTCTCAATAGGTTGTATAGTGTAAGCATAGATTTATAAAATCTATCTCGATGACTGTAGGTAGGTAAGTATGTCGTAATTTCTAAGGTTGTCTTCGTCATCACCTGCTTTTATCCCAATTATTTGGGTTCGGCGCAACAAGTCTTCCTCCTCCACACATCCCTGTCAGACGTCATCTCTTCAGTCACTCCTCTCCTTATCATATCCTCTTTCACACAATCCATCCATCTTTCTTTGGCCTACCTCTACTTCTAAAACCCTCTACAGTCATACTTTGCATCTTTCTAACGACATTGCTTTCCTCTCTTCTCATAACATGTCCATACCATGACAGCCGCTCGCTTCTCAATCTTTCGTTTACTGTCACATCTTTCAAACTTCCTCTAATATACTCGTTCCTTACCCTATCTATTCTTGTCACACCACACATCTATCACACACCTAAAAAACCACCAAGGTGGTCTTCTTCTTTATCATACTTATAAAAAAAATACCAAACTAGAACATACAAAGAAATGGGACCGTTTTTACGCAGACTCTACGGTTATCTATTACTATTATGTTTGGGAAAGATTTGTATTTTCGTGTGTATTTTTGTAATGAATAAACTCACAAACTACTGTGCCGATTTTAAAAATTCTTTCAACATTGGAAATTTACTTTCACCCTGTTTAACATAGGCTACTTTTTATCCCGGTAATGTGTTCACGACGTACGACGTAACGAGTAAACTAAATCACGCGGGCGGAGCTGCGGCGATCAGCTAGTTTATTATAAAGATGTAGTCGACACAGAACGTTTTTAGGGTTCCGTACCCAAAAGGTAAAACAGAAACTCTATTCCGTCAGTCAGTCCGTCTGTCACCATGCTGTATCTCATGAACCGTGGTAGTTAGAAAGTTGAAATTTTCACAGATTATGTATTTCTGTTGCCTCTATAACAACAAATATTAAAAACTCCCGTACAACAAACGTGATTTTTTGCAGTTTTGGTACGGAACCCTCTGTGCGCGAGTCCGACTCGCACTTGACCGGTTTTTTTACTTGCCACCTTTACATCCCTTGCTTGGGTACACCTTCGGATGGATAACCCCCTCCAGCGCAGCCACCAATGCAATCTTTGTCCGGGTCATCCCGCATCTTGGAGAGGACAGAGAGGCATACATACTGGATATTATTACTTACTACGACAGACACAATAATTTACTGTTTCGCTTTTAATAGGCTACCTATAGGACCAACAAAATTACTGGCTAACTGTGGGTGTGTAATGCACACCCACAGTTAGCCAGTAATTTTGTGTAGCCATTTTTAATACTCCCGATGTACGGTGGATGGTTAGTGACAACAGTATCGAGTGGACTATTAGATACATTATTCTCGTGACTCTCTTATTAGACCTTTGAATACTTTATACCAATATTTAATGTAGACATAACAGATACCAACACAATGCCGACTGCAAGGTCTAACAATGTTGTTCTATTCTCTACATTGCACCTACCTACATGGGGCACACTAAAAGTTTTGCACTTCTAGGTAATCGAAACTATTAGAATTTCGAATGTTATATTTTTTTAAACGTTGCAACCTTCTTAGTAATAAAAAAAACAATTGGCGGGAAATCATTTGTCAATTGTTTTTTATCACACATCAAAGTTCTACGTATGCAACGAAAATGTCGAAAAGATTTTAGAGCGATGATTTTTTATGATTTTAAAAGTTCGTTTCCTCGGCAAGACTGTGCCGCTCGTCTTCAAAATGCTTTTGGGAGAGAAGCACCTTGTTTGAGCACCGTGAGGCGATGGTTTGCTGAATTTGAGAGAGGTCGAGTTTCTGTACATAGCGAATTTCGTGAAGGGCGGCCTTCAACTGCCATCAACGAAAATAATGTGGCTACTGTTAAGCGGTTAATTGAAGAAAACCCGCGGATTACCTATGAGACAATTCGACGACTATTGGGGATTGGTATGAGTCAAATCTAAAAAAATTTACACGAAGAATTGAAAGTTCGGAAACTTTGTTGTCGTTGGATCCCTCAAGAACTGACAGCGGAGCAGAAGCGGGTTCGCGTGGAATGGTGCTCACAGATGCTACTGAAGTACGACCACGGACATTCTAATGCTGTTTATGAAATTGTCACGGGAGACGAAATGTGGATTTATTGTTTTGAACCAGAAAAAAACCAGCAATCTTGTAAATGGGTGTTTGAAAATGAGAACAAGCCAACAAAAGTGAGGCAGGCGAGAAACGTTGGTAAAAAAATGATCGCGTTTTTTTTTCTCAGCTACGGGTCCCATCTGTACAATTCCACTTGAAGACCAAAAGAGTGTTAATGCCGAGTGGTATTCTACCATTTGTTTACCCAGGGTGTTAGGAAAAGTTCACGAAAGACGACCCAAAAGCCGCGTTCTCCTACATCATGACAACGCGTCTTCACACACGGCCAACAAAACAAAGTAATTTTTAGCTTCCGAAAAAGTACAACTCGTCACCCATCCTGCGCATAGCCCCGACCTAGCAACCTGCGATTTCTGTATTTTCCCCAAAATCAAAGATTTGATGAGAGGTTTCACTTTTACCAACTCCGAAGAGGCAGTGATACCGTTCAATCAGCACGTAGAAAACATGCCTTCAGATATGTGGTCCTCCTGTTTTAAAAAATTATTCGATTGCATGAAAAAATGTTTAAAATGTAAAGGAGAGTATTTTGAAAAGCAATAAACATAATATTTTGGTTTTAACATGTTGTTTTTTTAAGTTACGCAAAACTTATAGTGTGACCTACGTATTATAATTATAAATGTTATAAAATTGTAAAAATGATAAAATCTACCTGCGCATGGTGAATTAAAAAAAAACTTATTTTAGTAAAATTTGGTAAGTATTAGTAGTACTTAGCTAAAATTTCAGGTTTCAGACTGCTCTCCGTCCAAGTGAGCTACCAAGAGCCCACGGCCAAAACCGAAATTGCGATCCATATCTACATCTACTCATCTACATAGTACATGAGTAGTTACCTCTGTTTAATAATGATCATGATGAAAAAGGCGAACAGAGATGCACAACGTCTCGTTTTAGTACAAACGATGTACCTAGTTAAAGTATTAAGATCAATAAAAATTTAGCATCACTCTCATAGCTCACTCTCAACCATCAACATCAGCTACAATAAAGAACCGTGGTAACCATTGTAAAATTATATGTCTTTAATGTCTCCATGTTTTGATAATAGTGTCTAAAATTGTCACACATACCTATAATATTGAAACAGAGCGCTGTCTCCCATGATACAGGCCCTGGCCTAGTATGGGTTTCAGTATCTGACCTTATTGTAATAAAATTATGTACTATTAATTAAGAAACATTTTAATAAACATTAAGAAACATTAAGAAACATATTATGTACCAGAATTTTATCCCAATATGATGATAGAGTAGAAGAGTGCTCTGTTTATGGTTGGGATGAGGATGAGGGTACGACTATGCATTACGCATTGCATAAACTACAGGGCTTGGTCAAAACATGGTAGAAATATTGAAAGTTTTTACTCTATTCTCTCTTCTTGGTCAGAGTGCCAAGAAATAATTATTAACCGCTTTGCCGTTTCAACAATATTATGGTGAAGCCTTGGTGGAAATGCTTGAGCGTTAGATTAGGTACCTAGGTATTATATTATGAGCCTATAGAGAATTACTTTAATGATAAGTTTGCTATTTGTTTAGTTTTTTAACAGTTTAGTTTTTTAACAGTGTTATATGTAGGGTATATGACAAACGTGCAGTTGACTGTTATTTACTTCTGTATTTCAAATCAATGAGTTTGCTTAGCCTATTCTTAAAATGTTTAGATAGAAATTGATTGATATTGTTATATTGTAACTAATTGTATTATTTACGGCATTAGTGACAGAACCATAAATTCTGCAGCACTAGCTCTATGCAGAACAGTATAATTACCATAATATATATATCCCCTTTACATAATGCATTCTCTAGGTGCCCTAATTCTCTGAAGATGTTAGAAAAGTGCGTTGGACTTGGTCATACGGATAATTATCTATTATTACTAATAAAGTAATCTGAGATAATCTCAGCCTTTAAACCAAATTCTAAATTTAACAAAATAGCATTCAGCTTTATAATCAGTGTTTATTGATTTCAGTGGTAAAGTATAACTATAGTTACAACACATAGGACTTAGCAGTATGGCGTGGAAACAGTGGTAACCGGTATGGTTTTGGTAATGAATTAGTACGTTTACTTGGAGAAGTTTTTGTCAAACTCTCAGTATGTAACGTACATGCTAATATTTATTTCTACCGCGAATCTGAGTAGAGAATCCCAGTCCCAGAAAATTTAGCTTATTTCATTCATTATGTGGTGAATTTATTTTTACGCAAGATCCTCAGTGTTTATCGCGGGTGGAATATACACTATTAAGTGTGGTAGATGTTTATCGAGTTGACACTCTTCTTCTTAACTCTTTGGCTCTATTAGACCATTACCCGTAGGGTTAGGTAATGGTTAGGGTTTTCAATAGGATCTACGAACCAGAAACATGAACAATGAAGATACTTTTGATGTAAGTTAGGATAGTGTAGGCGAGTTTAAATGTAAATTCTATATGCTGACATTATTAAGACGTGTTATTTGATAACCAGTATTAATAAATATTTTTATTTGAGTTTGAGGTGGCAAGTGAGCTAAATGAATCACATACAGAAATATCGTCATTGTGTTGCTTCCTCTCTGTATGAACTGTACACTGACGTTAGAGAAATGACCATCGAGTGGGATAATAAGACACCTCAGAAGTACTTAACGAAAAATGGTAGACTAGATCCTGGACGCGGGTAATTGCTTCGGTGACGTGGACGGTAGTGCATTGGCTTTCGACTCCGGAGTCTTGGGTCCGATTACCGGACCGAATTAAATATGTATGTATTTAGAAATGTACATATATCGCCCGCGACTTCGTCCGCGTGGTAATTTGGATTTTTTTTCCCGTTCCCGTCGCGCCGCGTCACATTTTGAACAATTCACACAATATCTTTATAAATTGTAGCCTATGTGTTATTCTGATGTATATATTATTGTAGTTTCATTTAAATCCATTCAGTAGTTTTTACGTGAAAGAGTAACAAACATCCATCCATCCATACATGCATACATACATACTCACAAACTTTCGCGTTTATAATATTAGTAGGAAGTATGTTTATCAGTTGTCTAGATCCCATAGCACAAGCTTATTGACTGCCTCGGTGGCTCAGTGGTAGGAGTATGCGACTGCCGCCCCTGAGGTCCCAGGTTCAATTCCGGGTCGATTCAAATTATTTGTGTGGTCCACAAATGTTTGTTTCGGAGTTTGGGTATTTTCCATGTATAATATGTATGTATTTAGAAATATATAAGTATGTTTATCAGTCGTCTAGATCCCGTGACACAAGCGTATATTAGTTTAATTTGGGCTAGATGACGTTTTGTGAGAATGACAAAAAAAAAAGAAAAATTATAATAATAAAAATAATTCTTATTATATTAGCTTAATTTGAACTTGATGACGTACTAGAATGTCCATAATATTCATATTATATTTAATTATATGGGATTCGAAATCAGAATAGGCGAATTCTATCACACTGATTCATAAAAAGAATGGCAATCTCCAGATTTGTGTTGGTTAAGAAATGCTCAACTCTATAACGGTTAAGGAGCGTAATCCCTTGCTGATAACAGATGACGAGATAGCTGTCTGGACATGCCCATTTTATTATCTCACTACATTATCTCGATTTCGTTATCATGCATCATTATTTATTAATCATCACTAACCTTCCTAAGCCGATAATATGGAGGGGGTAGTTTATTCTTATTGCGCAGATTTCTGTCTCTTACAATACTTATTGAAGTACCTAAGTACAGCTACACATATATTTACTGACATACAGTACCTATGTTTTGGAGTATTGGGAAGCTACGGTTAAAATATTAGTACCTATCTTTAAATCTTTCCCTAAGAGAGTCTACCTTAGCAATAGTAAGAAGCTTCTCCCAGCTTACGTTGGCCACTCTCGCGTAGTTCGTACCTACATTAGGGAACGACCGATACCAACTGACTGCGATCCTGTAAAAAAAATAAAAATAAAGGGCAAACCGTAGTAGCAGCTAACAGAATGATGCCATGACTGCCCTAGAGCTGAATAAAAATAGTTCTGACACTGATTCTGATATGAATGATTTTAATAATGACAAAGTATAAAAAAAACAGTTTTCCAAACAATAATAAATCACATTCAATAATTTAAAATATGTTGACATGAAATAGGTATATAATTACAGTTGGTTTATGAATATTACGTATTTAGTGCTGTTATATTCTATTAATGTTTGTATGTGCTTACTTACTGAGATTTGTGAATATAACGACCATAGACCAACGCGGTCGTCGTATACGCTGTCGCATAACGACATTAGGGGTTTTGGATTGACACATAATATTTCTTATAACCGGGATGTTTATGTATGAACTGTTTGATAGATGACTGTAATGAAATTATGGACTAATTTGACATTTTTTGTATATATTATTTTCATTAACATATATTAGTGTTTGTATTGTGTAAATTGTGAATAACATTAGGAATGTAATGAATAACATTAGGAATTGGTTGGATGTGACATTGTTAATATGACTTTTCTATAGCCTTAAACGCCAGGATATTGAGGTACGTTTGTATTGCGATATTTATGACATCAAAAACAAAACAGATTGTTATTTTTAATTTAAATTTATTTTTTATTTATTTTTATTTTAGTTAACCAAAATTGCAATTTATATAGGTACATCATAATAATACTATAAAAACGTAATATAATCCATATAAATATCAAACAAAAACCCTTAAACGAAATAAGGTTATGCGTAGTTAATTAATAAATAAAATAGAATTCCTCCTCTCTCCAGACAAACATTGTGCTGTGCCCGACAGGGTCCATACTTGTAACTTTACTTCTTATAACATCTGTAGCATATTATGGAAGCAATAAATGTATTGAGTATTGAGTATAATAAGTTATAATTGTGTTTGTACATAACTTCATTAAATGACCTTATTGCTACTATTGAAATGATGTTAATTTAGACCAGAATATAATTGTTTGGGTTACCTGTCTATTAGAAGTAATTTATTTAAGGAAATACAATTGAAACTAACTAAATATTATCTAAATAATTGTTTGGTTGTTAGTATGTGCATTTTGTTTCTCTTTTACTGTTTGTAAGTACGGAGTATTTGTTCTTTAAAATTTGTGTAATTAATGGTGTTCAATACTAAACTGATTCTAACTTTTTTATTAGAATGTTACCGGCAAGGTCGGTAGATGGTGCCACGTGTTTTGTTACCTGTATAATTAATATATATGTGTTGACTATATGTATAGTGCTTAATTGCATTGCCTCTGGCATCTGAATACACTGTTGGGTATTTGTAAAACTTGTAAGATCTACATGAACAAAGATTTTTATTTTAAGTATTGTTTGTGAAAATTTGAGCATGTAAGAGATATGGTATTTAAGTATTAGGCTACAAATGTTTTAGCTTCAAAAGTTGAAGTAAAAGAATAGAATAGTCATTTATTTCAGGTAAAGGCACTCATATACACAGTTACATTACAAGTTTAAGTCAAGTTAAGACACGCTATGAAATTAAATGAATTATCGAATTTAGATCTGAATGAAGTTATGTAGTGGACTCCAAAAGTTGGAGCCATGTAAGGGACTCGAAAAGTTCGAGCCATGTAGGGGACTCGAAAAGTTCGAGCCATGTAGGGGACTCGAAAAGTTCGAGCCATGTAGGGGACTCCAAAAGTTGGAGCCATGTAGGGGACTCCAAAAGTTCGATCCATGTAGGGGACTCGAAAAGTTCGAGCCATGTAGGGGACTCGAAAAGTTCGAGCCATGTAGGGGACTCCAAAAGTTGGAGCCACCTGAGAGACTTCAAAAGTTGAAGCAGTAGTAACTTTTTGATTATACAATAGTTGACTTAACTATGGCTTTAATAAATATCCTAAATATTCCTAATGTATATGAGTCCATGTTACTGGAAATAAATGAATTTGAATTTAACTAATTTGGCCAAGATTGAATGTAAATGTTCTTAGTATATAATTATGTATATTGTAATTCTTATTTGGCCAAGTGTTAGGTTTAAGATTTACATTACTCAACACGTGTATGAGGACATACACGTCGTCAGGATGGACGAGTGTTAGGTTTTACTGATTCCTACTATTTTAATATATTTAATTCATTGTCCTTGCAACACCGAAGCGAGAAATAATGTAATGGGGGTAAAGATGGGAGGGTAGATAAATATAAAAACGCACTGTCAATGTCTGCCGATTCCCACCATTGGGATTTTGGATAAAAGGGAGTGTTGTAGTAAGATCGGGGCAGTTCCTGTTCAGTTTAGACTACGAATTTACAAGTGTATTATGTTATCACAAATTATTACCATAAGTATGTACCTAATGGGTATATGAGACAGTTTGGCTACTTGATGTGACGGATCGACTGTTGTCGGTCGATCCGTGAGGATTGCTTCTGTACTATGTAAGTTATTGTTACACTATTACTATGTTTAAATGTTTGTAAGATATTATAATAATATGACCCTACCGAGTTTCTTGCCCTTCTTCTCGGAATGTGGTAATCGAACGGGTGGATTACGAATAAATATAAAGTGGAACCTTACAGAGCTAGTTTTATTACACTATGTTTGCTTAGATCTTTAAAACTAGGCAACGGATTTTGATGGGGTTTTTAAGTGGATAGAGTGGTTCTTCAGGAAGATTTTAATACTTAAAATATTTGCCAACGGTCGAAGCCGCGGGTGTCCGCTACTGTCAAAGTATATTCCGCTTATTGAGAATGTTTTCCCCAACAATGACCTTGTCCTAATTATAATTATCTAATGATGTCATGATGGTGTGAATATTTTAAAATTAACATACTTACTACCTAATTTAATACTAATGCTCACCGCCATGATAGATACGTCTTTGAAAAGGTATGAAAAAATATACACACACAACTTACGGAAGTAAAGTAACTTCTTCTTCTTCTTTTTTTAAAAACGTGGCTCCATCGATATCTATCGATGATTTAGCCAATGTCAAGGTAATGCTTGATTAGAGTTGATGGTCCCGTACAGAAGAACTAGTTACTCTGAAATAGTTCGCGGTGCGGCACAAGGAAACGTTGTTCGGTATTGTAAAGTTACTTGATATGCACCAGTATACAAAGACGGGTGTCATGTTCTGTCTATACCTACTCTATCTCTTTAGGTACTTAGCTAAATGTAAACACATAGAATACAATAAAAAAAGTACTTTGTGCAAAGTAAATAATAAATTTTGTTGGACATTCACACACAACGTCATCTAGCCCAAACTAAGCTATAAGCTTGTGCTATGGGATCTAGACAACTGATAAACATACTTATATATTTCTGAATACATACATAATATACATAGAAAACACTCAAACTCCGAAACAAACATTTGTGGATCACACAAATATTTGATTCGACCCGGGAATTGAACCCGAGACTCCGGAGTCGAAAGCCGAAGCAGTTAAGAGCAGTGCAGTGAAGTATAAGATAGTGTTAGTTAATAAGTTAAGGTCTATCTAATAGCTTACATTTTTGAACAAAAGTTTAATAAATTGTAAAGTGCTGTGTCCTAGAAGTTACAAATATTAAAAAAGCACTGTTTTCCAAGATACAGGCTTTGACCCAGTTTAGAGACCAGTATCTTCACTGATTGTAAGATAGTCAAACATTTATTTTGTGAAAACTGTTTATGAGACAAATAAATAAAGATTATTTATTATTATTTTACAATAACGTACTTAACTAAAATCAAAAGGTGTTCAGTCACGAGCATAAATATGTTACTATGAACACATCGGGAATTATATCTTACCCAGGAACGAGTGAAATAATATCTGTCAGCGCGACAACACCAACATCATTCATTTATGTATCATATTAACGTGCCAACTTTTCAAAACAAAAATATGTGATGATGTGCGGTTCTAAAATAATATGATAACTTTGGAGAGCACAAATATGTACCGTTTAAGAGTTTTAAGTTTCTGTTAGCATTTGCATTAATTCCTCAGTAACGTGCATAAATATAATGGCAAAAATATAATACCATAATACTGAATTGTACCTATACGCCACCATTTTGATGTAGGTACCTAAAGAAATGGAGTATTGAAGCAAATGAGTTCAATGAAAGACCTAGATATATTGACCGAAATGTATCCAATAGATAGCATTCAACACGGAAAATAATGCTGGAAAGAACACTCTGGAAAATCGATCGATATTGATCGCTTGCGTCTTGGCTTTTGCGGCTTCCTCTGCGTCCTGTTGTAAAAAAAATACATATTTAATATTTTTGGACATTCATCACACAATGTCAGACCAAATTAAACTAATATAAGCCTGTGTTGTGGGATCTAGACGACTGATAAACATACTTATATATTTTTAAATAAGAATTACAATATACAAAATAAACATAATTATAGACTAAAAATATTTACATTACAAAATATCGTTTAAAAAATCCTCCGCATCATTGCCGACTGGGAAGGTTCCCAGAATGCGGGCTGTGTTGCCACGTTGGATGGCGATACTTATTCTTTGGGCCAGAAAATAGCCAGCCTTCTGGTCCTGAGAAGCATCGATTAGGCATTTAGCAATGTCTCTATAAAGGCGGCGAGCACTCGGACCCCATGACCCCAGTGTCTCAACCCCAAACGGCTCAAATATGTAATCACCTGCTAGGTTAGCATATTTACGCCGTTTAAGGCCTTCAGCCGATGCAGTGCAACAGCAGCGCCGGCACATCCGGATGTGCTTGGAAGGTGTGAAGGTGCTAAGGTGTCAACGCATGTAGCGTCCCACACCAAAGGCCTTCCCATCTACCACGGTAGCAACGACATACCGTCCGGTCTCTTTCCATCGCTTCGTGCTAAACCATTTGGTTCACGTACGGCCGGAAGACCTGCGGTGGAAAGAGCCCTACGAATTATATCGTTTAGAATAGCGTGCCGAGGTATACGACCTGTGCTTCTGCTACAAGAAATGCCATGGTGTCCCAGATTATCGACGGCTACTCCACAGGTGCAATGATGCGGGGATACACAAGGTGTACCCAGCCGAAGGCAAGTGGCAATGCGGAAGGTCGTGTCGTCCAACATTGTACCGATGTTGGGCGATGCGCCTGGATCCATAACCCTGACTTTTAAATACATACATATTTTACATAGAAAACATCCATACTCCGAAACAAACGTCTGTGGATCACACAAATATTGGATTCGACCCGGGAATCGAACCCGAGACTCCGGAGTCGAAAGTCGGTGCACTACCGACCACGCAACCGAAACAGTTAATTGAAAGCTACAACTTCCCAAGCGGTCCCATTTCAATTTGGTTTCACATTTCGACAATTATTTCCCATTTACCAGTTGTGTCAATTTTTGACGTGTATTTTCAGTAAGAAAGAAAGAAAGATTTATATATTATTTCACACAACAAAACAAACACTTACACAGGTTACAAAAAAATGCATAAATACATACTAGTTATCACGGCGAACTTTGTATCGCCTCAAATACAAAAAAATAAAATATAAATATACATAAAATATAATAAAAAAAAAAAAGAATATTTTAATATTTCATGCAAATGTATGTATTATTAATTATAATTGAAAAACGCGACGGACGGACAGACAGACAGACAGACAGACAAATTGTCGTATTAAATATATAGTATGGAATAAACGGCTGTCCCTCAGCGTAATGCTGTCTGCGTGGTGGTGCAAAAAGGTTAGTAGTTTACTTTACTAATATAGAGTATAATATATTTTCTAGATTCTCGTTCGTCTGTCAGGAGACGCACCGCATTCCAGTAAAAAAAAAAGTTTCGTCTTCTGTTTTAGGCATATCCGTACACACACTGGTGAGAAACCTTATAAATGTAGTGATTGTGTGAAATGTTTTAGTCAAAAGAGTAATTTAATACAGCCGTTTTAAATCGTGTAGTTGTTCTCGTCTAGTCGTAATCGTGCGTTTATAATTGTAAAATATTAAAAAAACAGAACTTTTAATTTCCGAGACGCCCAGGACTTTAATTGGCTGTGCCACAGCGGCTGGCACGTAAGATTTTGTTCCCTTTCATCAACATTTAATTGCAAGGCAACGGGTTTAATTTTTTTTTTAATTCCTATATAGCTGCTACTTTTTATTAAATTCATTTGGTCATTTGGACATAAGTTGACATAACCCATTATATGTGTGCACGGTGACGGCAATAGGCTTGCCCCCTATTACGTGGGACTAAAAATACTGGAAAATTTGTGGGTGTATATAATGCACCTCTGCTTACCCCTTAGGGGATATAGGCGTGATATGTGTGTGTTATTTTTTTTATTGTGTTCTTATAATAGTATATACGTTCGTACCTTCGTCCGACCAGTACCGTCACCCAACACAATGTTGACGAGACAATATTCCATTAACGCCATGAATACGAATCTGTGAATAGAAATAAATACCTTATTGCTACTTTGAAGAGAGATGATGATTTAGGAACTACACATGGGTTTCTAAATAATAACGTTATAATATCGTCTGCTTACTCGTAAAACCAGATAAATGCATTTTTTACTAAATCGAGTTAAAAATACAGATAAGTAAATGTATTTTTTTACGCGCTATCTACTGGTAAAATCGAAAAAATGCTATGTCCAATAGCTGCATAGATAATGCATTCGAAAAAGTGATACGAGTATCTTCTCAAATATAAAAAAAAATATATAGTTGATGGTTTCGATTGTCGGCACTTGGTGAAACTTATAGTAATACATGTTAACAAAAAACACTTGTACACCGTTTCACTTTTATTTAATATACAGGATTTAACCTGACCGGTTTCGCTTTATAGCATTATCAAAGGTTGTTGTTCACTTTACATATTTATTAAATAGATATTTTACTACACTGTCTAACATATCTTCAAGCCATTGTAGAACTAAAAAAAAAATCCTGTATATTAAATAAAAGTGAAACGGTGTACAAGTGATTTTTAACATGTATTAAAAAAAAATATACCAGTATAACCTGATAAATAATCTTATGCCTCAAATCCGTTTTAGTTTTACTGTTAAACAACAATAAATACGGTTAAAGCTTTTTACATTTTATAATTTAAATAGTAAAATGGCAAGAATTATTCTGAGAAAAGGTCATAAACGCATTTATTATTATGAACGTAATAGTTTAAACAAGAAAACTATATTAAAGTTATTTATTCCATTTCACTAGATAAAAACTTCTACTTGGTTTGCTAATTTCACTACAGCAAAAAATGAAATAATTATCATTTATGCTTTTTTACCAGTAAGAACGACTCTAACGTCGTCGCCCTAACGTCCGTAGCCGGGCGTCTCTGGTTACAAGCAGAACGTATTTCCAGTGGCACCCGGCGGACATTGACCACCTCTGTGGTCTCTGCGGGGTTTGGTCGGGATGAGAATCCCGCGTCGTTGGGGTAGGGTTTTATCCCGCGTCAGTGAGTGAATCTGGTTGCGTGCAATGGGGCAAAGGCCCCGCAGCACGCAGCCCTTCTAGACTGCTTCTGTAAGGACGACAGGTGGTGATCCCGCCGTCCTCAGGCCCTGATCATGGACTTGGGCGTAGATGAGTCTGCGGCGCCCTCGCCGCTGACTACGGAACATGAACATGAAGCATAACTTCCTCGCAGAAGAACATGACCACGTTCCACCTACTCTCGCTGGAGACCATGGCTTGAAGCATGGTCTCCAGCGAGAGGGTATCCACGCCCAGACCCACTACGAGGTCCCGGCGCTGACTCGCCCACGCAGAGCACTCCACCAACGTGTGGAGTGCGGTGTCGTCGTCGGAAACCTCGCAGTGTTGACACCGGGGTGTGACCTCACGATGGATGCGAAACAGATAGCTACCGAAGCATCCATGCCCGGTAACGATCTGCGTCGCACGATACGTGAGGTCACCATGCTGTCTCTGCAGCCAATCATCCATGATCGGTCTCACCGCCGCGATGATGGTGGTACCCACTTGGGTTGCTCAAGTCGCACCCTCCATGACTCCATGAGATCCTGGCGGAGTTGGGACTGCTGGTCCTCGATTTCTCGAGACGCAGGCCTGTGGTCCCGCTCAAGCGCCTCCTTGCGCCATTGGATGGAACAATGACGCAAGGGCTCTCGCTTCCTTGTCCCATGGAGGGGTCCTGGCTAGGAGACATGCAGCCAAGTCCTCAACGGTCTATTAAGGAGCGTTGAGTTGTTGGCCGTCAACCTCGCCGCCCATACGGGAGCCCCGTATAGGGCCATACTCCGCACGATCCCCAGGTACAGTCTCCTGCAGGAGGCGTTGGGTCTCTTTAGGTTGGGCATGAGTCGCGAAAGCCGTCACTAGGGATCAAACTTCGGAAATGTGGTCCGAAGTTCCATCGGCTTTCAAGTACGATCCCTAGTTACTTCATCGAGGGCTTGATGCCGATGCTAACGCCTCCTACAGTTATTCTTGAACCGGTGGACCGTTCCGAGGTCCGTGGAAACAAAGAACCTCGGACTTCTGCAGGGCCACCTCTAGTCCCAGCCATCGTATCCGTCCCACGACTTGAGCAACACCCGTCGTGACCTTGAGTGCTGCCTCCTGATGCGTTGCACCCTGCGCCGTGACGAGGGTATCGTAAGCGTACCACGTTACGCCGACGCCCTTAGGCAGCGCACCCCGCAGCACCCAGTCGTAACCGATTTTCCACAGAAGCGGTCCCAGTACCGACCCCTGCGGAACACCGCACGACACATCTCACCGAGCAGGCCTGAGCCAGCTAGCGTAAGCTATGGCCCTCTCCGAAAGGTAAGCCCCGACAATACGACGGAGGTAGAGAGGCGTTTCATGATACACGTGCGCCTCCCTAACGCAGCTCCATGGCAAGGTGTTGTAAGCGTTGGGGATGTCAAGAGACACCGCCACCACCACCTTGCCCTGCGAGACAGCTTCCTCCGTCAGGCTCTTCATGCGCATGATCGCGTTCGCGGTGGAGCGTCCCCGACGGAAACCGAACTGGTTATCCGCCAGGTCTGGCCCCACACTCGTGAGATGCTCGACGAGGCGTTCCGCGATAATTCGCTCAAAGAGCTTACACACCTCGTCGAGCAACACGATCGGCCGGTATCCAGACGTTGAGTCCACCGGCCGCCCCGGTTTCCTAATCAGGACCAGCTTCCCCGTCTTCCACAATTTAGGAAACTGGCCCCTTTCGAGGCATGCACTAAAGAGCCCCCTCAGTCGGGGAAACGCTACGCCTCAGACTAATTCTATTATCTCAAAACAGCTTTACATGAATCCTTTACCCATCAGTGAAGCTAAAAAGAGAGATCTTCTCAGTTTATGCACTAAAAAAATAATTCCTGAGGAATATCATGGTTGCATTACCAACTGCAATAAATGAAGCAGATCGCTTACCTGAACCTTCGGTTGACGAAGATTCATCGGAAGATTAATTATTAATTACTACTTATTATTACTTTAATTCATTTAATTAAAAGTCGTTTACAAAAATTATTGTTCTTCATTAATGATCAAAGTTTGATTGTCATAATTTTGTTATAAGTAATAAAATAGTTTGATAACTAAATATTATTTCATTTATTATCATTTCATAGATTACCTTTGTAATTTATTTTTTATTTTATCGGTTAATTATTAAGTTGATCACTTTGTAGTTGATTTAATATAATAAGTGATATACTTACACTAAAACTCTACAGGTAAAATAGGTTAAAAGTAGTAAAAATATCATATAGGTATTGATATTTTTACTACATTTAACTTAAAATGTAATAGTAAATTTTGTAAAAAAAATCATTCCTATCCAATAATTGGTGTAAAATACAATAAGGTATTATAAAAAACTTAAATGAGCTTTTAATATCAATGAGTTCGGGAGATATATGTTTGTAAAATGTATTAAATGTGTCTCCTTTCGTTCTAAATTAAATTTTATATAGTGTTTACGTACACCAAATTTTATTTATGAGTACCTATATCTGAAAAGTAGGATAGTTATTGCACCATTTTGCTTTAACGGTTTTTTAATTAAAGTGTTTGAATTATATTATTAGATCAAATTAAAACGTAAACTTAACCCTTAGGTGCATGATTTTTTGATTTGCGTGCAAAAAAATATATATGGTAGAAAATTAACTCAATAAACAAGGAAAAATAATCAAAAAAATCTAATAGGTATTTTATGTATTTATTTTTATCAAAATACGTTATTATCATTTTTGATAATTTATGCAGTAAGTAGTTGCGTTTTTATGAAAAATAAAACTTGATATAGAGGGTACAGGAACAGTTTATTATAATACAATATATTTATTATTGTGGTATACGTAGGTGGAACAGAATAAATAACTGTTAGCAGGCTTTAGCTACATGTGAAAAAGCTGAAAACAGTTATTTTTCCTATTATCACAAAGGGATATTATGTCCAATGCCATCACAACGTACGTCTGAAGGGGGTATCACTTGTGCACCACGTCTCTCCTTCTTTTGCACCACTGTCACAGTTTGGGTGAGACTAGGACGTCCTCTTTTATTCTCCGGTACGCTCCCATATTTACATAATGTTTCGGCGAGATCGGTTCTAAAATCCACTAATTTCATTATACTTTTTGGGTCCTTACCGTTTTTTAGGCTTACTTTTTTGTAAAGAACCCAGCTATTTATAATAACCATATCGAGCATGTGATGAAACAGTTCGGTTTGTCCACTTTTTCGATTTCATGCGAATTCGGTATCTGCCTAAGTAACTATCCATAGTATCCACTCCACCCATGTTAGCGTTATATTCGCGGATTGCTTTGGGACACGGTATAGTGATGTTAGTTTTTAATTTTTAACGTACCTATTTATAGTGTCGACAGGCTCTGTACCTACATATGTAGAAAGTAGTAAAACCTGTTTGTTATCTTTCCAGCTAGTAGCTGAGAATTCAACTCCTTCATGTGTGGTTACGTTCTCCTCATAAGACTCTCGTTTTACTGTTGCCTTGAGCACATCCTTCTTATCTGGTAGCTTGCAAGTTTTGCCCAGTCTGTTCCTTTGGACGGTCCCGAGACAATATATTCCTTCTTTGAACATACAGTGAAAAAGCGATAAATTGGTACAGAAATTACCAAAAAATATGATGTGGTTAACTTGTCTGGGTACTGGTCGAAGCAATAAGAATACAGCGCCTAGTTCAGGCTCATTTGGTAGCTTTTCTATATTACGTGCGTACAATTCGAGAGCTTGGGTAACCATAGGCATATTTCTTTTTCTCCAAACTAAATTACGAGTACCAATATTCATGTAGTTGAAAGACGAAATTTCGGTTAAATTATTTTCTTCTGGTTCTTCCTGTTCCTCCTGTTCCTCCTGTTCCTCATCTCAGCCAACGCACCAACGTCCTCGAGGTACTCAATGTTGTCTTCGTCGATGTCCAATTCGTCCTCGGAAATCTCGCCATTTTCTAACTGCAGTAGCAGTTGCTCGATTCTGGTGTCTTCCATCACCACACAATCTATAAAGCATATAAAAACCCATGCAAAACCACAACCAGCACATAAAAAGACAATACAAATTGCTTCCAGAACCAAGAAGAGGCCTAAAATATCATAGCACAAATTACGATTTTTTTTATACCGGGAATGCATGCATTATCATTTTTGATAATAAAGTTCAAACGCAAAATTGGTGCATTGCGAAGTAAGTTTGTTTGAAAATAAATAGTTTTTAGTCATTTATATATCCTTACCTTTCAAAATATATTTTTTTTGTGGGAAATACACGCTGTTTATATATTAATTCAATCGGATGAAAAGTTTGAATAATATGTAATGTCGACACTACGACCCGCCAATTCTAATTGTCAAAATTCAACCAATCATATCCAAGGATTTGTTTGGTTGATAGACGTATTCGAAAGAAGACAGATGAAAAAACGTTCAGAAACTTAGTTTGTAAATAAAAAGAATACGGTTCAGAAGTTACAACTGTATAAATTGTTGTTATCAATTTTGATAATCTATGCACCTAAGGGTTAAAAATACATTTACTCGAATTGACACTAACTGCACTAAATACTTTTTACCCGTAAGCAGACGATATAGCTTTAAATGCTATTCGGAGTTGACTGTCCGAGAGATCAGAGAATGGGCGTTTTCACATTACACGATATCGTGATGATATCATCCATAATATCGTGGTGATATCGAGACGAATCGTCACGATAATTTACATTCTTACCTTAAAGTTATTGCTGCTACTTACGATATCGTCACGATATTATAGACGATATCATGTGTCGTTATCGTCCAATATGAAAACGCCGATTAACCGAAATAAACAGATGAGTTTTCTCTATGTAAATTACCGTACTACTCGTGCGCGATAAGTTGAGACTCACTCGCTCGAATCACTAAATCCGCTGTTCCAGAGAAAAATGTAGGTGCTTACCTACATATTGACAAACGGTCTTCCTGATATTATGACTTCTTGGACACTAGTACGGTGTCTTGCGCGGTGCTTTGCACCGCACCACGCCATAGGTTTTGGCCTATAACTTTTGACACCTTAGGGCTAGGTCAAATTTTAAATTTGTTGGGTTGCCTACAGATCGAAGGCTATCCATAGAGGGGTCAACCATCATTGGAGCATAAGCAGTTCTCGAGCGCTAAGGGGGACATTCCCCATTTCTATATATAGATAGATTCAGTGACTTATACATGTTGATAAACGGTTATGACCAGAGACTTGGGATGGCGCTCACTTCGTCTACATACTATATCTATGGTTATAAGTGATGAGTGACATCTCGGACAGTTTAACAATTGGCCCAAAATACTCGTACTTCTAACTCAACAAAAGCTACTTACAACTTAAAATAGGGCGGGTTAAGTCTCAAATGGAACTATGGAAGCTTGAATATATATTTTTGGACCTTTACAAATCACGCTGTTGGCATCATAGCGCTCAGGTCTGACTTAAGGCGCACGAGATTGGTTACATAATGCATCTAATGAAAACCTGTTAATTTGAAATTACAAATGAATACTTCATCATCATTCCAGCCCATTTGACGCCCACCACTGGGAATTGACCTCCCCCGAAGAGTGGGGAATTTAGCCTACATATACCACACTGGCCAGACGGGCTGGTAGCGGGTTTTGTGTCAAGTTTTCCTTCTCTAAACATATATATATTTTTCTAAATACATACTAAATATACTTTATATAGAAAATACCCAAACTCCGAAACAAATATTTGTGAATCCGACAAATATTTGATTTGACCCGGGAATCGAACCCGAGACTCCGGAGTCGAAAGCCGATGCACTACCGACCCCGAAGCAGATCAAATATACACTTTTATTTATATATGTAGAAAAAAATTATACTTACACGGTACATACAGACATAAAAGCATCAACAGCCTTCAGATAGGAGACGGGAGGCAGCTGCGCCTGCGACTTGGCGTGCTGCGTAGAGAGCGTGAGCAGTGACGTCACACCGAGGGTCACCCGCGCAGGCGCAGCGTCCGGCTTGATCCAGAATGATACCCACTGTATGTGACAATACGATAGATGACTGTCAAATCAAATGTCAAAACCTCAGAGACGTTTTTTAACTGTGACATCGGGAGCTCGATTTTTGCTGAGTGCGTGGCTGGTGGCTTTTAAGGTTACCTCAGGCGCTCCGCACCGGGTTCAACGTTTCTTATCTTGTCCTGCACCAGGAGCTAGTTCGGAGTATTATAGTTCTTCTGTGCGGGACTATCAAGCATTCCCTTGACATTGGCAAAATCATCGACGCACGATGGAGCCACAAATTTGAAAGAAGAAGAACTATGACGTCACTTACATGGACTGTGAAATGAATATCCTTTAGTAATTTTATTATTTTCTGACACCAAACAAACCATCACCTACTCATCAAACAAAGTTTAGTTCTGACTGAGATTCGAACATAAACCGCTATGCAACTAACTACCCAAAAACTTGAAGCCTTTGTTCCTGGTAACCGAGCTTCCCAGTTCAATTCTGAGCAAACTTTTCTTCCCCCTGCACCTCCTCCATTCACGAGTTCTATTCTATCGAATAATTCCCATATATTTATTTATTCCCAATAATTCCCTATACCCCATATCGGGGAAACTAAGCATCCCAGGTTAATTTTGACCTCATTTTCGCGCCCCCAAGAAACCTCTGGAAGTGTTTGAAATCTTCCCATTAAATATTTCTTTCCAATTCCCATGCCGCTTCCCAAAAACTTGAAATTGTTATAATTCGTGAATGGTTGGATGTGTGGGTTCCGTGAGTACCTTAGGTCTCGCAGAGGGCTATCTCCTGGTTATACAAATCATCAAATCATGTGAAAGTTTTAAAAATAGTAGGTACCATTAACGTTTTCTTAAACACTCACACAAAAAGAATTCTTTATCGTAAATGTGGCTATACAGAAGCGCTTACTACGTTCAGATTTTTCAAGATATTTTGTCTCTACACAGAATATAGGTACCTATTACTTTACAGATCCCACATACCTACCTAATAGAATCGAACCTTTTCAACCGACTTCCAAAAAAGGAGTAGGTTCTCAATTGTAATATTTATGTACTGTAAGTACGTTTGTTTTTACCACATATCTTTGGACAAGATGAACCAATTTTGTTTTTTTTTAAACGAACTACTTCCCTAGTGGTTCCTTTTCAATTTGGTCCCATTCCAACAATTATTTGGTCCCATTCCAACAATTATTTGGTCCCATTTCGGTCATTTGAAATCGGTTGTTGTGTCACTTTTTGACGTGTATTTTTATCGTTTACTTAGGTTATACCATTGATATTCTATACCTCTATCATAGTCATTTGTCAGAACTTCTACCATTTGTCAGCGTATTTCCTAGTTACTTACAGACATAATGACGATCAGGCAAGTCGGTATGTATGTATTGAAGAGATGATACCCAAGACGCCGCTTCAACTTGAATATAACTTCCAAGCAAGTGAAGTTACCTGAAAATTTATTGGTATTTATGTTATTTGGTAGGACTGTGGAGATTATGAAATACGGTATATTCTCACTAGTTCCTAGTACTGAACTTAATCGGATTCGTCTCACTAGTTCCATCGTAGCAGTTCGATGGAACTAGTGAGAATTATTTTTATCCTAAGTTTCATAAACAATTCTCAATAGTTCCATGGGACAAAATGACAGTGCAACTAGAGAGAATATATACCTAAAATAAATACGGTAGGTACTATTTGTTGGATAACATTACGCAACGATTATTATAGTACGTATTATAATGGTGTTCTTAAGGCCTGTACCAATTTGCAGTTCTTTACGAATTAATGCAACCTTACAATTTTGTTCCGAATATTTTAAGTGGATTCCTCTGTTAGCTACCTGATTTGAGATTTTTTTTTAGAAATATGTGTAGGACTCGTTAAAATAAAGCTACTTACGAAAAATGAGCTTGCTGTTAATCAATAAGAATGTTCTACGGCCCACTACCTATAAGGATTGGAGCAGTAATGCAAAATGTAGCAAAAACCCCATTACCTCGCGGACAACTCCCAAGCATCCGCGACGAATTTCAAAAATATAGTACATAAGTCATTTTGACATGTCCTTCAATTTAATATTCATTTTATCAAAAAAGTTGAGCATTATTAATATTTATTGAGCGAAGCGAGTCGAAGGCGAGCGGAGCTCTCTACGGGTGACTCAAATTATATTTCAAACGATTTATGTTAAATTGTTTCTCGGCGAATACTCGGCCGATTTCGGATTTTCTTGCACTCATCAAAAGCTTACAGAATTACCCAGGTTATTACGAAGCCAGAGTTTTGAATTTCGATGAAATAAAAATAATTTAATTGATGGTAAAAATTCCCATAGCGTAATGACAAAAAATACTTTGACAGTTATATCGCTTTGAATCAAAACCCGCTTCGCTCAAATATATGCTGCAGCGTAACGGTACGTTTCGCGACTGCGGTGACCTAGTTTATTAAGTAACTGAAAAGTGCCATTTCGTTCTTAATTTTTATTATTTATAAATTTAACTTAAATTGAAAGAAAAAAAGAAATTGTAAGTAGTGTTATAGTTAATCAACCCCCTCTATTTCCACTGTCCCCAGTGCAAAGTCAAACCTTTTGACTGAATTATTGTGAAATTTTCTTATGGATACCTAGGCAGATTCTGCTGTTTTTATCAAAAATGAACCGTATTATTTACTTAATTAGGCTAAAACTACCTACTTTGATCTATTAAAAGTTGAAGTAATGATTGTCCCCGTAATATGTAGTTTCCGGACATTTCGGGTTTGTTACTAAGATTATTTTTCTGTTATATGTTCTACCGAAATATATTTTTTGTGTTCTAATGTTGGCCAAACTGTTACTCCTTGGAACGGCCATTTTGAATATGGCCTATCAGCACAATTTTTTCGGCGGTGTAAAGTTGTTTGCGACCGAGTGGACTGGAACAAAGTTCACTGTCAGGTTTGTGATGATTGTTTGATAACTTTAACTATATTTATTTAAAACATCATGGGTCATACAGATAGACTGATTTTATACGATAAGTTAGTGTATGTAGTTTAATTTACCGTAAAACAGAAATGCTATAATATATTTTGAAATTTATGGTAGACGCATTATGTTACTTCGGTTTTGTTACTACAGATAGGGTAACATATAGACGTACCGTCAAAGTAACAAAACTCGAATTTACATCAAAAACACCCAGATTATTACTTAGGTTATATTAATCTACCGCTATTAAAAAAATGTTTTGATGGTTTGTAGTATTGTGGGGATAAATATTGAACGGATTTTATGAAGGACGCAAATCGTATGATACATGAATGATAAATATTTTACTTTCAGAATTATGCCACTAACAGCCAGTGAAAAAATGTGTAGGTATAGAGAAAGGCTTAAAAATGAAAATCCAGATAAGTATGAAGAACAGCGAAAAAAAAATTTTCATGTATTTTTTTTATCTTATTAGACATGTATTGTGTCTAGATTAAAACAATATTAACGTTTTCTAATTGTTTTCCTGGTTTAATATATCTAAATTTATGTAAGTATCGTTAAAAATAGATAAAGCGTTGGAGCAACAGTATCAAACCCGAATTAAAATTTAATTTTATAAACTGTTTTTACTTTATAGTGCCTTATTAATCAATTAAAAGCAATGTAAAAGACTGTACTTTTTCAATAAATACGTCAGAGTGACAAAAAGTATTATAATTTTATTTATATTCAACTTTGAATCATCATTCACCGAGCCTTTTCCCAACTCAGTTGGGGTCGGCTTTCCAGTCTAACTGCGATTCGGCTGAACTTCGATATTTTCCGTGAAGCGACTACCATCTGACCTTCACAACCCATGGGCGATATCGAAGTTCTGCAGTTAGACCGGTCGGATTTTTGATTTAGGGCTCCAACTACCCCTAACGACTGCCATAGATGTTAGTATGACAACCGGGACCGACGGCTTAACGTGCTCTCCGCACCACATTCAACTTTGAATGTGGTAACGTAATGGACACATTGTAGTAAATAATTCTTTAATCTAAAAAAAAATACATATACATTTTAAAAATTATATCATATACTATTTTAATTTAATTACTTAAACCAACTTACAGAAAAGTTATTTTTTTAAGCCAAATTTCATCATTGTACCATATTTTTGAAACTTCCCCGCTAGTAACGGATTAGTACTTATATGGAAACAATTTGATACTTTCCTAAACTTGGAGAAGACCCGTTTGTCTTAAGTTTACCATTTTAGTAGCTAGGTATATATTTATCCTAATCTACATGACTACCTAAAAGTTGATAGTGTAATCGGTCGTTATTTCATTTTAGTACAACTGTAAATATTAATTGCCGACTGCTTTACTAAAGGATTATAAGTAGGTACTAAACCGTTTGATAACCTCGTTTTATCTGAACTTAGGTAAATTTGGGTTAAGACAAGGATTATTGGAATGATCCCTTTTTGTGTAACTAGCGTTTACATTGTACACACTGAATGTAAATTTCTTTTTAAACACAATAGGACTCTTTTTGGGTCATGGTTTGATAATATATTCTATACTAGCTGTTGCCCGCAGCTCCGCCTGCGTGTTATAGCTTTCTTGATCACCAGTTACTGATTTATTATGTATAGCTGTTGAACGATATTGTATCTTAAGATAAAATATTATAGTTAAATAAAATAAATCTAACTACTTTGCAATATTCCGCCACATGCAAATTACCCAACTCTCGTATTTATTCATGCACAAGTCCGCCCTCCAAACCCACTTAGGCCGAAAGAATAGAGAAATAATTTTGAAAATAGAATAAATATGAGAGTTGTGTTATCGTGCAAAGAATAATAAAAAACCTCGACACGTGTTTCGCCCCCAACCAGGGGCATCATCAGGAGATGTTGATGGCTCGGCGCACGGCGACCGAATGAGCCACAACTCGTAAACCGTACCTATTTATATCCTAGGTTTTTTATTTCTACCCACAACCATAATACCAAATAATTTTATGTCTACCCACCACCGTTGTTTGAATGACGTATACCTACCCGCAGCAAAGAGGAAGAGGCGAAATTAAGTTGATCATTTAAAATATTAGGGTTCAAGCGTCTATGTTTGTAGATTTCTAATTGTTCCAAAACCGAAAGCCTCAGTCCTTTGTTGCAGGTGTGTAGATGCAGGTGTGTTTATTTAACTATGGACTTCCGAAAAGTAACGCCTGATAGTATTAACTTTAAAATATTATAGTATCTTAGCCGTGTGCAGCGCCCCCTTAGTGAACTCCACTGCGGGTGACGTAATCTACGACAAACTTATTATTTGCGGTTGGTACAGTCGGGTCTAGGGATCGAACCGCAAAATTAGGTTTGTTTTTTTTATATTTTTTTATATTGGGTTCGCCAAATTGACGCCGCCCGCCTGGTGGTAAGTCGTGATGACGTCTAGCGATTGTGGGCCACTCTCACAGCACACAATACTATTGAGTGTGGCCCTCAACTTGACGACCTACGACTACGTGCCTCTTCACGCTCCGCTTAATGAACCCAGGATTATATGTGGGAGGAAACACGTGCACAGACAGGGCGTTCCAGGTCACTATCGTTCGGCAGAGAAACGAACGTTTAAAACGTTCGGTTCTCGCGAACATGCTATCCACTGTGTGGGAGTGGCATCTCTGCCCGGCACGCGTTGTTCGAGATCTGAAGGAAGAGGGTGGGATCAGATTGAAGAGCTCTTCAGAACACTCGCCGTGGTAAATACGGTAGAATGCGGCCAAGGAAGCTATTGTTCGGCGCTGAGCTAGCGGCTCAAGGCTTCCCGTTACCTCCGGACATATTCGTATTATAGAAATACGAATAGCCCGTCGCTGCATAGCGTCGAGAGCGTCCAGCAGATACTTCGCGGAGCCGTCCCAGAGGTGAGAGCAGTATTCGACGCAGGGTCTAATCTGCGTCTTGTACAGCAGACACCTCTGGTCCGGTGTAAAGAATCTCTTTACCTTATTCAGTATTCCTAGTTTCCGCGAAGCTAGCCCTATACATCTTTCG
>OY748313.1:6424648-6458225 GCA_963556515.1 Nudaria mundana
AGTCGAGGTTCCTGTCGAGATCAGCCACGAGATGTAGTCTATCCTCCTCAATCTCCAACCGCCCTGCCGCCGGACGAGCCCAGTAGCTCCCGTGCAATGTGCTGTCATCTGCATAGCAATGAATGCTCCCGAGGGATAGCATATCATTGATATGCAGAAGGAAGAGAGTTGGTGACAGCACGGACCCCCCCGGCATTCACTTGCAAAAAGCGAGAAGCCTGGCCATCGCAGAGGACCCGCATTCAGCGTTCGTTCAGAAAGCTGGCCATCCAGCTGCACAGTTGAGGAGGCAGACCATATGCCGGAAGCTTGGAAAGGAGCGAAGCATGCCAGACTCTATCGAAGGCTTTGGCGATGTCCAGGCTAATCGCCAAGGACTCGCCGTGCCTTTCCATAGCCTCACCCCAGACATGTGTTACGAATGCCAGAAGATCACCCGTTGATCGTTTTGGCCTGAAGCCGTATTGCCGATCATGTTAGTAGCGAGTGATCTTCGAGATATCGCCATGAGCTGCTTGTTGATGAGGAGCTCAAACACCTTGCAGATGACTGAGGTGACAGCTATGGGTCGATAGTTGCCCGGATCAGACCGATCCCCTTTCTTGGGGATCGGTTGTACGTTCGCCTCTTTCCAGACCTCCGGCACGATTCCTGTGGAGTAAGACAGGCGGTACAGACGAGTTAGTACAGGAGACAACTCAGCTGCGCATTTCCGTAGTACCACCGCCGGAATGCCATCAGGGCCACTGGCTTTCCGCGTGTTGAGTGATCGCAGCACTGCCCGTACATCGCATTGCCTGAGTACAATGTCAGGTATAGTGTGGCCACAGTTGGCGATGGCGGGGGGCTGCAGGCCACGGTCATTGACCCGGGAATTAGCCGCAAAGAGGTCTGCGAGCATATCCGCTTTCTCTTTGGCTTTGTGAGCCAGTGTTCCATCTGGGTAACGCAGCGGTGGCAGCGAGGGCTGACAGAAGTTAGATTGCACGGCTTTGGCTAGTTGCCAGTATCCACGGCTGCCCGTGGGATGGGAAGTGAGCTCCTGACCGAGCCGCGCGATGCGCTGGGCATCCGCTCTCTTAAAGGCCCTCTTGCTGGATTTTGTGGCCCGGTTGTACGCTGCTTTGAGGTGGCCCACGTTTGGGTCGCGCACAGCCCGGGCCCTGATCCAGGCGCGATATGCCGACTGTTTTTGTCGAACAGCTTTGGCACAATCTCGCCCGAACCAGAGACGGGCTCTGCGGATACTGGCGACATCAGTGAAAGGGATGTAATATTCCATCCCTAAACTGATCTCGCCAGTAATCGCAGAAGCGCTATACGAGGGAGCCTTTCCTACAAAGCAGCGCTGGCTCCAGGGGACGGACGCATAATAATCGCGTAGACCGTCCTAATCCGCTGACGAGTAGTGCCATAGTCGTCGTGACATTTGTACAGCACGTGCAGGAGGTGATACCTTCATGCCAGCGTGAACAACACAGTGGTCGGAACTACCCAATGGGGCTCCTACCGAAACACTGTACTGGGCTGGGTGACTTGTCAGCAGTAAATCCAGCAGAGCGGGCGCGTGATCTGACCTGTCTGGTATCCGGGTGATCCCGCATACCATCTGGGTCAGACCGTGGGAGAGAGCGAACGCATGGGCGGCCCTACCCGCATGATCAGTCTTGAGGTACCCCAGCCATTCAATGTGATGGCCATTGAAGTCCCCCAGAAATACTAGGTCAGTAGTGAGTTATTGGGCATTCTACCCCACCTTAGTTCCATCGGTTATCTTCGATAACCTCAGTCACGGTGGGGTAGAATGCCCAATAACTCTGTGGGGTAGAATGCCCAATAACTCTGTGGGGTAGAATGCCCAATAACTCTGTGGGGTAGAATGCCCAATAACTCTTTGTAAAATCATTTACCTAAGCCAACGTTCCACATTTTAATGCCGTTCAATACACTACCGTTCCGTCAATGGTTAACCAATTTCACTTGCTAGATGATTGCATTCGTACAGCAAACTAACCCGATGCATGTTTGTTAAAATGAACACGTTAAGATCACATTTTTAAGATAGATAATTTATACGTTAAAACTTTAGGTTAGAACTTATGTTACTGATACATAAAATAACTAAAGTATCACTGGATATTCACATAAAATTTAAATAAAGTGTTTTTATGCACAATATAAATCTTTTTTTTTATAAAATTTCAGACATAGGTATGTAATAGACTAGAAAATTATTTATCATAATTATTAGTTACTTACATGACATTGCTTCTTATTTTCTGTCTTATTTTAAAATCCAAGGATAGATAGAGTACTTAGTAGGTATACTGTATGTCCACAAAATGCCGTGCAGCATGTCGTGGGAATAGAATGTGAGACGTTCTTCGAGTATGGGAACGATGTGAGGATGTGGCGATAACACACATAGGTAAACAAGTAGAACATACATGAACAAACTGCTGACTTAACATTGGCCGTAGCTTTGTATAAAGGTACGTTGTTAGCCGACTTGGATAAAAAGAGGTGTATTACCATATAGTTTAAGCACATACCAAAACTATTTGCTAATATTTAAAAGTTATATTTTAAATGATTATTTGTAATGTTTGTTAACATATTTGTGGGATAAGTCTGTAGTAATATTTTTGTAAAATTATTTTTATCTATACGATTCCAAAGGATTTTTAATAGAATACCGTTAACCATACCTTGTATCAAATTTGAGAACCATAAACCAACATACCTACAGATAAATAAAGTAACCACCTTTTTAAGAAGTCGGTTAAAATGATGTCGTTTTAAAATTGTATCGCTGAGTAAGTAAACTAACAGATACCTTGCTTCCACACACACACCCATGCAAACCGTGCATAGCAATTTGAAACTTCTATAATTGTGACGCAAACTAGTTAACTTCCAGGGTACGACGGTATAGACGACGGTCCTTACCTACATAAATTGCATAATTTTACTTCTGCGCAATGTATGAGTATATTTCATTAATACTTTTCATGTACCTATACATAATTATACAGTTACTATATCATATACTTATCGACGACGATCAACGAACATACCTACATAAATTATAATTACATTTTATATGTATCATACACATATCATAACATTCGTCGGAATTAATCGGAATTTGTGTAGTCAGCAATTCAATATAAGAACGACGACGTCATATAGTTATTTACCCGACTAAAAAAGGAGGTGGGTACCTAATTTATTTGTATGTGGTTTTATGTGTTTTTTCTCATAATCTTAACATAACTTTTTTTCTATATAGGTACCTAATACGATTTTATTGATTATCTTTATTCGAAAGGTAGAATCTATAGTACAGGTGGTTTATATAAATTTGATTAAGTTTTAACGATAAAGAGAAATCTATCCTAGAGAAATCGAAGGAAATTATTAAAATGTTAAATGACATTCAAAGTGATTTCACAATAATTTTACAAATATAACAATTTGAAGTCCTTTGAATATTTGAATTGTTTAGAATTGAAATTGTTTGAACTGAGCTTCCATTAAAAGTGTTAAAAATAAGTTATACACGCTTACGCTTAATGAAATATTTTTATCCTTTATTATTTATTCCTTTAAAAATATTCATTTAGCAATACTTATTTTGTTCATACACCTCTTTCTATCACAGTCGGGTAACAACGTAACAAAGCTAAGGTAATGTCAGCAGTTTGTTCTGGTGTGTGTTACTTGTGTATAATAGACATGTATCATCGTTCCCATACTCGAAGAACGTCTCACATTCTATTCCCACGACATGCTGCACGGCATTTTGTGGACATACAGTATACCTACTAAGTACTCTATCTATCCTTGGATTTTAAAATAAGACAGAAAATAAGAAGCAATGTCATGTAAGTAACTAATAATTATGATAAATAATTTTCTAGTCTATTACACACCTATGTCTGAAATTTTATAAAAAAAAAGATTTATATTGTGCATAAAAACACTTTATTTAAATTTTATGTGAATATCCAGTGATACTTTAGTTATTTTATGTATCAGTAACATAAGTTCTAACCTAAAGTTTAAACGTATAAATTATCTATCTTAAAAATGTGATCTTAACGTGTTCATTTTAACAAACATGCATCGGGTTAGTTTGCTGTACGAATGCAATCATCTAGCAAGTGAAATTGGTTAACCATTGACGGAACGGTAGTGTATTGAACGGCATTAAAATGTGGAACGTTGGCTTAGGTAAATGATTTTACAAAGAGTTATTGGGCATTCTACCCCACAGAGTTATTGGGCATTCTACCCCACAGAGTTATTGGGCATTCTACCCCACCGTGACTGAGGTTATCGAAGATAACCGATGGAACTAAGGTGGGGTAGAATGCCCAATAACTCACTACTTAGGTCAGCGTTCGGGAACCGCACCTGCGCTTCATCAGCCGTCTCGCTGAGGTATAAGATATAAAGATATAAACAAGCAACAATTATTAGTAGTAAATGCAATATTGTCAGTGTCAGAAACCCTTGTGGACTAGTACTGTCATATTCTATACAGATTATAAAGTAGATTATCCTAAATAAAAAAAATATTTGCATTAATCAGTCTTGTACGGATAGGGTACATAAAAATGATAGATGATGTTAAGCCCGAAATATTTAATGCAACTGGTTATAAATTACAAATGAATGATATTAAATACATGAACAGCGCGCGGTAATGCGCGCTGTCAGCATTATATTAAAACTATGCAAATGTACGGGTTTGCTCGTACATACTCCCCCGCAGAGAATTTTAACAACATTAAAACTTGTTAGATATGTACATTATTTAAGGGGATTTAAAAAATTTAATAATAACGAAAATAAGTTGGTTGACAAATGCTATACCTACATACTTAAATAAGCTCTTAATGTCTCTATCACTTCACAGATTAGCAATGCTAGTGTATGGACCTAATATAGGGGAGGTGGCCTTATCTAAAGCACTAGCCACCTTCACCCGTTAACTTTCGTACTGATATGTTACACTATCACTAACACTTGGTACCACTGATACCAATATGTTTGTGGGTGCGGTGCGGGACGGGGGCACGGCCCCGGCTGTAGCCGCCGTCGCCGCCGCGGGCGCGCTAGCGGCCACGCGCTGCACCACAGCTCGCTTCCACGCGAACCATCCCAGGCAGGCTGCTACTACGCCAATTGCTCCGTATATTAGCGTATAATGGTGTAAATCGTGATATAATATGTCCGTATCAATACTATCGTCCAGATTGTCTTCGCTTTTTATGCTTTTTATGGCATGGCAAGGAAGGGACTTGGCTTCATTCCGTAGGTGATGGTTGTGAGCAAATACTCCAGTAACTTTTCAGAGGGATTGTTCCTCCATATAATTTTTTGTAAATGTTGATCTTCCGGGTGCACCCAAATTTGTCTAAACATCTTTTCAATGTCGGCTGTAAACGCATACCGATATTGTCGCCATTTTATAATTAATGACTGAAGATCTTGCTGTAAATGGGGGACCGTATACATACCATCATTTAAACTAGTTCGTATTTTTTTTGCTGATGGATTATAAACAACACGAAGCGCCGTAGTAGTACTGTCGTCCCGCAATACACAGTGATGCGGTAGGAAACATTCCGGTGTTTGATTAGCAGTTGAATGTTTCATGTGACCTAGGTCAAGGTACTCGCTTATGAATGATTTATATGCAGTCAATATTGACTGCTTTTTCTGTTATTTTCTTTCTAATTTGAGAAATTATGCTATTGCTTTAGGTTTAGAGTCCCCTAATTTTTCTTCGAATTGGGGTATAAGTGGTAATCTCACTTCATATCTGCCGTCTCTCAATCGGTTCGTTGTTTTCTTGTAAAACTGAATGCACTGTCGTGATCTTCTGAAGGAGATTTCTCTTCTGTAATACCTTTTAATTCCCAAAATTGTTGAAAATTGTCCAAGTCAACCTGTACCATGCTACAGGATAAGTTGGACTTCAAACTCCCACATAGTATCCAGCCCAAGCGAGTCTCCTGTACGATAGGGAGAGATTCGCTGAGCCTGCACATGCCTGATAAAAGAATATTTGAATATGTATCTGCACCTAATAGAATATCTATTGGACGACTGATATTGTAATCGGGGTCGGCTAATTTATATTCTCTAGGAAGGGGCACTGTAATTTTGCAAAAGAGTACGAGGGTAAAAATTTTGTGAGACTTGTCATTATATAGACATCGACATTGAAACTGTATGGCATTGTTAGTGATGCACAGGTTAGATTGATCACACCTTTGCAGATATTTTCTGTTTGCCCCATACCTGAAATAACACCATTACACATGTATCGTTGTAACCCTAATTGCTGTACGCCGTTCTCTGTAATGAGCGATGTTTGAGAGCCCTGATCTATGAGGGCTCGCAGCGTATGGTATGCACCATCGGCCTTTTGTACTTTTAGTAGGGCGGTTGACAACAACATTTCTTGCACCGTATTTTGCTGTGTCACATTTTGTTGCCCCGATTAGGGCGGATGTCTTGTTGCTGCGCAAGCGACGAATTGCCGTGTTTGTGCAATTCATGCAATAAAGTGTTGTGAAATTCATTGCATTCACGGCATCGAATTTTGGATAAGCACTCTTTACCTTTGTGATCGTGTAAGCAGTTTTTACAATAATTTAAATTAGCAACAATTAGCTTTTTCTTTATCATCCACTGATGATAATTCCCGCTAAAGGTAGGGATCTATATTTTTGGCGTAGAGTGTTCCCTATGCGAGAACGACCACATCTTTTTATTGATGGCTTTGTTAGCATTCGTTGTATGTTTGCTCGTACTTAAGGAACATGTCACTGTAATCTTTGTTCCTATCTCGCTGCAGTTCGCTGTCCAATTCCCAGTGTTGAGCATCGATTTTTGTCCAGCGGGACCGTACTGTGTTCAGTAGGTGATCGAACTCCCACTTTTCCGTAACAGCATCCAGGTTAATATTTGAAACTGTGTGTTCAGACGCCTTAAAATTACTGAACTGTCGCCTACTCATCTCGTCCGTTTTGCTGTTCACACCCTGGCTCTTGAAAGTAGGGTCGGGTGTTTTCCCTGCCATGTTTGGCATCGCTAAGAGAGTAGCTGGCTTTAAAATGGGGGTGGAAGGTCTATCTTGAATTGGGGGATATGCGGCGATCAAAGACTTGATAGTTTCGTATCGAGCTTTCACTTGGTCGTATTGATTCGACGTGAAATACGTGTGTGTTTCTGCAAGTTCAACCTCACTTAATCGTAAGTGATTCGACTGAATAAAAGGAACGATCTTACTTGATTGTCCAAACGGGAGCTTGTTGCTCACCAAGAATGAACCTTGTTGATTTCTGATGACTGCTGCTGCTGCTGCTCTGTACTGCTCTCTTGCTGGCAATACAGTCTTTGCTGATTCTATTCAATTCACTTCACTTGTAAATTTTACAGTATTTTGCTGCTGCTACACTGTAAACTTTTCACACGCGACGCGAAAGACCTTTCCTAGCGAAGGACCAATTATGTACGGATAGGGTACATAAAAATGATAGATGATGTTAAGCCCGAAATATTTAATGCAACTGGCTATAAATTACAAATGAATGATATTAAATACATAAAGAGCGCGCGGTAACGCGCGCTGTCAGCATTATATTAAAACTATGCAAATGTACGGGTTTGCTCGTACAAGTCTTTATACATTTCTAAGTTATATCTAACAAGGTACACACTTTCCTGCCGCGCTCCTATTGGTTGTAGCGTTTTTTTCTCTCTCGTGTTTATGTCGTAACATTGTAATAATATGTTATTTCATAACTATAACTACAATCTAGCCTTAAGACTAATAAGTAATTTGTATCTAACTTAAATTGCTAAATAATTAAAAAGTAAGAATGTGTCCATTGGCACTTTTCTTACTGTCTCTATATGAATGAATAATGACACTATGTTCATGTTGTCTTAAAGTATAGCACTCACTGCACTATTACACTACACTAACTCGTAAGGTTTAGTCCTTCTCTGTCTTCTCACTATGTCCGTGGTATCGAGGAGCTGTATGGCCTCGACATTCACATGGTGAATAAGTCTATTTGAGCTTGATGTGCATGAGCTTCTGCGTACTTTTGTATTACCTTCACGACGAGGTCCACACCTAAATCACGGTGGATGTCCTCATTTCTTACATATCAAGGAGCACCAACGATACCCCGGAGTACTTTGTTCTGAAACCTTTGTATAATTTGCATATTGGTCTGTTTGGTACAACCCCACAACTGTATACCGTATGTCCA
This sequence comes from Nudaria mundana, assembly GCA_963556515.1. Classification (NCBI taxonomy): domain Eukaryota; kingdom Metazoa; phylum Arthropoda; class Insecta; order Lepidoptera; family Erebidae; genus Nudaria; species Nudaria mundana. Next base: position 6,432,949 of record OY748313.1, read on the forward strand.
TACTGGCATTGTACTTGTTTATAAAGAAGTACTTTATTCTGCACTGACAGTTTAGACTTTTTGCCAAGGAGCCAGTACAGTTTTTTATAGCGAAGTTCTAGTTCTTGACGTTTCTTTTTCACATGAGCCTTCCAGCGGAGCTTTGCATCTAACGTCATGCCGAGATATTTTGCTGTATTTTCGTGTGGTACTATTTGACCATTTATATATACAGCTTCAGTATCTGATCGCTGATTTGTAAAATCGATGTGGGTCGATTTAGAAAATACAGCAAAATATCTCGGCATGACGTTAGATGCAAAGCTCCGCTGGAAGGCTCATGTGAAAAAGAAACGTCAAGAACTAGAACTTCGCTATAAAAAACTGTACTGGCTCCTTGGCAAAAAGTCTAAACTGTCAGTGCAGAACAAAGTACTTCTTTATAAACAAATACTAATGCCAGTATGGACATACGGTAATGTAGTTATATGAGGGATGACACACTGAACAAACGCGGGCCCGCTTTGTTCAGTGTGTCATCCCTCATATAACTACATTATTTACTAACATAGACGCACTGCTGCCGCACTGGTACCGCACTGCAACTGCTTTTGGTTTGCCCAAGCCTTTATCCTTGAATATCTTTTTTAGCACAGCCCCTACACTAGGGGACTTTTAGTATGTTCATCTACAACCCCTAAGGTATAATTGTACCAATTCAAAAATACTACAGGAATTATTTCCCCTGATCGATAATTCTAGACCTTTCTTGCTCGTACTAACTACCTGTGTTCAAAGATTAACTAATGAAATATAATGAAAAATCCTAGTTGAAACTCTTTGTCTTACCGGTAGAGTAAACATGCGTACAATCGGCTGTAGAGTTCTGGATCAACTCCAACTGTGGTAACTCAATGTTTTCATCCACTTCCAATGGCAGTTCAGTGTTCCATTGAAAGATCAGGTCGTCGGTCGTATGTGATACTGGAAAAAGGATATTAAAAGCTAATGGTGACAGTCATCAGCACATTTTTACATTACTCAACAACTTCTAAATCAACTACATGATGACTTCTTCATGAGAAAGGTTAACATTATAGTAACAGACACATTAACAGGATAAAAAGAATCCTTTACGTATCTATTTACTTATTGTGTCAATTCAGAACACACACACACATATCAAGCCTATATCCCCGCAAGGGCAGAGGTGTCCCACTTAATAGGGGGCAAGCCTATTGCCGTCACCGGGTACACGTATAATGGGTTAGGTATGTCCAAAATGGTCGAATGAATTTAATAAAAAGTAGCTGTTACTTAAATTGCAATTTTGAAAAAAAATTTAAACCCGTTGCCTTGCGATGAAATGCTGATTAGAGGCAACAAAATCTTACGTGCCAGCCGCTATAGCACAGCCAATTAAAGTCCTAGGCATCTTGGACTAAGGTAATTAAAAGTCTTAAAAGCTGTAAAAAATTATTTATAGGGAACGATATTTGTAACAAATATCCTTCCCTGTAAAATTCAATATTGTAAAAACGAAATATTTCCCAAAATAAAACATTGCAGAACATTTCAAAATATCCTTCATCACTTAAGCACTCCACAGTCCTCTTAAAAACCCCAATATCCAAACATGAAAGCATTCACACAAGAGGTTTTTCTGCAGGCAAAGTTTGTCGCGATACAGAAAATTATCGTTTCGAGTACTTGTAAGATGTGGGCCAAGTGTCTTGGAGGGTGTCCACTTGAGCTTGTGATGTCAGCTTGTTCTTATCGTGCCATCAGGAGAGGATTATAAATAGGAGTGATCGAGATAATGATGCTTATCGAAGGAATATGCAATCGAGGAGTTCACAAGAATTCTAGACATTTCGGTTACTGTTAGCGGTTAACCGGGTATTCTTAGGATTTGCGGGTTCGAGCTTCAACAGAATCAGTTAAATACTATTAAAGTATCTCTAATAAATAATACTAGTGGTCGCCCAATTAAGTCGTACAGCGAACATTAAAAACATTAAGATTTAAACTTTTTCCTTCATTTCCACCACAAACAAGAAAGCTCAGGGGACCGGGAACAATTTTACTACTTCTTGAGCAGCCCCCCTGCACCTGCCCGCCGCGAGTAACACTAGGGTCTAATGTAGGGTCTAGTCTAGGGTCGAAATGCAGACGCTTTACTTGTTCGGTCAAATATTCTCATAATAAACGTCAGTTCTGGGTGTATATTGGGCTTCACCAAGATCTTACAGGTCCAAGCCAACGTCACATATAAGTGGTGCAATCGTGCATGGTCTTGGTCAATAGGTATAAAAGTACCCCATTAGCGGCAGTAAGTTCGCCACTATGTGACAAAATTGCATATAACGTGCTCTCAGAGGAACGGAGGGGTCTCAGAGTCTTAAGAAATGGTCACCCATCCTAAGACCGGCCTGACTAGATGTTGCTTAACCTTTGCAATGTTTTAACATTGTCGGTTACCACTAGACCACAAGCCCCTTCTGGCATTATTCAAATTCTGGCAAAACAGGCATTATTCAAATTCTGGCAAAACAGGCATTATTATATTCGTATGTATATTTCGTTTATACGAGTATACTAACAGTTTTAGAACTAGATTATACCCACACAATTGTTTTGCCAACATACAATGAGCAATTAGGTATCACTTTTCTTTAAGGCGTCTGTTTTATGTTGAGTCACAGAATAGGGAATGGTTGAGTGTAATATCAGAACAATACGCTTAGTCGATTTGTAGAACACTTAATAAGACTAAAGTTTTACTGGTTCTTCTTTTGTAGAGCTGAGAACCCTAACGACTAAGTATCTACTAGGTATAGATACTAGCGGCATGCTATGAACAGCTGGACTAATTTTAATACGACTTTTACGGCCAAAGCAAGTCTCCAATTATTGCCGTGTCAAAATCTCGTTATTCTGGTCTGATATACCAGATCAAGTTCCCCGGTTTTGACCCCGAGCTGAGTCACCTATTTGTAGAATCTGAAATTATTTGTTTCTTATCTAGTTCTCGTAGTATCTATCTATTTACATTATACTGTGTGCTAAATTATCAGTAAGTACCTATTAACAAGCTATAAGACCCCACTGAACTATAGCATTTCTGTCCGCTATAAATAATATCATAAGATGCTATAGATTTATAAGCCAACCATGAAAAACATATTTGATGATCCTTCAGCGCCGAGCCAGCTCGTTATGCATTCATTGTATCTCAAGTGGACTCAGGACGCGCCGACACAGCCTCTCCGACTTCTAATTATAGTCTATGTTTGACAGACCTCAGATACTTTCAGGAAATGGGGTTTACTATTTTATTCAGCTTTCAATCCAATAATAAAGTACCCGAGTACCTATTTATTTTTCGCCACTTTTCAATCAACTTCCAAAAAGGAGTTTCTGAATTTCTTTTTCAAACGACTTCCAAAAAGTATGTTTTTTTATGTTTGTTAAGTACTTCTTCGGACTGGGTTAACTGATTTAGAATTTTTTTTTTAATTGGAAGCTATTGCTTTCCCAAGTGGTCGCACTTCAATTTGGTCCTATTCCGACTACTATTTGGTCCCATTTCGGTAGTTTGACTACTACTGTTTATCCCGGGAATTGGGAACTATATATATAGTCCGAGAAGCCCAGGACTTTAATTGGCTGTGCCATACCGGCTGGCACGTAAGATTTTGTTACCTTTAATCAACATTTCATCACAAGGCAACGGGTATTTTTTTTTCAAAATTACTATATATCTGCGTCTTTTTATTTAATTCATTCGGCCATTTTGGACATAACCCATAATAAATGTGAACAGTGACGGCAATAGGCTTGCCCCCTATTACGTGGGACTAAATATACTGGCAAATTGTGGGTGTATAAGGCACCTCTGCCTACCCCTTCGGGATATAGGCGTGATATATGTGTGTGTGTGTGTGTGTGTGAATTGGGAACTAGAAATCTAAGTACATATTATATTACGCACGCGGTATAAGATAAGAATACTTACGACTTTCCATCTGCAGTTTACATTCCTGAGTATCATGCGGGTAGATTAAAAAATTCATAGCGCATGATAATTTCAGTGTTAATTTCACCATGTACAGAATCTCCTTTTCCTTTGATAGCCATACGTAGTGGTTGGGTATGGTCATGGTTTGAAACGTCACGGACTTGGCATTCTTGAAGAAGGAGTCTGGCCGCCACATGTGTTTTAGCCAGTCTACTTCCAATAGTCTAGAAAGGAAAAGTATCTTAAAGAACACTGCACAAAAGGCTCACATTATACATTACCTACAAGCAAAGTAAAAATAGCAATGAAATAAATTTAATAAAAATCATAGGATTAAAAGTAGCCTATGTTTTACCTTATTACGAGGTAAGTCCCGTTAATCGTCGTTATCGATCTAGCTGTTTCAGAGATTAATAGGAACAAATAGACAGACGAACAGACAAAAAATAAGTAAGTTCCTTATTGACTGAGGGAGCGAAGCGACCGAAGTCTCCGTTTCAACTTGCAGACTGGGGAGAATTTCTTTCGTCTGTACCTCTACATCTACCTACGGGTTCTGTCAGATCATGTTTGAGGCCGTATTTATCAACCGATTTACATGAAACTTTACACACACACTCCTTGCTTACAATGAATAACATTTGAATGATATTTTTTGGATTGGATGACAAATGAAAAAGTAATAAAGAAAATTGAAGAAGAAATTTTCTAAACAAAGCCGCTCCCGAAGTCTACAGTTCACAGAACCACTAGACCACTGAGATTTTCATATTGTAATATCATCATAATACATTCAAATCTCAGAAACTATAGTCTTGTGCTGGACTCGAACCAGCAACGGTTCCCTTCCAAGAGAAACGTTCTACCAACTAACCAAGACTAGACCTCTTATATTGTGATCTTAATTCAGTTAATATCGTTACTTACATCGTGCGTCGCCAAAGATGTCTCGGATGGATGTCTTTAAAAATTACAAAAGATCTCACCTATATTCAGAAGTCATGTTCTCTGGAAGCCTTAACCGGTGATCTTTCCATGTTTGAGCGAAGAATATATCTGCTGCATACGTCTAGAACAAATCTAACTGTAGGTAACTAGATGCATTGTACGTTTTTAATTGGTAGCCCGGAGCTTACTTTATTCGGAAAATATTTTAATAAATAATTGGGTTTATTAAATTTTTTATTAAAAAGAAAATAACCAAATAAATAATGACGTGGAATAAACGGCCATCTCTCAGCGGAATGCTGTCTGCGTGGTGGTGCAAGGCAGACAGGGCTGGTTTTCAGAGATCTACAGAGTTTCGATATCGCCCATGAGTCGTGGATGTCAGATGGCAGTCGCTTCACGGAAAATATTGAAGTTCAGTCAGCCGCATCGCAGTAAGACTGGAAAGCCGACCCCAACATTTATCATTATCATGACCTCAGCATTATTATAATTATGAAATATTTTTTGCGTCATCTCGAAATTATAAAGAGGTAAAGAGAACTAAATGTTTTGTACAAAACAATCTTACCATGGAGGTTTCATCAATAGAGTCTAACCCCATAACTGTGACGTGGAAGTCCACGATGGTGGGCTGTTCGTTCACCTTTGGTGGCCTCATCTTATCGTACATACGTGGATCTTCAGGCAGAAGGTCTTGAATTGTGAGCAGCGTAGATCTGGAGTAAGGACATTGCAAACTGTTTGAAGTAATTACATAAGAAAAGTTTTAGTGTTCGTAACAAAACTAAACGGCTTTGACAGACTTTTATGAAATCTTTATGTCGGTATATTTAAGGTCTGATAATGGTCGTAGGTCTGTATAATAAAAAGTGAATAGGTATTGTAATTTGATATTGGAACGATCTGCAAATATTTGTTTTGAAGCTTTAAAAGGAATACCTAATGAAAATTTCCCAAAAATGTTCATTAGGCACCTATGTATTATTTTTAGTCGTTTCATATTTTATAACACATCTGTCCACCCTTTCTGAATTAGCAACATATGTGACATTATGTAATTGTACCTATTGTACCACATGCCAGATGGTGCCTGAAGCGCACCCAAATACATTTGCACACAATACAAGAGTTTCGGGTCATATCAATTGTGTAGCTCGTATACAAATGGATTAAATTCTGTCTATGTTTTTTTATCTTTAAATTAGAAGAAATTTCATGTCCGTACATTTAGTAAAATTAACTAATAATATTTATTATATGTATTGTAGGCAAATTTAAAAAAACCCTAAAGTAAAAGTTTGTAGGTATCTCCCAAATTTTAAACATCATGTTTCATAGTAATATTTACTTCTTAAGACCTACACAATCGATATCTGAATGAAAATAATGTAAGATTTTTCAAAAAATCCCGATTTCATTCTCGAGCTGAGTACAAGTTTTTTTTAAATCAGTGAATGCAGATTTTATTTTTACTAAAATCGATGACATTGTTCCTAAGAACAGATCTTCGTAAGTCTCTTATAGTTTCAGACTTTCCCTCACCGACCCATATTAATTTTACACTGTGCACCATGTTCAATTGTATAGCCACGTTCGTCAACCTCTGCTAATTGATCATGAGTAGAAATATATCAAATTTTAATGATGTATGTACTGACAAGTCTTGCATTTTAACAATTGGGTCTTAGCTTTTCTGTTGCCATTCTACAATACAAGCGTTTTGTAACGTAATCTATGTATGACTGACAAGAAATTAGTTTTATCAGATGAAACTTTCTTAGAAAAATTGGCCTTCTATTCTTAAATTCAGTAATTATGGGAGACTTATCTATATTACAGTAATAAAAATTACAAATAGTTATTTTACAAATACCTTTTTCATTTTACATGTTAGGTAGTGATACTTATTTACGTATATTTTATTGTTTAACATATTACCGTTTATGATCGCCTCACGTTCATAATATTTAAAATTCACATAGGTATTTTACGGTGTAACAATAGGTATGAGTTATTAGTTTTTACAACTTTTATATAATTGTCGGAAACTACAGACAGAACAATGCAAATCCGCACTCCACACGTTGGTGGAGTGCTCAGTGTGGGCGAGTCAGCGCCGGGACCTCGTAGTGGGTCTGGGCGTGGAAACCTCTCGCTGGAGACCATGCTTCAAGCCATGGTCGCCAGCGGGAGTAGGTGGAACGCGGCCGTGTCCTTCTGGCGGCGGCCGAGAGGGAGAGGGAGCGTACCCTCCCCGGCGGGTTCCGTAGTCAGCGGCGAGGGCGCCGCAGACTCATCTACGCCCAAGACCATCGACCTCCATGATCGGGGCCTAAGGACGGCGGGATCGCCACCCGTCGTCCTTACAGAAGCAGGCTAGAAGGGTTGCGTGCTGCGGGGCCTTTGCCCCATAGCACGCATTTTTAGTTCCGGAACTAAAAAAAAAAAAAAAAGAACAATGCAAATAACACACACACACACATCACGCCTATATCCCTGAAGGGGTAGGCAGAGGTGCATTACACACCCACAATTTGCCAGTATTTTTAGTCCCACGTAATAGGGGGCAAGTCTATTGCCGTCACCAAGGGTCATGTCCAAAATGGCCGATTGAATTTAATAAAAAGTAGCAGCTGTGTAGTAATTTACAAACAAACATATTGAAAACGAAGCATCGCAACGAAGCAACGAAGGCATCGTATTGTGAAATTATGTTATTAATACCGATAAATTCAATAGTTTTTGCGCCTACTCATCTACAAATAAAAAGCAAGTCCTTGCTTTTTAGGGTTCCGTAGTTCAAGTCTCGGAACCCTTGTAGTTTCGTCATGCTCATCTGCCCATCCGTCTTTAGTTTTCCTTCCAAACATTTGCTACTAGAATCGTAGTATGGATATGTGTATTTATCTCGTCGACAAAGTGCTAAAAGAAAATGATGAACCTATTTTTAGGGTTCCGTAGTAAAAGTCTCGGAACCCTTATAGTTTCGTTAATTTCCGTCCGTCCGTACGTCCTCGGCTTTCCTCCCAAACGGTTATATGGTATCATGCGTGGCCCGACACGCACTTGACCGGTCTTTTTTATTGGGATGATTGTTTTCTTGCATTTACCTCATTCATAATTTGACTGCCTCGGTGGCTCAGTGGTATGAGTATGCGACTGCCGCTCCTGAGGTCCCAGGTTCGATTCCGGGTCGATTCAAATTATTTGTGTGATCCACAAATGTTTGTTTCGGAGTTTGGGTATTTTCTATGTATAATATGTATGTATTTAGAAATAAGTATATAAGTATGTTTATCAGTCGTCTAGATCCCATAACACAAGCTTATATTAGCTTAATTTGGGCTAGATGACGTTGTGTGAGAATGTCCATAAATATTTAAAAATATTTAAAAAGAAATGTGTGGGTGGGTATCATTAGATTCTGATTAGAACATTTGCGGTTGTTATGACGATTTTTTTTTTAATTTGAAATATCGGACAAATATTCCTATGGTAGTAGGTAAGTAGTAGTTCCTATGGTGGTAGTAGTACATGTAAGGAATTTTGCTGGAAAACTATAATGGAACTCTTTTCTCTCTTCTTCATTCTCCCTATGCTTCCACCTAGTTAACACCTCACTTTCAACTACTGTGCGATACCCACAGTAAAAACCTACGTTTCTCTAACAACCGCCTCCTCTGTCCTAATCACAATTCGGCCCTTGTTCATTCCTCATTTTTTTGTCCAAGCTATTCTCCTTTGGAATGTACTTCCTCCCGAGATCAGGTTATACAATACCCGTCTTACTTTCAAGAAAAAAATCCGCCAGATTTACATCAACGCACAGACAAACCGACTTACTTATACTTTGTAGTTTATACCAATAGAAATATATATTTTATTACTTATAATACATATGTATTTATATATTATGTATTTATTGTATATAATTTTTATACCTGTATGTGTTATTTATATGTGTAATTTAGTGTTGTATTTATTTGTACCATTCCACTATCCTAATAAGAATGAGCACCTACCTGAGCATTATTTCTGTATCACCTCAAGGTTGACTGGTAGAAAATGCCTATAGGCATTAAGTCCGCCATGTGTTTGTGAATGAAGTTTAAATAAATAAATAACTCTGTTAGTACAGGAGTACTAGGTTATACTGATTTGTGACTAACGGACGAATTCTGAAACGTCACTAAAATAAGCAGATACTCAAAGTGACGATTTGTATGAAAAAATTAAGTTTAAGTGCTGCTTAAGCATTTAAACAGCACTTAACTAAGTGACGTTTCAGTATTCAGTGGTAAGGAACTCTATTATATGCGTGTCCTCGCCCACACTTGACTGGTTTAGTAATATTATATTAATACGAGTATATTCATTTTTAAAGTCCGCGCATTTGCAGCCACTCTTACGTCAATTGCCGGGCGTCTCTGAATAATATAAATATAAGTAAACATTTCTAAAAAATATTACTACAATAAGTATCACATAACATAAAAACTTGCATATTGATATTGTCTTAATATATGTAGTAAAAGACTAGTCGTTCTAGCGGCATTATTAAAAATACAAGTAGTTAGTTGAGCTCATAGACCAACGCGGTCGTCGTTGAGCTGTTCGATTGTTTTTACAATAATTTAAAATAAAATACTTACGAAAAAACTTGGGTTTAAAAGTTTTGCAAAACATGAGTGACATATATTTCTGGAGACAGGTCTGATTGCTTTTTTTATTACGAAACCATATCTATTGGACCATATTTGTGTGGCCGCTGCGTGGTGGTCGGGTCGATGAGTGAAGGCGTGCGTGAGGTGAAGCCCCATAGCACGCTGCCCTTCTAGCCTGCTTCTGACGGTGGGTTGGCAATCCATAATCCTCAGGCCCCTATCATGGAGGTCGATGGTCCTGCGCGTAGTCACGTCTGCGGCGCCCTCGCCGCACACTTCGGAACTCAGCGGGGAGGGTACGCTCCCTCACCCTACCGGAGGAGGCGGCTCCTTCACGAGCATAACCTGCTCGCAGAAGGAAACGGCCGCGTTCCACTGGCTCCAGCTAGAGACCATGGCTCGTAGCATGGTCTCCAGCGAACCATAAGTAACGTAGATAAATACTAATGTAGAAGTGGATTCAAACTTTAAACTACAGGGGTATCCCGTGGGCTTACCATCAGTGGGTCCATTCATAAAGTAGCCTTTTTTTCTGAAGGGCCCACATTTTATCCAATACTTTCGCAAATCTCATGGAAAAGGGGTAATTTTATTGCCTTCCCTGGGAACTCTTATTTTGTCAGATTCTTGACCGTGAATCACCTGGTGCACAACTAGCAAGTGAGGCTGGCTTCGGCTCCTGGGCGATTGGTTGGTAACATGCGGTCTAAAATGCGTAGGCGCTGGCATGATGATTACATTTCCCTCAATACTAAGCCCAGTCTTACTTGCAAAAGAGACGACTGACATTGAAGTGACACCCAATGAAGTTTACTGGATCAGTGAGTATCACAATCTAGAGGTACATATCCGTCCAATTCTGATAGGTAGGTAGTACCTATATAATGATATTCAACGCCGAGTCGAACAAGTCTTGATTTCAAAAATATAGTCTGGCTGGATTGAATTAAAGTATGGCTTGCCGTTTTTTACAAATATATATAATACTAGCAATGGCTAATAAAAAGATTAAACCATGATCCGAATTTATTACTTCAAATAATAAGAGAAGTAATGAAACTGAAATATTCTCAAAGTTCGGGTGGAAAGCCTACATCAAAATTTGAAAGTAGAAGACTAGACCGTGGATCAGATCTTTTGTGTCTAAGTTCTCCCTAAACCATGGTACATTTACAATCTATTAGCATTCACGTTAACCCCGCCAGCTAAGCTTAAAGTGCTTGTGTTAGTGGGTTCACGTCAGTAGTAAGGTAACCAGGCTTCGAAATCACTTTAAGTCAAGCACAATCTATTAGCCACCAAGCTATGGACGCTTCTATGTGGCGTATATTGAGCTATCAACAAAAGAGATAGGTATTACAGATTGCCATTCGAAACTATACTAGTTTTGCTGAACATGTTTATACTCCTTGACACAAACTTTAATAAATTTTAGCATAACCAAATCAGTAGATACAAACTTTAGTTTATTTTTAACCTTAGCACTGATATTATTAATGTTTATATTTCTACAGTTACAGTAAACGGTGTCGCGGGAGTCCTCGGTTTCTTCGTGCTATCGCCCATTATGGAAATATTTGGTCGGCGAGTTGTCCATGTAGTTGATGCATTGTCTCTCCTCATCGGCTGGATTATACTCACACAGGCTCAAAATTTTATAGCCTTTATGACCGCCAGAATAAGCCATGGTATTAACCTTGGTAGTCTCTATATAAATGTTATTCTCATATGTGAATACTCTGCACCAAAACGACGAGGTTATTTCATGACCTTTCAGAAAACTGCTATAGCATTAGGGGTATTTATGTGTCATGCCTTGTCTTTAATATGTACGTGGCAGCAAATTGCAGCTATTGGCATTATTTTTTCAATATTTTCAATAATTTTGACGTTTTACTGGGTAGAAAGTCCTTTTCATTTAGCTAAGAAAGGTCGCTTCGAGGAAAGTGCTAATTCATTCATATGGTTGCATGGCGAATCCAAAATACAAGAGTTTCATATTTTACAAAGATCGCAACTTCTTATAAAGGAACATAATGCGAAAAACAAGAAAGGGTACACATTCCTACCCAGAAAAGACAATTTGAAACCCTTTATAATAACATTTTTTTTAACACTCGCTTTAGAAGTAAGTGGGAAACACTATTTTGTGATATATGTTATTCAAATCATGACAGTACTACGAGTAGTAGGAGATAAGTCAATAACCACCTATATATCTGTTGGAGCAGATATTTTGACATTTATCTCATTATTATTTTCTTCTATAGTAATTTGTTACTTTAGCAGACGTGCCATATTATTTGCACTCGGTGCCGCAACAGCTGTGTTAATGTTACTTATATGTCTTGTGATAGTTTTAAAGACACCTTTTGTAAGTTGGATGGCACCAGCGTTAATTGTTTTACATAATTTTATTGCAAACCTAAGCATTACACCAGTTTGTTGTACATTATTCGGTGAAATTTTTCCCTTAGAACACAAATGTTGGGGTGCCTGTTTAAGTGGAATTCTATACACATCTATGTTCACGGTATTGTTGAGACTTACACCATTATTAATAGAGAATACTGGTGTTCGTGGAGTTTACGGTACATACGGTGTAACAATAAGTATATGTTTAATACTATTGTATTATTTATTGCCGGAAACTAAAGACAGACCATTGCAAGATATTGAAGATGAAGTTAAGAATATTGTATTCTCAAATGATGATGAATTAGGTACTACCCACAAATTAATTCAATAAACACTATTTCCCATAATTTGATCAGGTCGTACTCTACTTTGTGCTTGGAGAACATTGGTTGCTGAATGGTGGATATTTTGCTATTGTCTTCACTCTCTTTATCTCTTGATGAACTGTACTCTTATTGTGTAAATTTTTGTAGTCGTGTTACATGTTTTAATCGTGTTAAGTCAGTGATTAATTGTAAAAGGACCTCCAAAGCGTAATAGTTTTAAATTAGCGTAGTAGCGTTCAAATGGTCGGTTTTATTTCTCAAATTCTCGAACCTCTACGAATTCAATACGATAATACACCTTAAAGATACCTTATTCTTAGCATTCTACGAAATCACCGTACGGGTACCGGGTCCATGCTTCGAGCCATGGTCTCCAGCGGGAGCAGGTGGAACGTGGCCGTATCTTTCTACGAGCAGCTGATGCTAGCGAAGGAGGCGGCTGAGAGGGAGAGGAAGTGTACCCTCCCCGCTGAGTTCCGAAGTCATCTACGCTCAAGACCATCGACTTCCATGATTGGAGCCTGCCTTTACAGAAGCTGGCTAGAAGGGTTGCGTGCTGCAGGTTGAGGTCACACAGCAAGCAGATTCAATCACCGACGCGGGATAAAACACAACCCCACAAATCCGGGATAGCACTCGACCAACCGCGTGACAGAGGCCACCTAGGTGGCCAACATCCGTAGGCACCACACGGAATACTTCCGAGTGCGTACTCGGGTACGTATAGGTGGCTGCGGCCTTAGGCCGCGGACTTAGTAAAGTAAAATTCTAAATTTTAATTTTGTTAAAAAAGCGTGAACCTACTAGAATATTAACTTTTAATTAAACTATCGCGTTACATAATCTATTATAATATTCTACGGGAATTAGCACGAATCATACCGATAGATACCTATGCACAGAGGTACATACCTTTTGTGCCTGACGTTTCGACCAGGTAACCAGGACCAGTGTAACCTGATCGAAACGTCAGGTACAAAAGGTCTGCACATCTATCGGTATGATTCGTGTTAATTCCCTCAGAATATTATAAATAACATACTAGATTATTATTTTAATTTTTATTACAAACAAAACAATATTAGATTGTTTTGTTAAAGGATTGTTCAATTATTTTGACTCTCTCGTTCGTTAAAATCGGGGAATTCCCGTAGCTCCTATCGGCTTGCGTCGCACGTACCGCATCGGGTTGCGTTCATAAACAAACTCACGGCGGGCGCGCCTTGATGAAATTGATCTAAGCACAGCGCATTTCTTAGATTAAGCTCGTAGGTTAGGTACCTATCTAATTACCTAATGTAAACTAAACAGCCCAGCTGTAAACAGCAAACGTGAATATTATCTTGGAGGAGTCTTGTACAATGCATGTTAAGTATGTAGGTATGTTACTTACTTATCGATAGGTAGGTACCTACTCTACTAAAAAGAATACATCGTCGAAAATAATTTCGGTTGCGCCGCACACTTCGCACACAGGGGCGGCTCGGCCCTGAGCTGAAAAAAGTGCCGTTACTTAGCTGTCCGCGTGTCAAGAATACAATAGTTATTTCTATAAAGAAAATAATTGCATAACAAATCGTTTGTAATAGATAATTCAAGAAGGAACCCAAGTTGCTTCGTATTCAAATACACAACACAAGTTTTCAAACGCATGTTAGGAATTTGACATGGTCTTTCTGTTGGTTGTCGTCAGCAAGCCAATTTTTAATGAAGTATTTAGTTGAACAAAGACTACAATCATGTGTGATATATATTTTTGGAGACAGGTAAGTTAATATATAATAAATAATTTACCTAGTTTATAAGCTTGGCAAACAAGATGATGACTCGCTGTCTCTAATTTAACAAGTGTTTCTTGCTGTTTAAGACTTTTCATACTTTTCGTAGATAACATTACTTACTATGCAACCTTTACATTACATAATTGGTAAGTACTTTTATACTTTCCGCCGGGCGCCACTGGACATACCCTCTGCTAGTAACCAGGGACGCCCGGCAACGGACGTTAGAGCGGCCGCGGCCTTGGGCCGCGGAATTAAAAAAAAAAAAAAAAAAAGTACTTTTATACTTTACCCTATAAAGGAAATTAACACGGACATGGCATTTTAAACTTTTGACAAGATTGCACCGTGGACACAGTCTGTGTGCCGCCGGTGTAACGTGTTCGAAAAATGTCAGGCAGGAAACGTTATGTACTTATTTTAGTTATGTTTCGTGTAAAAAGTATAATAAAAATTGGGAAACGTCAAGCTAGCAAGGTAAAACACCCAGTAGATGTTGGTGTAGAAAAAATCACGGTATCTTAAATAATTTCGTGAATACCTATTGAGCTTAGAATTTTCAAAATAAGTTATTAATATTAACCAGTCCTTCGTTTACATTGAGGTATAATGTACTACGTACTAGAGAAGACGCCTCAACTAAATTGATTGTAACACGAGTTAGAGTGCACGCGCTCTAAGTCACACAGTCTGTCCGGAGCGCTTTCCGGAACGTGACACATTTGAGTATTTTGAGTGCGAAGTTTTTCTTTTAAATATGCCTACGTGTGCATTGAGATACTGTTCTAACAACTTTAGAAACATAAGTAAAAATTAAGGAGTGACCTTTTACCAGTAAGTACAATTAACATTGTCTTTAATGCATGCTTTATTTAATTATATTTTAAATTGTTACTTGTGACGACGCGTCACAAGTGGCGACGACCATTTTTAGCTAAATGTCAAAGTGTAAAACATTTTGTGCGCGCAGAGTGACACTATCGACGTATATTTTTTTACCAAGATTTATTCGTTGCATCACAAATAATATTTTTAATAATGTTAATATTTTTTATTATTATTTGGATTTAAAGGTGTTATAATTAATATAGGTAATATAGGTATTTAATTATCTCTATATATTTAATACGATAATTTGTCTGTTCGTCCGTCACGTTTTTCAATTATAATTAATAATACATACATTTGCATGAAATATTAAAATATTCTTTTTTTTTATATTTGAGGCGATACAAAGTTCGCCAATTTCATTAATCATTTAGGTATAATACTTAATGTCTGTTCTGAGTTCGGCAGATTACTTATTCTATGTAAGCTTACGCTATTAATAGAACTTTGAACAACCAATAGACGCTCGTAAAAACTGTCGCAAAAAGCAATGCAGCGCTGCGTTGTGGCTGCGTGCACGCTGTGTGTTTATTATTTTATTAGTTTGTCAAAGTTAATCAGACGGTCAAATTATTACTGCAGCGCTGCAACGTTGTTTAGTTTTAACTTTTAACAAAACGGAGCACAGATTTTGTTCACGATGGCTTCTCTAGTACGTAGTACATCATACCTCAATGTTCGTTTATCATGAAGTTAACTTATGTAAAGAAAATAAGTATTGTCTATTTTAATATTGCTATTTTTCTAAAAATCTGTGTTAAACTTGTTTTTTTTTTAACATGTTTCACAAATTATAATTCGCAAATACCAATGTATTCGACTGGGCTCAAACCAGAGACCTTACACGAAGAAAACTTTAATCAGTGAGACCAACTGAGTGAATCTTTAATATTAAGTGTTTCGTATTATGTTTGACCTATTCTGATACCTAATTATTATCACGCTTGATCGCCATAAATCAAAACAAGATTTCCTGAAGTTTAATCCGTTTTCTTTTTTAGTTTTTCATTCTGTCATCGCTTATGTTCTGTTGTATGAGCGGTGGAATTATGATCGCATTTCCTTCAGTATTAAACCCGGGGATATTAAAAACAAACTCCACTGATATACAAGCAACGAAAGAACAGGTGTCTTGGATAAGTAAGTCTTTGGTTTATCATGGTAACTTTTCATCACTAACTTTGTTGATCGATTGCCGAATATAACTATAAATATGTGTGTGATCCTCTTATATTTGTTTCCGAGTTTGGGTGTTTTCTATGTATAATACGTATGTATTTAGTACTGTACATTAAGTACATTAAGTACTCGCCTAGATCCCAATAAATTTTACATGGATCAAATAGGGAATTGTGAAAGCTGACAAGGAGATAACGTACGGTGTAATCGGTACATATGATGTGTACAGCTCATCCGACAGTTAACAGTATTGTAAAGATCATGAGAATGTTTTTTATTTTACAGCTACAAGCAATGGTATCGTTGGCCCAATCGGCTTTTTCATTCTATCACCTGTTTTTCAAATATTTGGAAGAAAAATAGTCAGTATAACTCAAGACTTGTTACTCACAGCTGGCTGGATCACATTTGCACTGGCTCAAAATGTACCTGCACTTTTAGCTGCAAGAATTATACAAGGAGTTGGATTGGGTACAACTTTTGCCCATGTTATGATTATCGGTGAATATTCTGACCCCAAGAGACGGGGCTACTTCTTAGCATTGAAAACAGTTTCTGTAGGTTTTGGAGGCATAGCTTGCCACTCTTTAGCTGCAATTTGGAACTGGCGGCAAATAGCTTTGTTTGCTCTTTCAATTTCATCGATTGCATTTTTTATGATGTTGTTTTGGCCAGAAAGTCCTTCGTACTTAGCCATGAAAGGCCGCTTTAAGGAAAGTGAAACTTCATTTATTTGGCTCCATGGCACTTCAAACATGCAAGAGCTCCAGTTATTACATTCAGCCCAACGTCGGAAGACAAGAAATCTAACGGCTGAACAATGGTACATGTTTCTGTTTAAGAAAGATTTTCAGAAGCCGTTCTTGATTGTATTTCTTGCAACACAGATTGAAGAGTTAGTTGGCAATCATTATTCGGCAGCTTTTATTATACAGATAATGATGGAATTAACAGGAGCTAAGACTCAAGCATTGTACTTCTCTATAAGTGCAGATATCGCGAGGACATTTGCGTTGATTCTTTCTTGTTTCGTTATTGTTCACTTCAAAAGACGAACAATTTTAATATCATTTGGTGTTCCTTCAGTCGCTGTAATGTTAACAATTTTTTGTGTTATAGTTTTAAAATTACCTTTTGTCTCAACACTGGTGCCTTTGTTAATTGCTCTACATAGTTTTATAGTGAACATTAGTATAATACCAGTTTGTTACGCATTATTCGGTGAAATTTTTCCATTGGAACACAAAGGTTGGGGTTCTTGTCTAAATGGAGTTATATTCACGAGTTCTTACGCACTCATGTTAAAGATTACACCAATTATGTTAGAAAAAGCTGGTATAGGAGGAATGTATGGTATTTTTGGCATAGCTACGGCTATATGCTTGAGTATACTATGTTTTATTGTACCAGAAACTAAAGACAAAACTTTACTAGAAATTGAAAATGACCTTAACGGTGAGGTATATCAATCTTCAAATTGTGATGAGTTAATGTTGGATCAACAAGCTCGCTGAGAGATACTTAAAAGTAGTAAAATATACTTATAAATTATAATATGCCTATGGGTAGTTTCTATTAGCTATCATGAAGACTTGTTTAAAATGTGTTTTACCTTTATAAACTTTAAGAACACTGGACACACAGTTAAGTACACAGAATAAAACAAAACAGTGGAGCACAATACACTCGTTACACCATTAAATTATGAAGGTAGATGTGTGAACAGCTAATATTACATATGGCTAAACTTAATAAAGTTAATACTATCAGGCGTTACTTTTCGGAAGTCCATAGTTAAATAAAATAAATCTAACTACTTGTGGCGGAATATTGCAAAGTAGTTAGATTTATTTTATTTAACTATGGCTAAACTGTTTTCCTAGTACATATATCCTGATAATAAGTATATGTATATTATATAGATAGTGTAAAAGTAATCACACAAATCTTTTTATGTAATGCTTCAAAAAGGAACCCTAATTAGTTAATTCGTATTTAAGTAGGTACATACATAATACAAGTTTTCAAACACATGTTACGAATGGAGATGGCATATGCGGTGAGAGGATGTTTGTTTGTTTTGTGTTTGTGCAAATACATGTTGCTATTTTTCGCCAAAACTACTAGTCTGATTTTGATATAGTTTTCAGGGTATCCTGCTTTTTCGCCGAAAATTGTTTGGCCGATTATCACTTGCCAACCAACGTTTCACCTATTTTTCACTTTGACAACTAACGATTACCAAATTTTTGTATGACAACGTTTCATTTGGAAAAAAATTTGTTAAGCTGATTATTATAATGACAAAGCAATGGTAAGTAAAATGTTTAAAAAAAGTTTTAAACCTTTTAAATTTGTAATAGCATTGTTTTCCGCCAATGTTTTCTATCCAATATTATAATGACACAAAACGTTTGTGCGATTTATCATTTGTCAAATCTTTCACTAGGCCAAACAATTAATACGAATAACGTTTCGTACCTTTTCGTACATTGATACAATAATTACCGTTACCCGGAACTCAACTATTTAGATTTTAATTTCTTCTTTAAACAAAATGGGTATGTTAGGTTAGGTTAAAGGCTTGGGCAAACCAAAAGCAGGACAGGCGCAGCTCCTTAGCAGGGCAGGTCAGTTGCGTCGCGGTTGATATCACACCAGAAACATGAGCAGTCAGAAAGCAGTTTGAAAGCGATCCTGCTTTATAACCGCGTTATGTGTGTCGTATCGATCGCCACACTCAATACACTTCAAGATGTTGAACGGTTCGGACTACGAAGAGGAGCAATTGTTGCTTCTAGCTTAACGAAAGAAATAGAATATGGGTTCTCACGATATAAATAAAAGAAGAGATGAATGTGGGGAATATCATCGTCTATGTCGGGAATTAGAATCTTTTGAAGATCGGTCCATTTAGTGTGTACAACCTACGCTGCGCCTGTCCCGCTCAACTGCTCTAGTGTGACTACTCAAAATGGCGCAGGTAGTAATACAACGTGTGCTCACTGCGGCTGCCTCGCGCCTGCGCTGCCACTGCCCTGCGTCTGCGCTGCTCCCGTCCAAATGTTTTGTCGAAGAGCAGTGCGTGCGCGGCGCAGTGGCGGAGCAGGTAGGTTCAGCGGGCATACTATTACATAGTTAGTAAACGGAACCCTACTTACTTAATACAAAGGAGTATGCCCACAAAAGTATGGGGATTGGTTTCCAAACAAAAGTCGTTGTGCATAAGTGAAATTTACGTCATTCGGAGGAGTTTTTAATGTATATTCTATAACAACAAACATAATCAATCCAACTCGCCGGACATTCGAGAAAAAAGCATATGAATTTCACAAAATTAGGTTATGTTTATCACGAGCTGGGCGTTTAATAATTGCCTACATATTGCGTTTTCTATGGTATGGCTAGGGAAAGTGTCGGACTTTATTGGGTCATGAATGAGAGCGATGTAACTTACCCGATTTTTGTTATTATTTAATCAGTAGAGCAGTCAATCTAGTAATACAGATGTCTATCGAGTAAGGTACCTACCTACCTACATACAATGTAAATAAAACAAATAAGTATAACATAATTTCAATTCTTTTATTTCATTCATTTTCATATGAAAACTCATCAAAAATATTATCTAAATAACTTGCTGGAGCAAACACATCATTGTGTCTACCCCAACCCATACCAAGTTATTGCCATAACATGGGCACAACAGCCGACGGTCCTGTTACCTACTAAACAGCTGCAGCAATAACCTGTAATTGCAGAAACAGTGTTGGCAACATATTCACTACGGCTTATTAATAAATAAGTGTGGTATGTCCTGCCTCCAATATGCCTGGACTTCATTCTTCCCCTCAATAAATAATGATTTGTACCTAGAATAAGAGGGATGTCATCCTCTATTTCATTATTTACTTCTAAACTGTAAGTACCATTAGCTCTCACATGTTCACCATAATATGAACGAGCTTGTTTGATCTGGTATGTCCCCAATGCAAGTTTTTTTAAATCAGATATGGTGAGTCTTGGAAACCCTTCTAAATGTGGGTGGTGAGCATTAATTGTTATAAACGTAGCTCGACGCCTGTTTAGATTTTCTTCACGAACTATATTTGCAAGAATATTTTCCATATTTAGTCGTTGTCTTGCAATGGCAACATACTCAGATGCTTCCGGTTGGTCTTCAATGAGAGGATGGAATTTATTGGTAAGCGCACATCCATTTCTGAAATCTATCATCAAATGTTTAGCAGCTGTATTAAAATAGTCTTGCCGAAATAATTTAAAGTCACGTTTGAGACGACCATTGACAACCTCAACGACCCATCTCCACATTGTGACACATCGTGACTTATTAGCCTGTAATGTGGTCAGCTGGTGTTCACCCTCAGACAAAAACTCAGGCATATGGGCTTTATAACCATATTCTCTCAATAATGGAACTACATCTCTAAATCCCCTATCAAGGATGAAAACATCTCCCTCTCGAAAATAACTTCTCATAGCACCAGTGATCTCGCGAAACTCATTGCTCATAATTGTAGCATCATTTATTGTGGCTTTATAAGGACCTAAGCAGTCTAAAATGTAACCATCACAACAGACTATCATAAATGGCTTTACCAAATTCTGGTGTTTGTGCAAACTGTAGGTGTTTTTCTGAAATAAATAATTGCTGCTACTTTGCACATACACATATGTAGCATCACATATGACAATGGCAGGCTTGATTTCACTATCCAGATGAGGATTTCCAAATAAACCCTCAGGAATTATTTTATTCCTTAAAGCTACTTCTGCTATTGTCATATGATTGAGACCTAGATATAAGGGAACCAGCTGTTGTGCCATGCAATCTCTAGCCTTCGACATATACCTTTCCAGAGTGCTACGGGGTAATTGAAATAGACTGCACAGCCTTTCGTTGCTATCACCAGTACGCAATTTCACAAAATAAATGGATAGAGCGATACTAGCAGAAGGTACTTCGTTGTGAAGATTGCTCATTTCTCTTAAAAGATCATGGAATTGCGCTGATGTGAGTCCTAGCCAATAGTGGCAGAGATTTGGTGGCATTGCACTTATATTGCTAAAGTCCAGACACTCCAGACTCGATCTCTCCATCATTCGAAACATTTGGTCAACCTGAGTTGCCGTAAAATCTCTATAATTTGAATCTAACTGATCCCAGCAGTCATTTTGCAAATGGTATCTGCATATCCGAGCAGAAGGTGGGACATAAAATCTATAATGCCGAAGTAAGTTTTGCTTTACTGCAGCTGGTACCAATAACCGTTCAACATTTTCGCATTGAGGAAAAATACAGTGTCTTGATGACGATAATGCACGTTTATGAGTTTGTGATACTATCTTCACCGATTCTTGCTGTTGAGGTTGTAACACAACAGGTGGCATTGGAGGAGGTTCAGGTATTTGTGGAGATACATCAACTTCCATGTTTCCAACAAATCTAGGATAGTCCTGATGAATTTGCCTTTGAAGATGTCTCCTAGCAGTTGTCCAACATGCCACACAAACTCTAGTAATGCGGCCTACCTGAAAATAATGCACTTGCATTATCATTTATGAAATAAAACATACATAATTTACAAATAAAAAGACAGGACTGTTTTTATGTACCTACTACTCTATGACACTTGGAGACAAATACCGTTCATTAGAGACCTCTTTCATCAAAATTCATTCAGCCTGATGGACAATTATGATAGATGGATATCAATGGATATACATACATACTGTCAAACAACATTACCCTCCTTTCTTTAGCAGTCAGGTAATAATATATTAATATACCTAATAAGACTGTTGTTGTTAGTCTTATTTTGGTATGGTTTCCTTAGACACAAATAGCTTTTTAGTTAACTAGCAGAGGCTATTCTTTACTACTTAAGAACCTCTAAATAAAATAGGAAAATATAATACTAACCAAATGGGGTAGTGTTTGTTGAACTATAACACTTCTTTCAGGACAGTTAGGGTGCACAAGATGAGTGCGAGATCTTAGAATGGACATACCACAACCTAAGCATACACTTCTATGTCCAAACATTGGAGGTGGTATAGTCTCTCCTTCAGGTACTTGTTGTAGTATCTCAAAGCATTCAAAGCATAGGTTATCTTCAGGAGAGGCCTGCAAAAATAAACAACCATTTCAAAATCGGATTGCTAATCCATGTAAAATAATATTCTAAAACATGATAGGTAGGTACTGTGAAACAAGATTATATTCTTCACATGACAAGATTATATTGTTGCTTGTTTTTATATATGATTACTTTTGTATTTTACTAAATAATTATAACACGATAAATAGATATTACTTACCGGTGTTGGTGATATCCAGACACGAAGAATATTTGTCATGAATGCAGTCGCGTCTTGTAATAGACGCCGGCGCTGGTGTGATAGTCTCATGAAACAGTTGATACACCGTAGTCGATTATCCGCCATCGTTCACACAATAAATAAAGAGTATATATCTCGATGTTTTTGCTGATTATTATAGCTACGGAGGAACACTAGGCTCGACTCGACGTAAAACTTATAAAAATCTAAATAAGCACTGAAATCACAACAAACGAAAAAAGAATCACGAGAGCGGCAACGTCAGTGAAAAAAAGTGACATTTAATGTTATGTTACTCAAGTGAAATCGCACTTAATGTTGCCATAAACAGATTCGCAATTAAGTACGTTTTTTTACAAATTATAGATATAAATTATTGAATGTACGTATTGATGTATAGACATTAAATACTATTTAATATGTAATATGATATTAATAATTTATTAGAAATAAAATTTTATGATAAGAAAAATGTAAACAGGGAGCTTCATCTGCCAACAAACTGTTATACAGTTTGGCAGAAGTAATATATTATTATGTAAGTGTAATTACGTGAATAAATTTTATTTCAATTTATTTCAATTCAATTAATAAAATATCATTAATTACATAATAATAACATATAATTATATTTATTAACCGTAAAAGCCTTCTCCAGAATAACCTTTAGTTTATTTTACTATTGTTTTTAGTTTATACTACACTTCACTACAGAAAACTTGAAACAGTTCGTGTACGTGTACTGATTTAATACGCGGAAATTGGTAGAGTTACATTTTAGTGTATTTACTGGCAATACTTGTAATAACGAAAGGAAATTGACGATCTTGCATTTTTGCAAGTCATATAAATAGCAAATTATTAAACGTATTTTTTTCCGGCGAAGTTATGGCTTAGAATTTTGAAAGTTGTTATGAAAATTAAAGACAGTATTTTTAATTATATTTTGATTGTTGCACACTCCGAAACCATGATTGGGCTTACTCCTTTAGTAAATAATAAAAAAATAAATGAATATTACGCTAACTAAAACATTCGGCTATTTGAAAGTTGGCATTTTGCAGACCAAACATACAGTTGCCAACTGTAAGTTTGGGAAATAAAACAAAGTTATAAGAAAAGCTCAAAAAAGTTGGCAAATGATTATTCCGCGAACTAACGATTCTTCGAAACGTTAGTTGGCAAGTGATAATCGGCCAAACAATTTTCGGCGAAAGGGCAGAGAACCAGTTTTCAGTTATGGGTTCGAGGTTTATTGGTGCATGTTCTTAGGTAGATGTTACGATGGCAACTCACCAGGGGGCGCTCGAGCGTACATTTTTCGTGATAATCAATGTTGCCATTTTTCTCCAAAAATAACTTGTTCGATTTTGATGTAGTTTTAAGTTATGTGTTAGGGTTTGATTGGTGCATGTTCTTCATAAGTGTCTCACCAAGGGGTGCTGTAGTAATCATTTGCTTGTGCAAAATCAAAACTACTAGTAAGATTTTTATCCAGTTTACCCACTAGAGGTCGCTGCAGTAATAACATCTATGGTATCTAAAAATAAAAAAAAACAGAATTAAAAATTTTGAAAAAGCTTAAGACGCGTAAAAAATATTTCCGTCGTGGGCTGTCTTCACTGTTTTAAATTCGATCGTAAATAAAAAAGTATCATCAACTTCTTAAGGTCCTTGTAACGTTGTATGGGTCCCGGTCTACCCATTAAAGGGTGTTAGTACTCCAATTATTATTCGCTTTTACCACGCGGACGATGTCGCGGGCGACCTCTGGTTACAAATAAAAGCGGTCCTATAATAGATCCCTGTGGAACTTCTGATGTCACACGAACAGCCTGCACCAGACTGGACCTTTTATTAAGAAAATAAATGAAAATGTGTAAAATTTACTATGCCCAATGTTAGACAGGTGGATATTCATATTACTATGAAAAATGAATTAGTTCAAATAGTCAATACCACAGTTTTTCTTGGGATAACTCTAGATAGTAAACTACAATGGGGTCCTCATATCACAGCCTTGGCAGGAAGACTTAGCTCATATGCGGTTAGAAAGATAAGGTCACTGACTGACGAAAAAACGGCACGATTACTTTATTTTAGCTACTTTCATAGCGTTATGTGATATGGTCTGCTGCTGTGGGGGTCAGCTGCCGATATTGAGACAATATTCATATTACAGAAACGAGCTATACGAGCAATCTATAGACTCAGACCCCGTGACTCGCTGAAAGAACTATTTAAAGAAATTAATATTTTAACAGTAGCATCTCAATATGTTTACGACAACATCTTATTTGTACGGAAGAACATAGATCTCTTCAAAAAAAAAATCCGATAACCATAATTTTAATACAAGAAATAAAAATAAACTGGCAATGACAAAAATTAGACTTCATAAAGTTGGTAATTCGTTTGTAGGCAAATGTATAAAAAAATATAATAAAATTCCTCAGGATTTCGTTGACATGCCTCTTAATAAGTTTAAAATAGTAGTTAAAAAATGTTTGATGATGAAAGGCTACTATAATGTAGACGAATATATTAATGATAAAAATGCATGGTCACCCTAATCTTCTGTTGTTGGCCACTCGTATAATACAATATAAACTAATTGTAACAATGTAAACAAAACAATATTAAAAAAAAATGGATAATCTACCTGAGTTTCTTGCTGGTATCTTCTCAGGAGAACCAACTTACTGAA
>OY748313.1:6458425-6489905 GCA_963556515.1 Nudaria mundana
GTGGCCACAGTTGACGATGGCGGGGGGCTGCAGGTCACGGTCGTCGACCCGGGAATTAGCCGCAAAGAGGTCTGCGAGCATATCCGCTTTCTCATGGGCTTTCTTAGCCAGTGTTCCGTCTGGGTAACGCAGCGGTGGCAGCGAGGGCTGACAGAGGTTAGATTGCACGGCCTTGGCCAGTTGCCAGTATCCACGGCTGCCCGTGGGATGGGAAGTGAGCTCCTGACCAAGCCGCGCGATGCGCTGGGCATCCGCTCTCATAAAGGCCCTCTTGCTGGATTTTGTGGCCCGGTTGTACGCTGCTTTGAGGTGGCCCACGTTTGGGTAGCGCCCGGCTGGGCGCTACCCAAACGTTCACTGATCCAGGCGCGATATGCCGACTGTTTTTGTCGAACAGCTTTGGCACAATCTCACCCGAACCAGGGACGGGCTCTGCGGATACTGGCGACATCAGTGAAAGGGATGTAATATTTTATCCTTAAACTGATCTCGCCAGCAATCGCAGAAGCGTTATCCGAGGGAGCCTTTCCTACAAAGCAGCGCTGGCTCCAGGGGACGGACGCATAATAATCGCGTAGACCGTCCCAATCCGCTGACGAGTTAGTGCCATAGTCGTCGTGACGTTTGTACAGCACGTGCAGGAGGTGATACCTTCATGCCAGCGTGAACAACACAGTGATCGGAACTACCCAATGGGGCTCCTACCGAAACACTGTACTGGGCTGGGCGACTCGTCAGCAGTAAATCCAGCAGAGCGGGCGCGTGATCTGACCTGTCTGGTATCCGGGTGATCCCGCATACCATCTGGGTCAGACCTTGGGAGAGAGCGAACGCATGGGCGGCATTACCCGCATGATCAGTCTTGAGAGACCCCAGCCATTCAATTTCGATGACCATTGAAGTTCCCCAGAAATACTAGGTCAGCGTTCGGGAACCGCACCTGCGTTCATCAGCCGTCTCGCTGAGGTACTGCAAGAGCTTTGTTGTCTCAGAATCCCCTGTGTGGGAACGGTACACGCACACGTAGATCTGGCTCATAGAGCCATGGTCTACGTGCAGCCAAAGGATGGAATTGGAGGGATTCTCTAGGCAGCGCAACCGGCGGCAGCAAACATCCGCCCTAACGAACACGCACACCCCGGCTTTGTGTCTCGAAATTGTTCCTCGATGACATAGCCGGGGTAACACAGGTAAGACGTGTCGTCAGGGCGGCGTATTTGTGTCTCCGTGAGGAACATCACAGCGGGCCGTGCCGTCTAAAGGTGATGGTGGACGGCATCGAGGTTCGCATGGAGTCCACGGACGTTAGTGAACTCCACCTCGAAAAGTGAAGTTGTGAGGTTTCCTAGGGCCGCTGTGAAACGTTTACTTTTTTTTTTGTTGCACTGCCATTGTAGATTTTGAAGAAGAAGAAGCGTGAAGACAGGGCGACATTTGGTGCAGCAGTAAGTGACAAAGCGCAGGGGCTAGCTTCGTCTAGAACCGTGTGGTTAGGTCGGGGCCGACTCGCCGGATGTAAGGGCTCCCAAACCCCCCTGATGCAAGGCCGCCGCTACCCCACACCGGTTACCACCCGGAGCGGCGATCCCACATCAGGATTATGCGCAACATGTGGGGCAGCTTCCTGGGGTGGTTGGTCCCAGGCGGGCCCCATGACCGTGTTGCGGGCGACCGCGGCAATGCCGTTGCTAAGGGTCTCCCTGGCCGGCGAATCGACCCATACCACCCACACTAGACTCCGTTTCGCCCCCACTGGTCCCATGCCTGCTGCACCATACATCGCCCCGGGCCCGGCGGTGCAGCTGCTGAACCCCTAACGCAACCCAGCCTGGGCTGGATTACTTGGGGGGCTTTAGCACAGCTGCACGGTGGTACCTCCCCCCGGACCAACACTGTTGTACCACCTGGTACCCACGTAGGGGCCGAAGCCACTCCATAGGTACCGTAAATTAACGAGGCTCGTCCGTTGATCACCAGGTGCGCCACTAGCAGGTGAGGTCTGGGTCTGAGGGTGGGGCCCCAAAGATGTTGGTAGAGCCCCTTTCCACCCGTGTTTGCACCCCCTTGCACTGTATTTTCTATGTATACCTATTATGTATGTATTTAGAAATATTTAAGTTGTTGTGTTTATCAGTTGCCTAGATCCCATAGCACAAGCTTATAGCTTAGTTTGGGCTGGATGACGTTGTGTGATCATGTCCAACAATATTTATTAATTTATTATTATTATAAAGTTTTGGAAGTCCAATCGTAATTAATGGCTCAAGGACAAAACTTCTCTTCTGTATACTGCAGTAGGTCAAGACTCAAGATAGAAAACGATCTTCTTTAACATAAATAAAGGTACCTCGGTTCTGAACAGTAAGTTATCTAAAGTATTTGCTATATTAACGTACCTACAAAAATATGAATAAAACAGTCGAACGTAGATAACCTCCTCGTTTTTATTTAAAAGTTGGTTAATGAGCAAAAGCTTTTAAGAATGAAAGCGCACAATAAGGTAGCCAAGTACCTACCTACCTACAGCCATTGTTAAATATTATTAGATACAAAGAGATTCGTAAACGGTTGGTCCACTGTTTGTTTTGTACTCTTATCCTCAAATGAATAAATCGTATCAGCATCTCTTACTTTTAATCGTTTAATAATATGTAGCTACAAGACTGTGTCTGTCCGTAAATACCACCATAGGTACTCTCTATAAAAAACTCGGTCAAGTGCGTGTCAGGCATAGAATAATTAAGGTTCCATAATGGCCTCTCTAACTCCTAAACTAACAGAGTTATCTAAGCCGTTATAGCAGTTATAGTTTTCCTTCAAAGTTCATTACATGGACATCATGATTTATTTGAGATTTTTGCGCAACCCCTTTAGATTTTTGAGAGGGGCTCGCTGTTTTCATAAAAAAAAACTTTCTAATAACACTATAAATGCTCACATCACCATGACACTCGAAAAGCAGACTGGCGATGTTGCAGGGATGAAAAATTTACGTATTAAGTATCTATATTTAGAAATGGGGAATGTAATTTTTGTCCTACCTATACTTATATATTACTAGCAGGCGCCCGCGACTTCGTCCGCATGGTAATTTGGAACAGACAGAGGGCCCGAACTTCAGCTTAGCTGTGATGACCCGCATTATCTCGTATTACCGTTACGGGGCAGTAATATCTATCAGAAATGGGGAATGTCCCCCTTAGCTCTCGAGAACTGCTTATCCTCCAATGATGGTTGAACCCTCTATGGATAGCCCTCAATCTGGAGGCAAGCCAAAAAATCGAAAATTTGACCTAGCCCTAAGGGGTCAAAAGTTATAGGCCAATACCTATGGCGTGGTGCGGCGCGAAGCACCGCGCAAGACACCGTACTAGTCTAGTCTATATATAGAAATGGGGAATGTCCCCTTTAGCTCTCGAGAACTGCTTATGCTCCAATGATGGTTGACCCCTCTATGGATAGCCCGCGATCTGGAGGCAAGCCAAAAAAATCGAAAATTTGACCTAGCCCTAAGGGGTCAAAAGTTATAGGCCAAAACCTATGGCGTGGTGCGGCGCGAAGCACCGCGCAAGACACCGTACTAGTTGTATAGATTGTTCTAAATAGTCACTGGTTTATGGTGGGGGACCATATTACACGTATCTCCCCAACAGAAAGGTGAAGAATGACGTCTGATGAGACGTTATTCTCAATCAAACTAATCGATTTGTCAATAGTCATTTTTTTTTATTCGAAGCAGTTGATTATTATATAATTTAAAGTTGCCGACAGTTTAGGAATTAAGTATGCCCGCTGGTTGTTAATTTTCTGTGTAGAACACCTACTAGGAATCGCAAATGCGAGTTACTGTTATACTTAGTAGGCATTAACGTTAACCTCTCCAGCTATGCTAAAAGTGTTAAAGAGGGTTCACGTCTGTAGTGGACCAGGCATCGACCTCAAGTCGTCGAAACGCAATGGTAAGTAAGTGTCTACCTACCTATATACTTCCCTGTCAGAAATTCCTATTGTAGGTAGGCTCCACATAGTTTTATACGAGTACATTGAATTTGAATAAAAATTGTGTCGTATTTGAGGGCGCGAATTAAGTTAACGCCGACTAAGTTTTTAAATAAAACTTGGTGCAGAGCTACAGCTAAAACAGTAATGACTTAATTCTAAGTTTTGTGGTTCTTATATACTAGTTAAATACCATAGCATATAACAAAGCATTGAGTGAGAGAGGGTGAGAAATAACAAAAAGGTCAGCCTCGATAATAATAAATTAGAAGAACAATAAGCTTCTCATTTGACACATTGACACTTTAAATTGTATATATTTAAGTTATTGGGTCTCATTCTAATGTTACAAGTAAACTCCGTTGAGAGGGTCGATAAGTTTGTCTCATTGTTTTAAGTTAAGATATATGAGTTCTTAAGTGTTAGAGTTATTTATTGGTCGGTTCTAAAGTGTTTTATATTATTTATATTGAGTTACTAGTGGTCGCCCGCGACTTCGTCCGCGTGGTAATTTGGATTTTTTCCCGTTCCCGTCGCGCCGTGTCATATTTTGAACAATTCACACAATATCTTTATAAACTGTAGCCTATGTGTTATTCTGATGTATAAGCTTTATTATTGTAAAGTTTCATTAAAATCCATTCAGTAGTTTTTACGTGAAAGAGTAACAAACATCCACCCATACTCACAAACTTTCGCGTTTATAATATTAGTAGGATTGTAAGGACTGACATGTCTATGTTATTTTAGGTAACTTATACTTATATAAATTATACAGAGTTATTAGAAACACATGTTAATAGATACAGTTTAAGTTAAGTACAAATGAATAATATAATAATTTATGCGAGGATGGTATGTCAATAGGCTCCATACATAACTCGCGGGAGGTGACGTGATCGCAGTAAAAACGTGAAAAAATAGGAAATATAAGTAAGTATGTAGTAATATGATAGATATTAAATCACGTAATAAATGTATAAGAAATACTATAGAAATTAAACAAAAAAAAGTTTATATTTGTAAATTACGTGCAAATGACAAAGTATTTGAGCAACGACAGACGTGGGCAATTTTTCTGCACTAGTCTTCTTGTCTATGTATTAAAAGTCATTGGTTTTACATCGTAAATTCAACAATGTATGAACTTCTTGTATGAATTATTTACAAGCCTATAAAATTAAAACTTAACTTTAAAATTGGCAATTATTTTAAAATATAACTTACTGAGCATAGCAGAGATCAGTAGCGCCGAGCCATAGCCGGATAAGCACGGTAGTTAACCACAACAGTCTTTGAGCAGCCATTTTAAAATTAAAATAATTATTAAAACTTTTAACCATAAAATTATTCCAAGAAAGAGGAGAAAACTTTACAGACACCCGACATTTTTATGTTATTTCAAAACACTGGAGAACATAATAAAGGATTTTATTATTTAGTTTTTTATATTATTAATAGTTGTTTCAATATTCGTCCATTAGGACAGGCGAAAGGGCCATACTGCCAAGTCCTAAATTTTAAATTAATAAACTTGTTAAAGTAACTTTTTTTTTCACTACTAACTCGCCATGTTTATTTGGAAGAAACCCACGGACAACTTATGATGAAGACGCGGGAAAAATAACCCACAGATTGACAGATGCGCTTTAAAAAGTTACTGACATGCGCATTAGTTCCTTTCTTTCTATCAATCATATCCTTTTTAGTCTAACCAGAACATTAATTGTGACTATATTATAACTTTTTTAGCGTACCGTAGTTCGAGTCTCAGAACCCTTATCTTATTCGTCGGCCTGTCCGTCCGGCTAGGCTTTCCTCCCAAACGGCTAGTGCTAGAAAGATGTAACTTTGCATGGATTTAATTATCACGCCAACAAAGTGCCTTAATAAAATAATGATCAATATTTTTTTTACTCGCGTCTTCTTATCGTGTGGAGTGTCATTAAATCATTACCTACATATTAATCTTTTAACTAGCATTAAGACAATTTTTAACAAGGCACATCGCTTGCTGGACGGACGTGCTTCTGACTGATTAGATGGCCTGGCCAATAAGTCTATGAGTAGCGACCGCGTACTGGAAGACGCAGCATGCATGAGCCTATTGCTTTGTAGTAATCAGTAGTGCCACAAGGTGGACCAATGACCTTTTTAAAGTCGCGAGAAACCACTGGATGCGGATAGCACAGGACCAAAATTTTGTAGTGATATTTAGTGCCCTGCAGTGGGTATCAACTGATGAATGATGACATGATGATGAATCTATTTCTTAAACAAAACTAGGTCCTGGTAATTACGTATAGGTTTATAAATGGGTACAACCTTGGCACCCAGGTAGGTACCTTGTACCTACTTATAGGTAGAGCTTGTTAGATTTGTTTTGCCTTAAATCATGAAACTTCCGCTGCAGTCCATAATAAGACAATTAGGTATTTTCTGCATAGGTATCTTTTTTAGGTAAGTATTTAAAATGTCAACAATACCTAAGTACGAGTACCTACTGTATAGGCGGTCAAACCGAACACTTGAAATGTTTAGTGGGGAACTTTCATGAGCTGGTAAAACCTACCAGAAAATAAAACTCAAGCCTACCTATCAAATAATTGTTTAAAAGTAAATTAATTAGATAACTTGTGGTTTTTATAACTTAAAATATAGGAAGGTAAGTAGGTACTTGCCTAGTTTATAATAGAGTGGCGATCTTATTGAATAGATTAATAATTATTATCTAGGTAAGTAAATGATTTTGGGTTGTATAATATATAAAATATGTCATAGCTAATAAAATCGAACTTTGAAAAAAAATAATCTGTATTTACTTTATTTACAAGATAAAGTAGGTACCCGAGTTAGTTTACTTTTTAACCTACCACTATTTTATAAACTTACATAGTTCCAATTAATGTTTTATACATGGGGCACACTAAAAGTTTTGCACTTCTAGCTAATCGGAACTATTTGAAGAGAGAGCTAGTAATTAACATAAAATTTACTACTCTGGCAACGTCATTGTTTTTATTATCATCCCTCACGACAATCTTGAAAAATCGTACTTGGTATTAACAGCTCTATTTGAATGTATCAGCAGATATTTGAAGTAAAGCTACGTGTTTAAGTATCTGTAGGCTTCCACAGCGCAAAGCCAATAATAAGCTTGGTAGGTACTGCAACGTTGGTGGTTCCAGAGAAATACTGTTCCCGCAACCACTTGACCGATCCCGATACTTACCAGTTCAAAATGGGTTCAGAGTAAGTGTGATTAATCAGAAATATATTTTTAAAAACCTTTTATTATGTTCACGGAGATGCTGGGACAGGACACCTACCGTCCGCGCTGATTTCCAAAGTCAGCGCCCAAGGCGCTGCAGACCTATCTACGCCCAAGAACAGCAACCTCCATGATGGGGGCCTGAGGACAGCGGGCTAGCAACCCGCCGTCCTTACAAAAGCAGGCTGCGGGGAGGCGGGAGGATCGCTCAATTAGATAACGTATAGCTCTACAATACAGCATGCCCATACTATATGTATAGTATAGCGTAGTGTGAACGTGTTCATATGGTTGTGCTATATGCTTTATGTTATGATGCGATATACTACATGGTCTACATGGGGCACACTAAAAGTTTTGCACTTCTAGCTAATCGGAAGTATTTAAATTTCGAATGTTATATTTTTTTAAACGTTGCAACCTTCTTAGTAATAAAAAAAAACAATTGGCGGGAAATCATTTGTCAATTGTTTTTTATCACACATCAAAGTTCTACGTATGCAACGAAAATGGAATTAAGTCGAAAAGATTTTAGAGCAATGATTTTTTATGATTTTAAAAAATCTCTCTCTCCGCAAGACTGTGCCGCTCGTCTTCAAAATGCTTTTGGGAGAGAAGCACCTTGTTTGAGCACCGTTAGGCGATGGTTTGCTGAATTTGAGCGAGGTCGAGTGTGTCCCTTCGTCCAGCATACTCACCATGGAATCCTGATATTTCATGAATGCCAAAAAATAGTGCTGAAATAGTGCTAATTAGTGCCCAAAGGAAAAAAATAGTGCTCTTATACTTAAGAAATTACAGCCATAGTTCGATGAGTATGCTGGACGAATGTTTCGCCCAGCATACTCACCTCCGTTTGTGGAATCTGTGTACGCTTCAACCATAATTCATACTTTAAAAAATTGTAAACTTCTACATACTAACGTTAAATGAGGTACAGTCGTTCACACATGTTTTAAGATGAACATATTAAAAATTCTAATTGTGGGCGGTTATGTGATTGGGAATAATTGTGGTATTTTCTCACATATTAAAAACTGTCGATTAAATGCTAATTTAATTTATTTGATTTGATTTTATAAATAAATGAAATTGTAAGCGTAAATGAAATCTACTCGTATTACTTCATTGCTTGTAGGTGAAATATTTCCCAAAAAAAATGTCTGGGCACTAATATAAATAAAATTATATATATCTATTGCAGCCAATAAAATTAATAAAATAGGTACCTACCTATTTTATTAATTTTAGATCTATTTGAGATCTTGAAAATTTGTAAAAAGGAAATACGTAGGTCACACTATAAGTTTTGCGTAACTTAAAAAACATACATAGCATCATGCCTTTTTCCCCGAAGGGGTAGGCAGAGGTGTGCAAACACACCCACATCTCGCGAGAATTATACATTATTCATCAGACCCGGGAATCGAACCCGAGACCTCGAGCGTGGCAGTCCGTACATAGTACCATTATGCCACCGAGGTATTCCTTAAAAGAACTTAAAAAAAAACATCATGTTAAAACCATACCCCACATCCCGACTAATTCACCTTACAAAAAAAACAAAATCCAAATCGGATCATCCTTTCGGGAGCTACGATGCCACAGACACACACATGTTCCAATGTGCAGACGATACTTGCATAGTGTCTGCCGGGACTAGTGTTATCGAGGCCCAAAATCATCTTCAAGGGGACTTTGAGAGACTCTTAACATGGTCACATGATGCTGGGCTGGTTTTGAATGCATTAAAGACTAAGGTTATGTATATTAGCTCCAGCCAAAACAGAAAACCTTTTACTCCCAATCTTATAGCACACTGTCACGAATATTTACATAAGAATAATCTAAAAAGTTCAAATACGCCCTGTAACTGTGACCTTATTTACCGATCTTAACACGTCGAAAATCAAATGTACCTCGGTTTAACGATGGATAACCGCCTTAACTGGAAAGATCATTTTAACCTAGTGTGTAATAAACGACGATTGGCTGCAGAGGCAGCATGGTGACCTCACGTACCGTGCGACGCAGATCGTTGCCGGGCATGGATGCTTCGGTAGCTATCTGTTTCGCATGCATCGTGAGGTCACACCCCGGTGTCAACACTGCGAGGTTTCTGACGACGACACCGCACTCCATACGTTGGTGGAGTGCTCAGCGTGGGCGAGCCAGCGCCGGGACCTCGTAGTGGGTCTGGGCGTGGATACCCTCTCGCTGGAGACCATGCTTCAAGCCATGGTCTCCAGCCGGAGTAGGTGGAACGCGGCGGTGTCCTTCTGCGAGCAAGTCATGCTCGCGAAGGAGGCGGCCGGGAGGGGGCGGGAGCGTACCCTCCCCGCCGAGTTCCGTAGTCGGCGGCCAGGGCGCCCCAGACTCCGCGACTACGCCCAAGACTATCGACGCGGGATAAAACCCTTCCCCAACGACGCGGGATTCTCGTCGCGACCCAACACCCGAAGAGACCACAGAGGTGGTCAAAGTCCGCCGGGCGCCACTGGACATACCCTCTGCTAGTAACCAGAGACGCCCGGCAACGGACGTTAGAGCGGCCGCGGCCTTGGGCCGCGGTTTTAAAAAAAAAAGTGTGTAATAAACTAAGAGCAATACTAGCAAAATTTTCTATAATTAAATATAAAGTTCCTTATAAAACCCTCCTCATTCTCTATAAATCGCTAGCAGGATCCATAATTTCATATTGATTATCAAGCTACGGAAGGACTCGGACTTGAGGGGCTCGTGGCCTAATGGTAACCGACAATATTAACACATTGCCAAGGTTAAGCAACATCGACTCAGGCCGGTCTTAGGATGGGTGACCATTTCTTAAGACACTGAGACCCCTCCGTGCCTCGGAGAGCACGTTAAGCCGTCGGTCTCGGTTGTCATACAAACATCTATATGGCAGTCGTTAGGGGTAGTTGGAGCCCTAAATCGAAAATCCGACCGGTCTAACTATAGAACTTCGATATCGCCCATGGGTTGTGAAGGTCAGATGGCAGTCGCTTCACAGAAAATATCAGTTCAGCCGAATCCTAGTTAGACTGGAAAGCCGACCCCAACTGAGTTGGGAAAAGCCTCGGTGAATGATATCAAGATACGGAAGGACATTTAAAAGCCACCTTGACCAAATATACGTACTTTAATTAAGAATCCTAAAAGAAATTGTTCCTGAAAATATAAAAAAGAATTACACAAATGACTATCATCAACTCTTCCAGTTCTGCAACATAATACCGATACATGAGAAAGTGAAATTTTAAAAACCCTAAATCATCGGGGGACACTAATCGTGTAACCCTAGTGTCACTAATAAGAAACTTTCACTACCTCGCTATACGAACCTGTACACCGACCAGTAAACCAACTTCCTGTCCCTCAAAGATAAAATCACCAACAAAAATTTAAAACGAAATCTCAAAAAATATTTTCTTGCAAATTAAAATAAATAATTACTGAATGTGACTTTTTAGTGATGGAGCATCCTGTATAGTCACAGCTATACGCTTTACTATGGTACCTACATCTATGTGTGGCTGTTGCTCGAAGTGGCGGCGGCGGTTGCATCCAGTGTGGTGTCGACTCACTCGTCACCGATATGGGCCAACTTTATATTTTTCTACCTCCCATGATAATATTCATTAGGTGTTTAATGTAAAATATTGTGCTTAGAATACCTACATTAGAATTAATAAGATTGACGACCCGAATGCACGGTAAAACTCGAAGGAGTTTTTGTTGCATCGTATTATTGCAATTCATATGTATGTGTTTTTCTTGTAAGATTTTTATAAATAAATAAATAAACATATAAAAGATTGTTATACAAAATGTAAGTTATTAGAAAGTTTTGAACTCGACTGTTCTAAATCTAATGTTATGTAAAAGTTTACAATTAAATTTAAGGTGTTCTAGGTCATAAGTCAAGCTAAAATTGGACTGATATTGGGCACTATTTCAAGCACAATTTTTTAAGCCGTAAATTGTACCTATAGCTCGTTCGGTATTCGCGTAGTGAAGTGTGTATGCATACTCACTTAACGAAGCCTATAACTCCGGAGTTATTAGAGCACCGTTTTTTTCTTTTTGGGCATCATTTGGCACTATTTGGGCACAATTTTTTTAAGTATGAATTATGGTTGAAGCGTACACAGATTCCACAAACGTAGGTGAGTATGCTGGGCGAAACCTTCGTCCAGCATACTCATCGAACTATGGCTGTAATTTCTT
Source organism: Nudaria mundana (assembly GCA_963556515.1). Taxonomy (NCBI): domain Eukaryota; kingdom Metazoa; phylum Arthropoda; class Insecta; order Lepidoptera; family Erebidae; genus Nudaria; species Nudaria mundana. Next base: position 6,469,926 of record OY748313.1, read on the forward strand.
AAGTATAAGAGCACTATTTTTTTCCTTTGGGCACTAATTAGCACTATTTCAGCACAATTTTTTGGCATTCATGAAATATCAGGATTCCATGGTGAGTATGCTGGACGAAGGGACACAGTCGAGTTTCTTTACATGACGAATTTCGTGAAGGGCGGCCTTCAACTGCCGTCAACAAAAATAATGTGGCTCCTGTTAAGCGGTTAATTGAAGCAAACTCGCGGATTACCCAAAATGTATCTTCAAGCGCGTCTACAATATCCCTAATTTTTCCAAATCAACAAGAAATTTCTGATAATATCGAAATTCCCTTTTGGCAAAGGTTTAAGCACCATGAAAAATTCTATTCCAGTTCTAAAAAGAATCGAGGTGCGAGACCCTCTGTGGCTCAATGTTTAGCCTCCTGTATCGGTCAAGTAGTCCGGGAAAATACCTTTAGCGCTTGGGAACAAATGTTAACCTTCCCATATAGAATCCTACACGTAGAGAAAAGGCCGTTGACATCTTTGACGGTCCAAATCAAAGAAAATTGTACAAACAATTTTAGCATTTTAAATTCAAATTCAATCCACACTCCGGCCCCTGATTATTCCCAGGCTAAGGAATTAAAACTTAGAGACTTAGAGAATAAAGTAAGGGAGGGCGACATCAGTGGGGCGGCAAGACTACTTTTTAGTAGCAACGTGCTGGCTCCTTATTCTGCAGAAACCTTGACGGGCTTGCAGAGTAAGCACCCACCATCCGCAGCTGACCTCTCTTTCCCTGATCCTCCGAACAACGATACAGAAAATCTTGAAACCACTGCCAAGGATGTGCGCACAGCTGTTGACTCCTATCGTTTTGGATCAGCTGGTGGACTTGACGGTCTGACACCACAGCACCTTAAGTATCTGTTGTGTCCGAGCGCCCAAGGCTGGCTATTTTCTGGCCCAAAGAATAAGTATCGCCATACAAGGTGGCAACACAGCCAGCATTCTGGGAACCTTCCCAGTTGGCAATGACGCGGAGGATTTTTTAAACGATATTTTTTAGTGTAAATATTTTTAGTCTATAATTGAGCGGAGTGAGCCGAAGGCGAACGGAGCTCCCATACAGCGACTCCAATACGATTAAATGTAACGCTGTATGTCAGTAACTACTTGGCGGATTCTAGAAATTTTTGAAGTAAATTAAACTAGATTTAAGTGCAAAAAATGTGACGGCGTCAGAAATTAAAAAAAAGGCGCCAAAAAAATATTTATTTGAGGAACCAAAATTTACATGTTAAACCTATGGGAGAAATTTCACGCGCTTTTTGTACTGTTACCGAAAACACTCCGCTCAATATGCAGCAGCGCAGGGTGACGCCACGCCAGCGTAGCAGCACCTAGTTATATGTATTGTATGTTGTAATTCTTATTGTCAACCGATGTGAAATGTCAGCGTCAACTGTCAAGTGTCAAGTCAAGTATTGTAGTAGGTACAAAGTCGATACAAGTGTCTGTGTTTACTGTTATGTTGATGGTTTTGTTGTGTTGCTGCTCGCTTTCTTTTTTTGGGATCGTCTTTAAATTATTGTTTCGTGTTATATTATTTACGTATACTATTTTGTGTTATCCTGTGGTGTAATAAATTAGGATTGTTTCAAACTCATCCTCGGCTAAACGTAGACAAACTTTCCTATTGTACCTACATTTATTAATTGGAGTTGGTTTTAGACTAGATTATCGTCAATAGCCATGGGTGAAAGTATTCCAGTTAACGGTATAAGCCCAGATTATGTAGCCTATCACAACTATTGTTTTGGATGTCTATGCCATATAAAGGAAAACCAAATAAAAAGTTATTCATTTCATACCGACCCTCTCAAGGAATTATTACAGGTAGGTAGGATTGCTTGGCAAGTACCAATAACATTCTAATTAATTGCCACAAACGCAGTTGTCCCTGCAGGTGTAGAAAGTCCTACATCTCGGCAGGTAGCTTGCTCTCACGTTCAATCTGCAAGAGACGGATGGTTATATGGTTATGACCTATAATTTAGATGATCCTAGATATCTTGTGGGATCTCCTTAATGGCTATTTATTATTGGTGGCAAATTGAGCAACGGATAACTACTAATTTAACACCGGTACCTACTACCTGTAACTACAAATTTTTTACTTTACTTTTCCAGATGGAGAGTATATTCCTGTGTTATCTGTGCAGAAGAATAGCACAACACACAGAATTGTTTATTCAAAATGTGCAAAATAATAAAATATTAATGAAAAGTTTTTCAAATGTAAGTCATCTAAATGGTTGTACTACAATTCTGCAACTAAAAATAACCGAGTTGCATGCCAGCACTGCTCAAAGTATTTTATTGTTATTGAGTTATATATATAAATAAACTTACATTAGTCTAGAATCCTAGATGTGTGTGTTTGGTCTTTCAGGTGATGGATGTGAAGTTAAAATCACTGCAGCTCCAAACTCGACCACTAGTCAATCTAAAACAAGTGTCATATGATGTAATAGAATTGACAGAGCAAAATAGTGGCAGTATTGAAGAAACCTTCTGTGTAGTTAGTACGAGACAGGAGAGAGTAGATGTTGAAATCAAAATTGAGATAAAACAAGAGACAGACTTGTCAGAAACTTCAGAGGCAGAGTTTATGAATGAGGATGATGGTTTGTACATATAAAAGAATTTATTCCATAACACCTATATATAATAATTGTCATGCATTTTTGTTTTGAGTGAATTAAGAAACCTTTTCGAAAAAGAACCTTTCAAGCTGCCAAGGCACCTTGGTAATTAAAAAACAAAGTAACTTAGGCTGAATGAACCAGCATCCAATCCCTTACCTACAGATGTAACATTGTTGGTCATAATTATAGACCAATGTAATTCGAAAGATTTGCTGTAGATGGCTCTTGTGTCTCCCTAAGACGTAAAAGATGTGATAAGGGTAGTTAATTTTTGAAAGCAAAAAAATTATAGTAGAATGAAACCCGAAATGAAGAGAATGAAATTGGAAACGAAAGATTATGTAAAAAATTCAAATAACCAAGTTTTTTGTTTTTATTCTTATCTTTAAAAAAAAATCAGTTTACAAAAAAAAAAAAATTTGTAAAAGAAGTAAAAAACCAAAAACGAGGTTATGTGAAAAAAGTGTAAATACTAAAGTTGCCATTTAACTTTTTTTCATAGGAGTTTTGCTGGAAATTCAGATAAACCTAATTTTACCCTTAAAAGACTCCCTCCTACTTCCCGAACTCAGATCGCCCGTAATTTATTTTTCCTTTCATTTTTATCATATTATTATCTTACGTTTTCAATGGGTTTCATCCGACTATAATTTTCTTACACTTTTTATTATTTTTTAATACTTCTACCCTGGACTATGTGTATTTTTAAGGAAATGGAAGCTTGCAAAATTCTTCAAATAATATTTTAGTATGAATTGGAAAACGATAGGTAGTCCTTGGGGTGGATTTAAACGACCGGCTGTTCCCTGATTAGGACAAAACCCTCTACTTTGTTTAAATAGTGCCTGTAAAGTTTCTCACAGCCTACCATTATGTTTTAAGTATTAGTTAGTATAAACTGTGATAGATGATGCCTCTGTTAAAACGCGACACCCTGAGTCGCGATACTGATAATATCTATTCCGTTCATATATATGAATGTAAATTTAGATAGTTATAGTCGTGAATTTATTAAAAAAATAAACTGACAAGTCCGTTTATTTTCAATGAAATTCAGAAATTCTCATAACGTCATCTAGTCCAAACTAAGCTATAAGCTTGTGGAATGGGATTTTTTTTTTTGGTATAATCTGCGATCAGTCAAAGTGGAATGGGATTTAGACAACTTGTAAACATACTCGTATATTTCTAAATACATAGATACATAATATATGTATATAGAGAAAACACCCAAACTCCGAAACGAACATTTGTGGATCACACAAATATTTTAATCGACCCGGAAATCGCACCTGAGACTCCGTAGTGAAAAGCGATGCACTACCAACCAAGCCCCAGAAGCAGTGTTGGTTGAGCATGCCCCTGGAACCCTGGAAAGGGCACAGTTTCTGGTTCAAGTCCCCACCTCGTTTTAGCAATTCATTATTATAATATTTTTTAAAAACATTTAGATATTTAAAAAGTTTAAACACTGTTTTTAAAAAAAAATATTTTAGAATTTTCCGGAAAGAATATGAAGGAGGACGACGACCTTCCACTCAGTTCTATAGTTAAAGAAGAATTGGAAATAGAAACTGTTGACAAACAACTAATAAATATGCCTAAAAATCTAAAGAAGAATAATAAGAAAGCTCCAAAAAGGTCTTCAACTGGTATGTACTTTGTACCAAGCACAACATCACTACTATAAAACAAAGTCACGCCGCGTATGTCTGTTTGTAGAACTGAATTGTATAGATTTTCATCTGTTTTTAATAGATCTAACAGCAACATGTGGGAGATTCAGTTGATAGCCGATACAATTTCAATTTTTTTTGCAAAATCAAGAGAATTTTATTCGTTTGACCTTCCGTCGCGTGCGCAACATAAACCAAGATCCCAAAAGCTCCAATTCACCCGTGGTGCACCTGCTAGTCATCAAATGAGGCTCTGGCTTACATTGTCATAAGTCTCCCATTAGCATTAGCAATAAGCTTGCCCTTTTTAATGTGGGACTAACAAAGCTCCCAGCGAATATTAAGCATTTGTCTCTGTTTAGCTATTTATCTAGAAGTACAAAAGAAAACAGGTAAATTTTTTTAAAAAATTATGGCAAAAGGGATATTTACCAAAATATTTTTTTATATTTCTGTATTTCAAAGCAATGAGTTTGCTACTATTGTACGTATGTAGTTGTATTCTATTATTCTTAAATATTTTAAATAGCAATTATAAAAACTTGTTTGCAATGTTTTTTTTAATTAAAATTATAGAAATTCCTGAAATTAAAATCGAATACATATCAACAATGCAATGTATGGAGGAACGTAACATATTGTCTAAAGACCCGAAGTACTTGGAAAGTGTTTACAAATGTACTGACTGTGTCAAAGGGTTCACTTTTAAAGCGAGCTATGATACACATATGGAGAAACATGATCAGGTATGTTAGAAAATGGCTGATGCCCGCAGTTAAAATAAAAAAGAATTGACTAAGCGAGTGAAGCATTTCGAGATTGGTCAACTTTTCTTTCGTCTTTCTGTCAGTATCTCTGTTCTGGGCTAGCGGCCCCTATGTCTTTCTAATCTTCTGGAAACTTAGCACAAGTGTTTCTTGATTAAAAAAAAATTATTATGAGATTTTTTGCTTGGTAAAAGCCCAAATTATGTTTTTAATGTCGCGAGGTCTACTGTACGACCATTATATGTGGGCGACCCCTAGTTTATAGATTAATAAAGACCTGGGGAGTGTTGCCAACATTGCCACCAATTTATAGTTTATTAAATGTTTGTTTATGGCCACACCAGGGGTCAACTTGAACTCCCTCTCTTTCTCCTTCACCGTCGCTGTGAATAGATGTCTGTGTTTTTATATTCCAATAAACGAATGTGCTTCACCAAAAATTTTCTAGCTATTTATTGTGCAACGACCTTGACCAATCTCTATCATATGGGTAATGCTTATGCCATACCTTCCAAAAATCTTGCTTTATTTTAGAACAAATTTGCCAGAATTCTCTATCTACCACGTCTATCAAAAAAGCTCTTAAATATAAGGCCGCTATTTGTCTCTTTGTCTCTATGTTCTGTACAATAAATCTTAAATATTTAATTAGATTAAAAAAAAAACAGTACGGATTTACAGTGGTTAACAAAAAGTTATAATATTTTAATATGAATACTTATGTATTTATTTTTGTATTTTAAAGCAAGAGTTTTCTACTATTTCTCAAATATAAAATAAAAGTGAAAGCGAATTGTCATAATTCCCTTAAATATTATTTGTCTGTTACATGTTGCAGAGTGTAGGAGATGTTGAGTGCAAGATATGCAAACTGAGAATGGAGTCTAAAGATAAACTGGACCGCCATCTTAGATATCATTTGATGTAAGTTACGCTGCATCCTATTTTTATTAAGTCCGCTACTTTTATTAAGTCCTATGTACTTACCTATGTACTTATTGAGCGAAGCTCAATCTTAGGCGACTCATGTATTTCGTTTGTCTGCATACTCCTACTAAACGCCTGAACCGATCTCCTTTAAACTTGACCACAGTGATAATGTGTGGCGTGAGGGTGGTTTAGAACATAAAAATTGAAAATCGTACATACCATCGAGGAATAATCACCGAAAAATACAATGGTTGTCGTTCGAAAATTTAACACTTCGCTCAGTTTTTTGCAACAGCAGTATGCCTAGTTATCTCTTATGTAACACGCCGTTTTTCACTTTGGTTGGTGTTGAGTGCGAGTTCATACATTTCTTATTTGTGACTGTTAAGTGATTAGTAAAATCGGTTGCACTCGCGCTTAGCATTTTTGACGGTGTGTAAACCGGTCTTGTTGGGTTATTTCTAATAACTTGTGTAACATTTGAATGCTCGTTCGGGTGAACGTTTCTGAATGTACGTACCTATTATATTATAAATTGTGTGTAGTTGAGTAAATTGTATGTCGCACACTGCGGTTCGCTGAGTGGACGACTATTTAACTTTGCCTACATTGTTTAAAAACCATTATGTGTACATCATTGAGTTTATATATTATACCAGAGGAGGGGAATAGGGTTAATAATTCACGCAGGAGCACATTCCCGAAATAAAAAGTAGCCTGTATTAGGTACACCTTATTACATCGGCTATGTTTCATATGCATTTAGTGATGTTGTGAATTTGGCATTGCACACAGACACTTCAATTTTATTTATCTGTATGTATGTATATGTATGGATAGAGGGCGAGTGTCTCTGGATGGCTAAAGCTCGGCGACGCCACGGGGCAATTCTCTAGGCGACCCACCCGAGACTCCCGGCAATGGACTGGCTGCGGCTTCAGGCCATCCATTTTTCTGCCGATACAATAGAACAGAGCTTCGTCCAGTAGCTTAAGAACAATTTGAGGATGAGATTGGCTACTTATAACACATTTTAAACGTAATCCAAAAAAGTAATCGAGTTAGGCTAGGAGCTTACTTACTAAAATATACTTACATAATTTTAGCCGATACAAGTGTCCCGAATGCGGCATCAATCGTAGTTGTCGAAGGACTATTAAGGAACATTACGTCACCTGTCACTTAAGGACCAATCAAAAATATACTTGTCAACAATGTATGAAGGATTTCAAGTAAGTCCCACAAATGTCTGTTTTTATTTACTCGCTCGTTGCATCCCTCCGATTGATATACTAAAAGAGAAAATGCGTGGGTATCAGTTTTATACTGCTTAAATTTCAAGCAGCTGGATTAAAAGACTGAACGAGGGAAGCTTCCACATTCCACATCTTTCTGTTTGTTTTCGGTAACCCCAGAAGGTATTTCCAGTGGCGCCTGGCGGTCTCTTTCACTCTACCTAAAATATTTACCATCTTTAACAGCCAGCAACCCTTATTTGCGGCCAGATTTAATTAAGCAACCGTATATCATAATAAACAGATTTTTTTTTTAATTTGATATATAAATAATAAATGTACGTTATGAACGTATAAATGCATCAAAGTCATAACTGCTTACACCTGGCTGCGAAGAGGTGCGGTCAAGTGCGCAACGGCAACCGTGATTTTTCAGAGTCTTTATATATATTGCCGTGAAGTGGACGATATTTTATTTAAAAAACAAGTGAATGAATTTTTTTTCCGAAAAATCAATTAACAATAATTTAATAAAAAATACTAGCGGCCACATTTTAATAGTCAACCTGGTAGATATATATTCTCCTAATCATAAATAGGAGTAAAAATTTCTTTTTTAGCAAACACTCGATGAGTGCACTAATTCTGCAGCGGGATCTAGTACTATGAGTTGCTCCGTGTTCATGGCGTGTGCTGCTAAAATATCGGGTACTCGAAACAATATTACACGGCTAATATCCTGGTAATTCTAATAGAAATGACCAAGCTATATGCTATGATGCTTTATATTATAGCGTAGGCTGAACGGAGCGTTAGAATTTAAATACCTATGCATGTAAGTAATACGCGGTGTTGTACCCACAGACGTCCATCGTCACTCCGCAAGCACGTGGCCGCGCGTACGTGCTTAGGGGGTGCGGAGCGCGTGACGTGCGCGTACTGCGTGCGTACGTGCGTCGACAAGGCCGTGCTCAAGTCACACATGATGCTGTGAGTATTTACTTATATTATTATTCATAGGTACTAATAATTTTATAGAAGAATATTTGATTGTTTGCATTGAATATTCTCAAAAATACCTTTTAAACCTTCCTTGAACTTCTAGAAATATAGCCTTTCTCTCGAGTTTTTTACCGTGGCAAACGAACCGTAATTCGTAATTCATATAGATATATTCTTTGAAACCAATAAGCTATACCTAATTCTCTCAGATATTGTATAATTCGCAAAAATCAGCGGCCTCCTTACACGGGTAACCCTAAACACTGCCCTGCGAATACTTTATAAGTTTAGTAAGGGGAACTGTGTCCTAGTTGTCACAAATTTGATATTTATATCCCTAGCACTTAAGTTATTTTAACGTAAGTATTAATCGTATATATTTGATAAAAATTAAACCAAAATCAACAGACGCATTATAGTCCCTTCTCAAAAAAAAAACTAAAGTGTAGCATGACAACTAACCCCTTGCATAGTAATAGTGTCCTAATCTTGTCATATTATCATTGTCGCAATTTCGCGCATTTTTCTTACCAGTGCATGCTAAATTAACGCACAGCTTACAATGGATGCGTTCATTCTTTCAAGGGGGAAGGTATACGCTTTTATAATAAATTGCCTGAATCGGTCCTTTGTATGCCCGACAATAAATTTAAAAACTTTATAAAGACCACTTTATGTCAAAAAGCATATTATAAGACAGTTGATTACCTTAATGATAAAAGTGTCTGGCTTGAGCATGGTGCAGGCGCCTCCTAAAATGCCGTAATTGTAGCATATTGTACTTAGGCGACTATAATAATTTTTTTGTTGTATTATACACTCTTTTTGATTTTGACACGAGACCAATGTACATTCGTCCACATTTAGTCTTAAGAAAATGTGTAAATGAGTCAATTATTTGAAAAGAGTGACCGAGAGTTTTATTGCCAGGTTCTTTCTCTCGGTTCTACTTATTGCTTTGCGAATCTGGCAGTACATGTAAATATAGAAGCAATGACATTTTTTATTTTAAGTACTTACTGACGTTTGTAAGAGCCATTTATTGACCTATACAAATAAATAAATAATTTCATTTCATTTCGTTGTAAGTCAAACATAAAGTATCTTCAGTTTCATCCTCTTTTGACTGATAAACCTGCTCCTTTTTGTTCTTGTTCGAGATTTTTTGCTTTTTAGGCACCTTTTACTTTTGTGAGGTTATGCTGCTCTGCTAGTATTTTTGAGTGAAGTGCCAGGTATTGCCATACAGTACAGTTGTCCTTGCCACAACTTGCCCCTCAGACAATGTGACAATTAGTCCAGCATGTAATAAGAATAACATTAAAAATCACAAAATTTATTCCAAGTCAGAAAAAAATTATTTGTGCAAGAATTAACAAAATACATAATACCTAATTATTTACCAAAAAATATGTAAAAATAATTATAATAGGCTATAAAATAGGTATTAGTGACATGAGTTCTGATTTCTTAAGTTTTATTTCTATTGCTTAAAAGGTTTTGGAGATTATGGCATTGTGACAACGAAGACACAGTTCCGCTATATTCGGTTCTTGCATCTTATTGATCGAAGTGAGCGAAGCTCAATCTTAGGCGACTCATGTATTTTGTTTGTTCGCATACTCCTCCTAAACGCCTGAACCGATCTCCTTCAAACTTAACACAGTGATAACGTGTTGCGTGAGGGTGGTTTAGAACCAAAAAAAATTGAAAATCGGACATACCATCGAGGAGTAATCACCGAAAAGGCGAAAAACACTTCGCTCAGTTTTTTGCAACAGCAGTATGCATTGCATACCTAGTATTTTTTAAACTACGTTTTGATGGCTCTACATCAAAATTAAATAGTCCAGTCTTATCGCATAGTCAGTGAGCTATATGGTCTCGGTGTAAATCAGGTCACCCCAGCTCCTGAACTAACAGTAGAACACAGTCTACCGTCTTCGTGATTATTTTTTGTATCAAAAAAGTGAATATAAAAAAAGTGAGTGATTATGTTTTTACAGTAAACACGCTAAGGAAGTATCGGCAGTAGAAGCAAGCAACAGATGTATTTGCCCAGCGTGTGGTATGGGGTTCAAAACTCCTTCACAACTACGGAACCACAGTACCAAACATTTAGAGAGACGGGAACATTACTGTGTTGAGTGTGATAAGTGAGTTGGTTTTATATCTATACCTACTCACTAATATTATAAAGTTGAGTTTGTCTGTTCTCTAATATAATTTTGTTTTACTTGCAGAAGTTTTAAAACTGAAGCTGCATTGAAAAAGCATTTGAAAACTGTCTCTACTCATGTCAAAAATAGAGAACTGCCGTAAGTATCTCGTTATCTAGCATAATTATAAAGAGAAAGAGGAAGAGAGATAGAGAGAACGAGAGAGAAAGAGAGAGAAATAAAACGGACAGTTGTTGTTTGAATACCTTCTTATTAATGAAGATGTTATTGTAATCGATAGTTCAGATCAGAAACTTTGACTAGCCGCATACCTACCTACCGCATGGGCTTGCTCGCGAGCGTGTGGCCTCGCGAGGCAGCATCATTAGTTTGCCAACTTTCGCCCGAGGCACGTCTACACCATCCGACCTATTGACTCGCGAGGCTCCCGCGCGGTCACATGCGTTAGATGGATACGAGGCTAATGCCGTACCACAAATAAAATAATACTAAACTTGTACAGATTCTAGCAGACTATTGTTTGCGTGAAATACCAAATAGAATATAAAGTAAGGCCACCGAGATAATTTTTATAAACAAACGGACTTAGTAAAAGTTACATTAAAATAGCGAGCGTTTATTATCTCTGTCCTTATCACTCGTACGCAGTTATGGTGTAAGTTGGTCGACGAGAGTGTCGTTGTGTGTTTCGTGGTACAGGAATCATTTACTACCGTAGTTGTCACGAATTCATACATGTCATAAATACGTCTGATTCGGACGCTTTTAACGAATCTTCTCTCCATTAGAATAAGAAATTTATAAAAAGTATATAATTTATGAGAATAAGAAATAATTATCTAAGGATGTGTAATAAAACTGCTTCATACAAAATGTTATTAGTTTTTATTATTTATTATTTTTGCGGATTGTTTATGGGAAATGAAACATGTTATTTGTAACATACTGTAATTGAATATATTTATTTACAACAAGAATTATAATTTTAACATTGTCTTTATAAAGGCGGTGAGCACTCGGACCCCATGACCCCAGTGTCTCAACCCCAAACGGCTCAAATATGTAATCATTTGCTAGGTTAGCATATTTACGCCGTTTAAGGCCTTCAGCCGATGCAGTGCAAAAGCAGCGCCGGCACATCCGGATGTGCTTGGAAGGTGTGAAGGTGCTAAGGTGTCAACGCATGTAGCGTCCCACACCAAAGGCCTTCCCATCTTCCACGGTAGCAACGACATACCGTCCGGGCTCTTTCCATCGCTTCGTGCTAAACCATTTGGTTCACGTACGGCCGGAAGACCTGCGGTGGAAAGAGCCCTACGAATTAATTTAACTATTATTGGCATTGGTATCTCACTTTACATTAATTATTTTAATCGACTGGGTTTTTGGTCTATACATTATATGGCATTGTCATTTTTATATTAAGTACTTTATTATACAATACGATGCTTTAATTTATTAAATAAAAAAAATTTAAACCTCCAAAACTTTGTTTACATTTTTCGTTTTAGTTTCGCTGGCCTTACTTTAGTGTAGGTTAAAGGTCAATTCCCACGTGATATTGATGATTTAGGCAACACTGACACTGACATTGTGGGGACATTTCCTAGAAAGTGTATGAACAGCGACTATACAACCAATAGACACCTATTGTTTAATATTTTACAAACAAACAATTCTGGCAGCTAGCTGTAGGACTAGCGGGGAAGAGGCGAGAAACTGCTTTTTGATTGGTCTTACAAATGTCATACCGATAACGCTCGATCGTAAAATAGTAGTGTTAAGGGACGGGTTTAATTAGTACGATCTATATTATCGACATTGTTTGTAAGCAATGAAACAAGGGTTATATTATATTAATAATATTTAAATATGTATATTTTTCAATAACTACAGACAAAATAAAACATTAAAAGTACAACCGAATTGAGAGGCCAAAACCTCAACATACCATGTGTGTAAATAAAGCAGCCGATATTTAGTTATTAACTCTTAATTAGATCACCTTCTACTGTCCAGCAAGTTGTTTACTACCTTAGTGGTATAAAAATATGAATGTACATAGAAAGGGTAGTTCTCCTTGTATGCATCTATTATAAATTGAATCAATAATAATGTATCAAAACGTATGTATGTACCTACATCTCCCATTTTCATTCAAGTTTTACTATTAAAGTTTTACATAATATGCACATTCCAATTTTATTAGAAATTGTATGTATATTCGCGCGCTATGAGGGATGGAACCTTGTCAAAGGAAATTGAAAATGACAGTTTTCAAGTATCGTTAGAAAAATAGTTATGAATATTATAAAGATGGAAAGTCTGTGAGGTTGTAGGGGGTACTAATCCCTGGATCTACTGAACCGATTTTAAAAATTGTTTTAGCACTAGAAGGCTATATTATTTGTGAGTGTCATATGCTATACATGGGTACATATATATATTTATAATGTATTCTGAGTGATTGAAATATCTATCAACTGCCAGATTTATTTCGCGTGATTGACTACTCAAGATTTTACCCCTTTTTTCACTCATTGTTAATTAATCACTAAAACAATCATATACTTAATATGATATAAATTTCGCATCTAAAATTAAACTCGTCCAAAAATCCAGCCGTACTAAAAACACAACTTCATCTCATGAACTTCGACATGAGTTTGCCGGCGAACCACATACGTCTCAGTTCGAAAAGGTCGCATCCTATTCTCATCGCGCGCGGATTATAATGAAACGGACATTTTTTATGAATGATGATATGATTTTTTATGAAATTTTAGGATCTGCAACATATTTATGTTGCAGATCCTAAAATTTCATAAAAAATCGATAGCAGCATTTTCATATTTACCCACATCCCTAGCGCGTAACCTAACTAAAGAGATAGTGTCAAATGCACGTGTGTAAGAAAGAGATATGAATATTGCAATTCGTTGCATGTACTCTACGCCAACCAGTATAAAATGAACTTCGTCAATTCTTTTACGGAACAAAATGTAGATAAGATAATGTATATATTTAACTTACCGATGAAATGAAATTCCGTCTTTGCTAAAGTTTGATGTCTACGTATTAATACGACACCATTTTATTGTGCAAGTAGGCATTTTTATATTTATTTTATAAATATTACACAAACGCGGAAGTGTTCGCGGATCACGTACGTGGTTAGCACTGGTTGATTGATTTCTAATGCAAGCTTATATTATGATTTATTCGCCGGAACTATTGCCAGAAGTGCGTCGCCTGTAATGCGGTGTCTATTGGTTGTATAGTCGCTGTGTATGAAAGAATGTTTTACACTGATACTGAACTGTGCCGCAACTGTGTCCGAACTAGCGCATTACTGACATGTGTGTGTCGATTCACACATTCGACACAGCGTGTATGTACACTGGGGTACTTAACTACCCAATAGGGTGTAATTGTTTGACAGACACAATAATTTTCAGTTGTATTTTTTATATTCACAAGGACTCCCAATGGCCTTACATTAATTTCGAAATTACATATTATAGTTATGGAATCGGCATCCTTCCTAAGTACCAAGAGGCCCCCTATCGACAGACGTAAAAAAATTGTGACGGTTTTTAACGCCAGTTGGGTGTTAAGCAGGCCTTAGGCAATGGTCAATCTGACGCTATGAAATTAGAAGAATATCCTTTGTATTGTATGGTTTCCCAGGTTTAGCTGTTTGCATTGTGAGAAATGTTTTTCGAACCGCCGCGATGTTGATGGACACATGAATCGTATGCATCTCAACAATAAACCATTTACATGTGACCAATGTGACAAGGTAACCGTTATACAGTTTAATTTCACAAATCTTCTTAACAGTTTACACGTGATGGAGTAAACAAACGTCCTGTTCAAATCAATTTTATATTTTAGGTACTTACCCACTCATTTTTAAACTCCAGTGTTTCACTCATTACTGAAAGGAAGTGGGTTATCCATTGGCGAGCATAAAGCTCGGTGTACTGTGCACGGCGCTCGCGCGTTTCAGGCTCTGTGTTAATTCGTTTACAAAAAAATTGCGGTGATGCGACGTCGTTTACACAAAGCCTTAACTGTTATACTCGTCCGTTTCCGCCGTGAGTCAACTGTTTAAACCGCTAATGAAGCACCTAAAAGTCTGTGAACTTTCGCACTGGCTCGTTTTGCTTGAAATTCAAGTCCGTGGTGCAAATTAAAAACCGCCAGTAAAGCATGGTACACTAATGGATCACTAACTAGCCGAACGGTCTAAACCGCTGGGTCACGGCACGATTAGTTTATTTTAGCTACTTTCATAGCGTTATGTCATATGGTCTGCTGCTGTGGGGCTCAGCTGCCGATATTGAGACAATATTCATATTACAGAAACGAGCTATACGAGCAATCTATAGACTCGGACCCCGTGACTCGCTGAAAGAATTATTTAAAGAAATTAATATTTTAACAGTTGCTTCTCAATATGTTTACGACAACATCTTATATGTACGGAAGAACATAGATCTATTCAAAAAAAATTCCGATAACCATAATTTAAATACAAGAAATAAAAATAAATTGGCAATGACAAAAATTAGACTTCATAAAGTTGGTAATTCGTTTGTTGGCAAATGTACAAAAATTTATAATAAAATTCCTCAGGATTTGGTTGACATGCCTCTTAATAAGTTTAAAATAGTAGTTAAAAAATGTTTGATGATGAAAGGCTACTATAATGTAGACGAATATCTTAATGATAAAAATGCATGGTCACCCTAATCTTCTGTTGTTGGCCACTCGTATAATACAATAGAAACTAATTGTAACAATGTAAACAAAACAATATTAAAAAAGAAAATGGATAATCTACCTGAGTTTCTTGCTGGTCTCTTCTCAGGAGAACCAAATTACCGAACCAGCGAAAGAATCATTTTCTAATGGTTATTTATGTACTTACTTAATTTAGTATTTTTATAATATTACTTGACAAAATTGTAAAATTTTGACATTCATATGTGCTCTTTATGTGCCTAAACTGAATAAATGAAATTGATTCTTTGATTCTTTGATTCACTAATTCACCAATGGTTGCTGACGTTTCGGTTGGATTGCACTAACCCTTACAGGTTTTGCCTTTGGTATTATATAACGATTAAGCGGATCAGGTACAATTTAGCTAACTCACTGTAAAATTCCAGGCTTTTGTAAACTTGTGGACACTGAACAAACACAAGAGGTATACTCACGACGGGTACAAGAGACCCCTGCAGTACCAGTGTCCTATGTGTGACAAAGCTTTTCGTGTAAGTATCGTTCCTTATATTATTTTACTAGTACCCGCGGCTTCGCCCGCTTTACAAATTATATACTAAAAACCTTTGAGAACCACTCTATCCATTGGTGAAAAATCCGTTGCGTATTTTAAAGATCTAAGCACACATACGGACGGAAGCGACTTTGTTTTATAATATGTAGTGATAGTGATACTTGTCAAAAGATGTAGTGACCGACATAGAATAGTTTTCGCAAAAAATTACTTCAAATTGTTTGATTGGGATCAAATTAAAGTGATCACACGAGAAACACTAGCTTTCAATAATTTACAAAATCAGTTTACCCAGGCAAAAGTAAGTATGAGATTATGATAACAAACAGAAAAAAACTAACTTTTTTTGAAGTCGTTTAAAAATTATAGAAACTTCCTATGTTGTTAAGGCCTGTTCACGTTCATCGGACAGAACTGTCATTGGCCGATTCCTGAATCTACTAATAAGATTTCTTGCGACTGATTGGACTTTTCATTGGCTGAATTGAGAATCCGCCAATGAGGGTTCACAAGTATATGCGCGGACATCCGCGTAGTGTGAACATGCTTCAAAAACAAAAAGGCTATGGTGTATAAAATTACAAAATAAAAAAAATGGATTTCATAAACCTCTTTTATTTAGTAACCAGTCAATGTCACTTCAACATTGATAGGTCTTGTTATATTGGAGTTTACTCCTTAAGAATCGATTTTCATATATAAGGCGCCCGGTATGAGAAAAATCCGAGGGGTAAAACCTACTAACAAGTAACGAAAATCGTGTCACGTTTTTGGTGCGCACCTCTAGTGCGCAACTTTCTAATTTGTTATGGTTAGATACTCGTACTTAAGGAGTTAACTCCAGTCGTGCGTCGGAGCTGACACACACACTTTTTTTTTTGAATTAATCATTTTAATAATTAACTCATCCATTTAACTATTTTGTTACAGCTCAATCAAATTCTCAAAGCCCACATCCGTACCCACACTGGAGAACGTCCATATCAGTGCAGCAAATGTCCGGCCCAGTTCAGTCAGGCCAATATTCTTAAAACTCACGATAGACTTATACACTTAAAATTAACTAGAGATGGCAAACCTAAAATGGATGCCTTAAAATAAAAAAAATATTTGTTATTCAAAATATTGCTATGTAGTTTTATTGAAATAGATAATTCATGGATAATTCCCGTATAGCGTAGTTTTGGATCACACAAAATCGGCCAAGTGCGAGTCAGACATGCGCACGAAGGGCCCGCCCGATTCACGGTTGTAAGTCGGCCGTGCCCGCCTTAAAAATGGCTTGTTGCGAACATTCAGAGATTTCGCCCACACCGGGATTGACCGTACCACCCCAAGGGGGTCTGCCGATGATAACTGATACTAGATCTATCCAGGTTAGGGAACAGCGGCCCCAGGGCAGAATACGCAGTGCCGATAAGTTTCGGTTCCACCAAGCGCAAGAAGTGCTCGTGGAAGTGCTACTTGAAGTTCAACTCCAGACCTAGGTACAACATGGTACCTTTAACCGGTACGAGGACTGAACGGACCTCAATCGAAGCGTTGGAAGACGCAGATGGCAGAAGACGCTGCTATACCAACCTCAAGTCAATCAGAGAAGTACATTGACAATTAAATCAACTATTATTTCCAATGATTTTAAATACAATGGATTTCGGATCATCGCTCAAAAGTGTCCGAACTAAAAGAGAAACAAAACGCTAAAAGAGAAACAATCGCGCGCCAGTCTTGATTTTGACAACTGAACGACAACACGTTGCACAATGCCGTACTGTATTGTAAAAACGTGTAAAAACTACGAAAAAAAGGAAATTGAAGACGGTGTATCATATTTTCAGTAAATAAGCTTTTGTTTTATTATTTGCAATTTATTATTTCACTTAAAATACAGTATTTCGTCGATAATAAATTAAAAGACAAAAGTAAATATTGCAATCCAGTCCAATACCGAAGTACCTATCTGTCTCTTTCGAACTCATCCCAAGCTCAGTAAAAAGAAAGAGACCATTTCATTTTCACTGAATAATGTACTAACAAAATGACCATTCAGATTTATTCGGATTACCGATAGCGATAAAACTATTTGGAACAAAGATTATAGTGGAGACGCCTTGGCTCTTTATGATTTTTTTTTTCGTTATATGAACCAACATCTATTTCAGTTTTCCTCGGGATCCAGTACACTGTGCACAATGGAAAAATATTATTGCCCTAGCATGGCGAGAAGACTATTTTGATCCAAAAAATAACAATCTTGTTTGTTCGGCTCATTTTATGGACATAACAAAAAGAGGTCCGATCTTTATGAAACTTGTACAAGAATCCCTTGATTGAATGGAGGAGATAAGCCCAAAAATGTTTTTAATTTTCACAGGGTATCATTGTTTTGTCATAAATATAATTACACATGTCATTTTATTTCGTGTATGTACTGTTAATTTTCTTTTTATTTGGATTCTCGGTAATGTATTCCCACGGAATCGGGGGCCGAGATAACTATATCTCGCGGGCGGAGTCACGGTGATCAGCTAGTAGCCAATAATTCGTATCCCAAAAATTAACCATAAGATAAAAATAAATTAATGATGCGCAGTTTTAGCAACTAATTCAGTCACTTGAAACACGGCTATCTTGTAGTAGACGTAGCGACATAGCGTTATGACCTAATCGTAATGAAAGCGGAAGAACTTTGACACCCGCAAGAAGTTTGCATTTATAATTATATTATAATTAGTTAAATTCATTGATTCCCTTTTTGTTATCATACACTACACTCAGTTACTTATTATGAAACTGACTCGAAAAAAAAAATCTTTGTCAGTCGTTAATTAGTTTTTCAGCTTATTTCGTCTAACATAAACAAGTAATTACAATTTATAAGATTATGGAATTAATGTAGTCTTACATTAATTATACGCCTACGTAGGTACATTATCATGGAATCCTTAAAAGACTTTAACAAAATAAAACCTACTCCATTGTTTCTATGTTCACGTAGTTCAAGTTATAAGCTGCATAAGGTGAATTAGTCAGGCGGACAGATAGAAGCTACGTAATGCGATAATAGTGCAAACATAGTGCAAACAAATCCGTCACTATCCGTTGATCAAGGTTTAAATTTTAATATGAAATTTGTTTATATCTATGTATGCCTATGTATAATGTATAGGTCGACTCGGGACATTATTTTCTTGCGATTTGTTCTAGATCCTATGTCCGTTGTATTATAAGGTCTTTGATTATTTCCAAAAAGTAATCGTTGTCATAGAAAACAAAATATTATCGAGGGACCGTTTATTTAAGAGATTTTATTTAAAGTTCTTTCAATATTTTCCGTTCACTGGAGCTGTTCACGTTGGTGTATCGTGTATTTTACAACAACCCAAATAGCCAATATGCGTGTCCGTCCATAAAGAAAACATAGTGTCAACCAACTGTCAAGTCAAGCAGCTGTCAATGTCAGTATTTGTTTGTGTATGTTGCTGCTGTTGTTGGTTGGGATATTTTGTTGGAGTCCTAAGAGTCCCTTACAATATACAATAAATTATTGTTTTGTATGTACATAATATTGTTATTTACTGTGCGTAGCTTACTCATCCTTGGCTAAACGTAGATAAACATTCTGAAACAGTATATTCAACGTCAATCACCATGAATGAAAGTAATTCAGTGAAATGTATTGGGTTAGAGGATGTAGCCTATCAGAACTACTGTTTTGGATGTCTATGCCATATAAAGGAAAAACAAATAAAAAGTTATTCATTTCATACCGACCCTCTCAAGGAATTATTTCAGGTGGGTAACATTTCTTTGCAAGTACATACATAAATATTCTATTTCACACACAGTTGTCCCTAAAAAGGTTGAAAGGTCCACATTTGTCAGGGGTTGGCTTATTCTTACTGACAGAGGGCGACCTTATTGCTCTTTTAGAAGCTATGGGTTAATTTGCAAGTGTTGTTCTTCGATCAGAACACAGGGTTTTTTCTTTATTTTTTCCAGATGGAGAGTATATTCCTGTGTTATCTGTGCAGAAGAATAGCACAGCACACAGAGTTGTTTATACAAAATGTGCAAAGTAATAAAATAATAATGGAAAGTTTTTCTAATGTAAGTCGATCATGATGAAATTTTCAGTACTTATTAGTTTTATTTGCAATTCTGATATTAAATAATAACAGTGTTGTATGCCAGTAATGTACTGCTCAGTTTAT